>VWZV01005919.1:218441-322975 GCA_013397155.1 Irena cyanogastra
CTCAGACCTGTTGAAAGCAACATCTGCTCCAACTGTGCGAACACCCTGGCACTGCAGCAGTGCCGGCACTGCATCTCATATGGTGCCACAATGCTCTGCTTTGGGCATTCAGTAGTGGGCTGTTTCAGTAGTGCTGGTTACCAGAGTGGCTGCCTTTTAGGAGAGCCATGGGCACTCCTGACTGCCCTCGGGTGTTTTTAACTTGTCCTGACAGAGGTGAAATCATGTCATGTGTCAAGTACTTTTAGGATAGTACACATTGTGCTGTCTGCTCTGCTTTGGTAGTAAACGATGAGTTTCTCTTTATTGTTTTATCTCTTGTTTTGAGTTCCTGACACATCATTCAGGGCCTTTGATCCAGGCTGGTTTTTGCTTTGTTCCTGCTATTTTGCTCAGCAGTGCTGCAGGACGTAGGCCGGGCATTGTTGCTCTACTGCTGAGTGCCGCGGTGGTCCTGAGGAAAGGGGTTTTAGGAAACCCTTTCCCAAGTCTAGTTGAAGCTCATGTGATTTGGAGTTGCTGTGGCACTCCTTTTTTGGAGTCACTAACTTTTCTTGAGTTCACCTTAGTTTCTGCTCTGCATGAGATTGCCAACAAGCATTTAATTCTTGCAGCCTTTGCTCCTGTTGCATCTTCCTGTTGCTCTGTGTGTCATAAAGTGCTTTGACAGATGGATGTCCAGGGAGAGTCTTCCAGTGAGGGTTGGCTGTTGGGGCAGCTGGAAGCAGGAGAGGGGTATAACCTGTATAACCTAACATTTGGAAGCTGGATGGAACTAGCCACTTGAATGTATTCTTTTTGTCCTGGCACATGTCAGCTCTGATAGCATTCTAGTGATGCCAGGAAGGTTCCTGAATCTGTAGTCTCGTGGTAGATGTTCACTTGTAAACACTATTGTATATTACCTGTGTCTGCTTTTGTCCCTGTGACTCTGACAGCTGGGGCTTTCGCTTTGTAGTCAGTGATATTCTGTTGTAGTCCAGTCCATCTGCATTTGTCTCATTCCTTCTTCCTCTCTCTTTGTTTTGGGTAGTGGAATAATCTAAACACCTGCTAAACAGAAGATTAACCAGGCACATGTTGCTGTCCCATAGGATACAGAGTGGGAGAGAAAGGCAGGAGTGTTTGTCAGGACATGAGCAGCAGTGCACCACAGTTCCCAGTTTCAGCAGTGTTTGGCAGTGGTGGTGGCTGTGGTGGTTGGTGGTGGCTGTTGCCCTGTGCTGGCTCAGTGCTTCTGGTCCAGGCTTGGTGTGAAGGTTGCTTGTGTTTCTGGCTTGGTTGTGCCTGTGCCTTTGTTTGGAGTGGGGTTTGTGTGGCTGTCTGGAGTGTGGCTTAATGGTTCTTCTGTTTTGGGAAGGTTTTGAGCTGTTGGAAAGCATTGGGACTGAGAGCAGGGTCGGCAGTTAGTTGGTTTGGGGCTCCTGTGTAATGTCATTAGGACATGCAAGGACTGTGGCTATTATTTGGCTTATCCCTGTTGTTTAAATCAGGTAAACCAACCTCCAAGAAAGGGAGAAGTCTAAAGGCAGCATCCTCTCCAGAAGGTTTTGTTCTAGGCATCTGCCCATCTTATGTCTGCTCTGGAAGTGGCGCCTGTGAAGAATGACGTCAAGAGGTGCTGGGACTACTTTCTCAAGGAAGAATTACAGGCTGAGCACTGAGCCAGAGAAGTCCAAGGTGACAGGTAGGGGCCTGTACAAGCCTTGTGCAAACAGGAGCACTGTGGATCCAGGGAGCATCCCTTGCCTTGCCTGAGGTCAGCTGCCTTCCAGTTGTGGTTACCTTGGTAGTGTGAGGTGTAGGGGAGCTGAAACTGAGTGAATCCTCAAAGTGAGGTGAGGTTTTGGATGGGACATTCCTGCAGTACTAATGACTCCAGAAACTCATGTCACAGAGCCTTTTCTTCAGCACACAGCCCTGCCTCATAAAGCTGGAGAATGTTTTGTTGCCTGCTTGCCATCTGATGTAAGACTCATCTGATTCAGGGAGTTCCCCTTCCAAGATGAGCAGCTTGTCAAATTCTCAAATTAATCCTTTTCTGGGAAATTCTGCTACCTGCCAGGCAGTCTGTTTTTTTTCTTGGCGTCACCAATCCAGCATAAGTGTGCTTACGAGACCACAAATCTGGCATTTGAGGGCACTATTGCACTCAGAAACAAGGAATGCTGCATCAGTGTGCCACTAAGGGTTGTTTAGTGAAGGTGAGGCACACATCATTAAAGAGGGTTCTGGGTTACATGAGGTGAACTGCTCCTGCAGCCTTTCCATCTCAGCATCTTTTTGCGGTTAAGAGACATCCTGAATATGAATAGGACATCAGGAATTGCAGTAGTGTTAAGATTTTTTTTTTAAATGAAATTAGATTCCTACTTTCAGCTTTTGGAGTTACTTTATCAGGAAGTAGCACAGCAGGATTCCTGAGGATGTACTTCCACCTGTGTGGAGCAATTTATAGGCTCCCAGTTGCTATGGGAGAGCAGCTCAAATTGGAAAGAGATTTCTCAGTTTGGGGAGATGCACCAAGTAATGCTGGACTCTGGTTCTGCTAGTGAGGACAGTAAGGTGGTGAATGACTGCTTGAAGCTGCATTTTCCACTGTGTTGATCAGCAAACACGAACATAATTTACCCGTAGTTACCGGTTTCTTGCTTGTACATTAAATTCATGTTTGAGTTTACCCCGGACTCTCTAAGCTTATTTCCTTTCTGTTTTTCCCAAGGGATCGTGAACAGCAGGCTGCTGAATGATTATCTGCATCGAGTCTTCACCAGTGCTGATGGGAACCAGCCTGCAGCTGCTTACAGGTATCAGACTTCTCACTGCCCAGGTGGCAAGTGATGCCACCTCCAGATAAGCAGCACTGCCTGAAAGGAAAGATCTTTTAGTGCCACACAGTGATCTTTGTTAAAACACAGCAGCTCCATGTTACAGAAACAACTCTGGGGTCTGCTCTTTTAATGGCTTTTTCAAACTGCAGGGCTTGCGAGGAAGGATTCTTTTTTGCATTAAAATATCCCATATACCACCTCACTAGGCAATATTTTTAAATAAGTAGGCCATTCACCTGATTATTCCTGTTCCCCCTTTGCTTGTAAGGAAGTGCAAAATGCACAGATTTCAGATGCAGGAATTAAAAATACGTTATTAATGCCCTGTAACCTAAAGGCAAGAGTGTTACTCATCCATGCAATACCATACATTTTTCAGGCTGTGGAACTGCTGGTACTTTTATTTGGAGTCACCAAAGGAAGAGAAACACAAAATTCCTGTTTAGTGACTGCTTTTTTCCTATTTATTTTCAGTTCTCCTTCACCTTTTATCCCAGAAACTTGTAGTGTTGGATGAGAAGAATTCCTCTGGCATCTCTTTTGCCAGAGGCAAGTCAGACAGGTTCAGGGCAGGTAGGAGTGTGGCAGAGTGAGGCAGGCCTGTGGCTCCTGCTGGTTGGCAGTGCTGCAGCATGGCTGGGGTCACATTCCATGGGCTATACTTAGGACTGCCAGCTCCAACGTGAGCTCAGAGCTGCTATAAATAGTTCTTGGCCCTCTGGCTCTTGGTGAGCCGGGGTGATGGTGCGGGGGAGGCAAAGTGGGTCATGTTACTTTACCACAAGCTCTCCTGCCAGCAAGCCTTGGAACAGTCCATCTGCCTGAGCATTTTGGTTTTCAATATTTCTAATTTTCTTGTCTGGTGATTAATGACTTGAATGCACAGAACCGATAGTTTGTTGGACTGATCTCTCTTTTTTCCTGCCTTCCACCCTTTTTCCCTGGACGTGGCTACTTGGTAGAAAGCCCAGTAGCAATCAAAGAGGTCTTGGAAATAACATTTGCCATATGAGAGCAACTTTTATAGTATGACATCTTGCCTTCAGAGGCCTGAATTCTTTATAGGGGAGCTCACTGCAAACATCTCTCTGCCTGTCTCATGCTCTTCCACTCTCCTTCCAGAACTCCTCCTTCGTGCCAGTGCTGATTAAGCAGCTTTGCTGAAGCCACCCTTCTCATGCCAACCAAAACTGATTCTTTGATGCATCTTCACATCCATCAAGCTTTTACAATGTCTCTCACCAGTCTTAGGGAAATCCCTAGTCCTGAAGAAGTGAGAAGTTGTTTCCCAGATGGCTTTGGAAGTGGGAAGCAGGGATAGGAACAACTAGTGGTTCTCAGAGTAAAAAGAGGCTCTTGTGCAAGGATCAGCTAAGTAAACTATCCTTGAAAGGAGAGAACCAAGGAAGGGCAGTAAGTTCTCTAGAACAGTGGCCCAAAGGGGATGCACAGGAGAATTTTCAGTATGAAAACAAAATGGTTTTAGCTGTTTTCACAGAGAGAGGATGCTGGACTAGCCTGACCTTTGTCTGAACTGCTACAGCTGTTGCTGTCGTCCTCTCTCTTCTTTTGTATTGGAAAATACTTTGGGGAAAAAAGGAATCCTGACTTAGGCCATGTTTGTATGATGCTGACTGCAGTAAAGTCATGTCCATAGTTATTGGTAGTACAGCTAGTTTCTTACTGCCTTGTACCACAGTTTTCTTACTGCCACAAAACACTCCTGAGCAGACTGAAGACTGTAAGATTCTTTGTTAACTCCTTGGCTTGTTCGTGCTGTGTTTGGTCCTTCCTTCATTCATTGTCCCAATACAATGGGCAACGAATTCCTTAGATTCATGACATGAAACAGATCGACAGAACTTCATGGTTCATGTCTCAGCACAGGACACGTGTCTGGGCTGCAACTCTTGAAATATAGGAGACAAAGTCTTTTGTGAGAGCTCCTGTGTGTTTATCCCCTAGGAAGCACCTGACGTTCCAGAACCTGCAGGAGCACCTTGAGCGATTGCTGGCAGAGGAGAATGGCTCTGAAGACAGCAGAGGTAGGAGATACTGCCTGTCCAATTTGTGCTTCTTGCTTGTGCTGCTTAATTGGGAAGGACAAGTTGTATCATGAAAGGCATTTCCCTGAGTGAGCAATGTTCTGCCTCCCTGTGCTCTAATTTATTGTGCCTTTTAATCCTGCCTGTGAGGAGTTCTTCAGCCAGCCTTGCAGCAGGTTTGTTTGCAGATGGAGGCAGATTTCCAGGCTAAAATGTCTGGAAAAGCAGTTTTGGTGGTATTTTACTGATAATATATGCAGAGCCATTACTTTGACCAGGAGTGTGCAGTGCTGTTGTCAGTGAGAGATGCAGAGGCTGGTTGACAATTATTACATGCTGGTCTCCACTGCAGGTATTCACTTTGGGTCTGTACCTTGTGTTCCTACTAGCATCATTTCTCTGAATGCATCAGGATGTGGCATGATACAACCTTGCTCCCTTCCTAGAAAGGTGAATTTTTCGTGCTGGCTGCACTCAAAGTGTGACGTGTTGGCCAAACATTTGGCACAGAGTTTAGCCCTTGAATTTTGTCAAAGTAAAATTTTCAGGTGATGTGGGAAACTTAATGTGTCCTGAATGCTGCATAGCTGAGTCACTGTGAAGACTTCCTTTTCAATCTCTCTCCTTTTCTGAGTTTCTCAGGGTCTAACATAGGCAACACTATCTTAATCTTCCTCCCCTGTAGCAGAATCCAGGTGCTGTCACAGTCTGGCTGGAAGTACCCAGCAGGTGAACTGTTAAATCCTGCGCAACTCTCCCCAACAGGTTTTCTGCAACTTTTGTTTCAGATCAGGTAGCAGAGGGCCGGCTCGGTCCCCCCACTGTGGTGTTGGACCACACGAGTGGCTTTGAGGGGCTCCTGCTGGTCGATGATGACTTACTTGGGGTGAGTGTGTTGCTGGACACAGCAGGAAATAGTTTTGTGGGACTAAAAGCACTTGGGGCTTCTTGGTTTGTTCTTTGTAGTAGATCGCTGTCAGTGGCTTTGTAGAGTGCGTTAATGGAGTCTGCCCTGAAAGCTGCAGGATCCTGTAGGAAATGAGCTCTCCTGGGAAAAAGTCTAGCAGTACCACTAAGTCTCAGCAAGGTCTAAGTGGGGCTGTGAGGAAGTGAAAGGATTACCCTGGCCCAGGGGCTCACTTGCCTAAGCAGCCAGCTTTCCTGTCCCTCCCTCCAGCAGACTGCCTCTTCCTTCCTTCTGGTCTTCATAAAAGGCTAGAATAAGGCTAATGCTGAGGTTTTCCTTTCTCCTTTGTTTCCATTAATTACCTGCTTGCTCCTTAGCTGATGTTCCCTGTGCAAAAAGTCAGCTGAAGGAATCCACTGGAATTTAACTCTTTCCTACTTCAGTAATTTCTGCACTCCTTCCACCCCTTCACTGAGCAAGCACATCCTCTGCTCTTGAGCTGATTCCCTCCTTAATCTATGCCTGCTTTTTAGCCTCTAACAAATCAGGCTGCCCTGGTCTCCCCTTTCCCTTTAACCACCTGCTGTAGATTGCTTTGGCTGGACCTACAATTGACCCACAGAGTGGATTGGACTGGCATGTCTGTGAATTCCTTGTTCCTACTTTCATTTCCTCTTCATGGTCTGTCCCAAGATAGCAAGAGTCAGGGTTTAACATGGTTCAGTTTCTAGGCAGCATGTTACCTGCCAATCTTGGCCTTTGGTCTGGACACCTTGAATCTATAGTTTTGTTCTAACTTGTCCAGCATTCATATATCTTTCCCGTATCATAATCATTTTTGTATACACTTTTGTGCCAATTCACTGGGAACCTGTCTGTCAACATGGTGCCCTTGTACTGCTGCCATGCTGGGTGCTTCACTAGGGGTCATCAAGTACAGATGAGCTGTGGGAGGGACCTGAATGATTCTCTGGGGCTAGCTGGTCCCAAGTACAGCTGCTGGGGTGGGGAAGATGTCCCTTCTTGTCCCTATACTGTCCTTGTGAATAGGTCTCCATCTTGCTTTGGTTTTGAGCGCTAGGACAGAGAGATTGGGAAAGACTGAACAAGCCTCTCTTTTTGGCTGATATTAAAATATCTTTTGTTTGTTGGTCCAGGTGATTGGCCACAGTAACTTTGGGTCCATCAGGGCCACAACGTGTGTGTATAAAGGTAAGGAGATAAACCAGTGCTGCTTTGAGAAAAGACCCTGGGAGGAGTATATGGGGAGTTAGACAACTGGAGAGCTCAGGAAATCTTGAATATGTTCCAGATGTTGAGCACCCTCTTCTCCAGTTCATTCACTGAACTTTTCCGGGGAATGAGATAGATGGGGGATTGTGTGATGCCAGACTAAAGGGGTGGGAAGGGAATCCCGGGGATGTCCTGAACCTCCTTTGTGTGCCAGATGTATTTTTGTGGGAGTAGTGTCAGGTTCTGCTCCTGTAACAACAAGCCAGGGGACAAAAATTCACTGTGTGGTATCTCTTTCTCTTTTTCTTTCAGGGAAATGGATTTATGAGGTGCTCATCTCCTCCCAGGGACTCATGCAGATTGGCTGGTGTACTCTTAACTGCAGATTTAATCAGGAGGTAGGGGATGCTCCTCCACTGCTTTTTCGGTCAGTATAGCACATTGCATTGGTGCTGTGCCCTGCTGGCATTCACACCAGAAATGCCATACACACATACAAAATGCCAGGCCTGCTATTTTAAGAGTCTTTACGAGCCTCTCTGGTCTGTGTCCACAGAATGGTGCTCAGTGAGAAAGTCTGTGCTGGATGTGTTGATGTGCTCTTGCTGCACGTAGAACTGATGCATATTGACTTTCAGCTGGTATCTTCCCCAAAAACTGTGTGTGAATGGAGTGCTGGCAGCCTGTCCCTTGGGATGGGCCTCAGCACCTGATGCTACAGGGCTTTTTTTACCCAGGAGAGGGTGAGATGTTGTTTCATCTGGGTGGGATGTTGGGTGCTGGAAAGGGGTGTCAGCTGCAGAATTTACTAACTTGTCACTCTGCAATATGTGAGAGGGGAAGTGATGGACATCCCGGGGGGCTGCTTTGATAGAAATGAGAAGTGTCAGATGCCAGTACTCTTCTTCTGACCCAAAAATAAGTAGGGAGTGATGCATTTCTCTGAACCAAAGATCACAGGCCACTGGATTCATTCCTAGAGTGAGGATTTTTCCCAGGCAGAGCATGTGTGCTGTCAGCTGCTCTCCCTGTCTACTGGTCTCCCCCTTAAAGGTTCTCTTGCAATGAGAGGAATCCTCTATGCCTGGTCTAGTCTGAGTCTCCTCTTTCATACTTTGGTGCAGGAGGGCGTTGGGGACACGCCAGATTCATATGCCTATGATGGAAACAGGGTGCGCAAGTGGAACGTGACTACTACAAACTATGGCAAAGTGAGTAGCTGTCCCCCCAGAATGGGATGGAGAGAAAGGAGGAGAAGGCACGTGACTCCTTCTGTTCACTGGATTCTGCTGGGCCTTATGCCCTGAAGTGCCCTCAAGCCTTTCTCCCTGCTTCAAGTCTGTGTGCCGGCACTTGTTTGTACTTTAAGGATGCTGGACGTGCTGTCTCAGTACTTTGTTTAGCAGCCCCAGCAAACTGATTCCCAGCCTAGTGCTGCTGTTATCCCTGGAAGGCTCTGGCTCTCTGTATCACATCAGAGCATGGTGCGTTGTTGGGATAAATGTAATTCCCGGTGCCAGAGGGGAAAAAGATCCCAACTGGGCGTTATGTGCAGCTTTCAGAAGTGCCTGAAAATGCTGTGAATAGCTGGGAGAAGGAACTCTCTCTAACCTTGAATCACAAGGGATTGGTTGGGTTGCAGTCTTTCTTGTGATGTGGAAACACCCTGGAAATATATGTTTAACCTGTTCTCTCCCTTTCCTGCAGTCCTGGGCAGCAGGAGACATCGTCAGCTGTCTGATAGACCTTGATGAGGGCACCATTGCTTTCTGCTTGTAAGCACTTTTGCCCCGTTTCCTGCTTTGTTTGCGTCTGTGTGTAACAGAAAGGTTACCTCACTGCTCAGCAGGTTGCTGAGCCCTATTTCTTCTCTCTCTCCTTTATGTTCCTTGGTAGTTCTGGCCTTTGTTTTTCTGCCTTGTGTTCAGAAACCATCTGAATGGGTTGTTTGGTCTCAGTTCAGTTAAGTTGAAAACATTTGGCAGGAAGATGTTCAAGCTACAAAATCTTCATAAAGTTTGCCAGGATTTTAGAGGGAAGGGCATGTCTTGTGATGCTTAGTGCCACACTTGGCTTTAATTGATTGCTTTTGTGGGCAGTATAGACTTTGCCTGTCCTAAATTCACAAGGAGCTGTGAAAAGGTTGATAAATCTCTAGTTTCCAGCTCCCATGCACAATGAGAATTGTTCCCTGGCCCTGGCCTGCAACAAGTCAGTTGCAATTAAGAATTGTTAGATGGTCTGTGTCATCTTTTATGGAGGAGTAGATTGAAAACATTATCCTTGATTGCCACCAACATCAAATAGATGAGGCCAAAAAATCACATGCTTTAAAATGTCCTGCTGCTTTAGCTGTCTCACAGATTTGGGTTGCCCTTGAAGCTGAGTGGGCTCTGCATGTTGTGTAGACTCCAGTGCCTTCCCATGCTCATATGAAAATGGGAGTGACCCTGTGCTTCCCGTGGCTGTAACTCAGCAGAGCTGTGACATTTGCATGTGTGCCAGGTTAAGAATGACAGGAGGCGTGACTGACTGGCATGTCCGTGTTGGCAAGTTGATATCTGTATTGCCCAGCTGACCTCAGACCCCTCCTGCTGTGACTAAAACCTTGTGGGCTTTCCTTCTTTCAGGAACGGCATATCTCTGGGAACTGCCTTTGATAACATCACCAGGGGTGCTGGAATGGCTTATTTCCCTGCCATCAGCCTCTCCTTCAAAGAGTCTGTTGCTTTTAACTTCGGAAGCCGTCCACTCCGATATCCTTTAGCTGTGGGGAGAGGAGGTCTGAAGGGAGAAGAGCCAGTCCTGAGACCATCTTTGGAGGCTGGAGAATATACACACCTGACTGCAGTTCACTTTCTGCTGTCAGCACTTGTGTGCAGACCTGAGTCAGTCAGTACCTCCTTAGCTGAAGCAGAGCTCCAGGACACAAACACAAGTTTCTGAAAGGAGAGTTGCTTTGAGCTCTGAGTCAGCAGCTGCTACTACAACTGGGGGCTCCCTGCTCCCAGACACTGAGATCCTGCAAAATTCTCACTCTGCAGTTTTGGAAACCCTAATGCTACTGTGCTGCTGAGCCTTTTGGTCACTCGTCTCTTTTACCTCTCAGCCATATGGGAGCTCTGACATGGTGTTAGTGTTGCCTGTTGCTGTGTGAATGCTGAGCCTGGAGCTCCTGTCAGAGCAGTCCTGGCTGTGCCTGTTGATGGCTGTAGTGGGAGCGCCGGATGGTCTTTCTGATGAAAAAAGTATTTCACACCAAGCAGAAGTGAAACACTCTCTGTTTGCAGTATTGAGGAAGTGGAGATAAGAGCTTGTGGCTTATCATCCGTGTAGAAGTCACTGTGGTTTGAACTGGGACTGGGTACAAAGTAAAGCAGACAGAGTCTTTTTCTTGCATAGACAAAAGAAGTCCCAAAAGGATCAGATTGCATTTTCCCTTAACACTTCCCTACTTATCCAGTGGAAGGTTACCGGCCCTTGCAAGATCCTCCTGTGGCAGACCTGGTGAAGGCTCGGAAGCTGTTGGGCTACTTGAAGAATGTGATCCATATTGGAATAGATGTGACGGTAGGCTGGCATCAGTGGGTGGATCTGAGGGGCACCATGCTGGGAAATGTGGTTCTGCTCTCCCTGCCACGTGCTGCCAGCTCAGATGTTTCCATACACCTGAGACTCGAAATGCTTGCATGGGGCGTGTGTATCCCTAGAGCTCTCTGGCTTGCAAAATGGGCTTCCTGGACTTAATTTAAGTCATACTGGGCTTTGTTGTTCTCAGTCCTATGAAGTTTCATTGCCAGTATTCAAGAAGTGATGTTTGTCAAGGTCACAACTGCTGCATTTGATTTTGCACCCTTGAAATCAGTTTGTTCATATCCTAAGCTTTTACTGATGTCCCGTTCAGTAATGTGATGAAATTCTGGCAGGTCTGCCTTGAGGATTGTTTTGGCTGTGGCACTGTTTGCTGGAAACACTGCTTTCCACTAGGATGAGGGATGATCTGTTTATGCCCAAAGCATAGGGAATGCCATATGCTATGGTCATGGCTTGAATGAAGGCCTGCTTTTCTAGTTGTCCTCCTCTGTAGGTGTTCCCATTTACAAATTATCATGTAAACTTAAGCCTTTTTTTAGAACAACATTGTTAAAGTCCCTGCATGTGGTTGATAGTGACATCTGGACTGCACTACAGCTTTCCAGAGGAATAGCCCTGGCTTCTCTGGCATTCTGAATTCCCATGTTCAAGGTTTTTGGTGCAGTCAGTCATGGGACAGCAACAGTGGCTGCTCCAGGCATGTGGTTCATTCAGTTGTTGGTCTACAGGTGGATTGGGCTGGATCCAAGCCATGTGTTTTTCTGGTTTGTCATTGCAGGAGGGGAAGCTGGTGGAGAAAGACACATCCATGTGGCAGCTGCAGGGAGAACCCACAGTATTGATTACATTAGCTCACATCTTCAATTATTTCTCCCCTCTTATGGTGAGTTTTGCCTGCCCATTGCCACGTTCTGTTGTGCTTGTTACTGTTCTTGCAAGGCAAAGTAATCCCCAGCTTTTGCTGGGAAGTGACTGTGCCATGGAGGAATGTTGAGCTGCTTCTCTGTCTGCAGTGCAAGGTGTACCTGGTGGAAGATGTGCTCATGACCTTCCTGCTGAGCATCCTTGAGCGAGGAGGGGCAGTGGAGGCCCACCCCCTTATTCAGCAGCTGCTGGATCTCATGTGGCTTCTTATGGAGGTGAGTTGCTGGGGTGCTGGTTCCTCCCTAGGGATCCCAGGGAGACCCTGGGAGGTGCTGAGGACAGGAGCCTTCCCTACAAAGTGCTGGTAGTGTTCAGTGTCTTTCTCTTCTTTTTTTCTTTGTGGTAGACCACCCTCTCAATTAGCTCCTCTGGCTGCTGCTGCACACCCAGGCACTGAGGGTTGAATGCAGACACTGGCAATGAGTTAACCAGGCATTTCTAAGCTTCTCCTACTGCTAAAGGAACTGATGATGGTGAATAACTTCCTGCTTCTGGAAATTTATCAATAAGAATAGTCTTCTGATTGTTATTAATGTGTATTTGACTGTTGAGGTCTCAAGTGCTGCCATGTGCTGAAGAGATCAATCAGAGTGAGCGGGACTAGGGTAGAAGTGTGCAGTGCACTCTCACCATTTCCAGCACTGCTGGGGAAAAGCCTCCTCCAACTTCCCTTCCTGTCCATGCTGGATGAGCTTACTCCTTACTGGGACACGTTTGAGGCAGCTGGGAAGCTGCTGCTGCTGGAGTGCTTGGGTGGTTACACAGAGCCAGTCACTGCCAGGGATCTGTTTGGAGACAGTACGTCTGCCCTTGGGGGTAACAGTTAACTGATGTGTGCACCGGCCCAGCCAGCTGCCATGAGAAGTTTAATAGAAAAATGTCATGACTCCTTCAGGCCCACCATCTTAGCAGATGGACCTTCTGGTAGGACTGCTGTGTTTGTGGAAGAGTTGGCTCTCATCCTGCTGGTTGGCTATGAGTTGAATTCCAACAGACAGCTCTTCTCTCATCACATTTACCCAAGACTTACTTCTTTCTCTTCTGAGTTGGTTCTACCAGCACTGTGTCTTGGGTAGAGTCGAGGAATAAGAGGACTGGTGACCCAACAAATAGGGCCTGGGACTTTGGCTTTTTGTAGGTGACTTTTGGGTTGGACTTTCTGCAGAAGCTTGTTTCCCTGTAGCAAAGCAGTGGCACCAACTTCTGCTTGGACTCTCTCCTGTGGAGTCAGAGGGACACTGTGGGTTCAGAGCATCTGCTTTTTCAGTTCAGAAATGAATGCTTTCTTCCAAGATCTCACTCTGGGAGCTATAGCTGTTCCTGACTCCTTCCTGTTGTTCTTAAATCTGTTTCTTATTTTCTCAGGAGTATGAAGTGCATGAGTGCCTCAAGCAGCTACTGATGTCCCTGCTGCGGGCTTACAGGTTCTCCCCCATCATCCCAGACCTGGGATTACAAGTGAGTTTGCACTTCTGAATCCCCAGGAATCTGTGACTAGCCAGCTTCTGTTATGTCCCCTTGTCCAAAGGTACATGATGTTTTGGATTCTGTAGTTGTTTGATCCAAAGATGGCAATTTTGTCACACTGTAGCTACTGGAGAGTTGTATGTTCTGCAGATGGAGTCACTTTTGCTTCTCCTGTTTTCCTAGATCCACTACCTCCGGCTCACCATTGCAGTCTTGAAGCATGAGAAATCTAGGAAATACCTACTCAGCAATGTTCTGTATCCTTTGTGTCTCCTCCTGTCTCAGTTTTCCCTTCACTCAATAATGCAGCCAAGGACACTTCAAGGACCTGTAGGTCCAGGGAGGCAGAAGCCACTGTGTCTTGAGAGGTCATTTCTCAGGTCTCCTCTGCCTGACACCATTCCCTACAAATGCTTTGAGGGGAGGGAGCAATGTTGTATAGTTCACATCCTAGTAACACACAGGAGCTCATTTCTACCTGACTGACCTCTAATATCCCTAGAGCAAGACCATTTACAGCTGCTGTGATAGCTGTGTGGGACTTCTCCAGAGGCCTCTGCATCCTGCAGTGGTAGTTTGGAAAGGAGTCTCTCACTACAGCTCTGGAGACATGCCCTGTCCCTTTTCCCCTTGTAGCTTCTGTGCTTGCTTTAACTCCAGCACAGCTTCGACGTGCTCCGTTCCGTTGTGTTCTTCTACATCAAGAGCCCTCTGCGTGTGGAGGAGGCAGGTTTGCAGGAGCTCATTCCCACCACGTGGTGGCCAAACCGCTTCACCAAGGAGGTGAGTACAGACACTTCCACCGAGGAGGCTGAGGAAATGTTGTTGCCTGCCATTTGCATCTTTTCTGCCTGAGGAGGTTGGATGGCCCCTATTTCCAGCTGTGTTAGCACTGATGGGTCCTACAGTTTGAGAGCTGGAGCTTTTCCATTCCCCTGTCATCTTTTTTGTCCCCTTAGAGAATATGTTTGAGGTGTGATGCTCAGACAGGGGAGGAGGGACAGTTTTCTGTGGCAACAGATTTGGAAGGGAACTTCACAGTATTTAAGGAATTACTGGGTTGGCTGGAGTGTCCTCGAAAGATCTCCTGCCATTACTCATTACAAGGCTGGAGGAGACCTGTTTAGGTGAGCTGCCAGCTGCAGTCACACACTGGCACATTGTTTCAGGGAGTTTGTGCTCTCCATTTTGCATTGTTTAAGGGAATTTCTGGCAAGACATTTTCCCTGTGCAGTGCTCTCCTACTCATCACTGTCTGTCCCCCAACCAGGGCAAGGAGAGTAAGGAGCTGAAGGAGGAGAGTGCTGAGGAGAGACTGAGGCGTCGGGCATATGAAAGAGGCTGCCAGCGGCTCAAGAAACGCATTGAAGGTTTGTGAGGAAGGAGGGAAGTTGCCAAGATCCCACACCTTTGGTGCAGCTGTTTCCAAATCCCATTCACTGTGTGAGGTACAGCTGTGTTCCTGCCAGGACAGGCTGTGGTGCAGAGGTGGGGGCCAGCCATGCTCTGTTCTGATGGCATATTAGGAGTGCACCCCACTGCACAGACCTGCAGCCCTCCATGATGGGGCAGGAGCAAACCTATGCATTCCTTTTTATCTGTGGATGAATGTCTTGCTAGGTGGTGGAGGAGAAAATTCTCAGTGGTGGGATTAGCTTTCTGCTGTCACTGGTTCTTCCTGGGCCCCCTGTGCTGAGGAGAGAGCCTTTCTCCTGGGACCAGGGTACTGCAGTTGGGGTTAAGAGGGGCAGTTGCTCTCCAGTGCTTGTTTTCTGATGGCAGACATGTGTCACCCTTTTAGTGGTGGAAGGTCTCCAGGTTCAGATTCTGAAGTTGCTGCTGAACAACAAGGACAGAGGAGGGGTAAGCACTCTATGGGTCTTTTGTGACAATATCTTCATGTGAGGTGCTTTGTAAATCCTGGATTTACCACCTGGTTTTTCTTCTGCCAGGGGGAAGCCTCCAGATACATCTTCCTAAACAAATTCCGCAAGTTTCTTCAGGAAAACGCTAGCAACAGAGGGGTAAGTCAGAGGGCCAGCCTTCCTGCAAGTCTGACCCTGAGGGCTTTCTGCACCTTCAGGCTGGGAACTCTGCCCTTCTGTCCAGGCTGCTCGCAGCAGTTGATCCACTGAAGTCTAGATATGACAGGGAATAAGGAGGGGGAGATCTGAGGCTAGAAACCAGGCAAGTTAAATAAGTCCTGTGCAGTGATTTTATAGGAAAGTGGTCCTTGGGAAGTCTTAGGTGGGAGCTGAATATCCTCCTGTAGTCCCTCAGAGAGTGTGGCTGTGGAGTGCTCTGCCAAAGTGGGGCTGCTGCCTGGTGAGGATTGTTCCTCTGGCTCTGGGTCAGGCTGCTGGCCTGAGGCTTTGGCAAGCAGGCATCTGCTGTGTAGGGAACCCTTTCTTCACCTACATCCCTGTGTTCATAATCAGTCCCATCTTTCATGATGGAGTGCATGTTATTCCTCGTCCTCTGTCAGACCACTGACAGAGGTGTCATCCCAGGACTTCCTGGAGGTGGAAGCTGCTGCCCACCATCAGGTCTGGGCTCTCTGCCAGAGCTGTAAGCTAGAGATGCTAGAAAGGCTGAGAACACAAAAGTTTCTGCCTTCTCCAGAAGGCATCTTTGGTCTGAGATGCACTTTCACACCTGCTCTGATGCTGGACTCTCATTCTTGCCCTAGAACTTGGCTGTGTTGTGCCCACCAGAGTACATGGTGTGCTTCCTGCACCGGCTCATCGCTGCCCTGCGCTACTTCTGGGATGGCCACAAAGCAAAGAGCCCAGCTTCCCTGAGCAGTGAAGGTGAGGCCTGGGGGAGAGGCTTTGCAAGCTTTTCTGTGGTTAGGACAAGGTTTACTTCTTGGCAGTGCTTTCCAGGATCTTGGAAATGTTATGCCTCTAATGTATGCTTGAGCCTTCTGTCACCTTGGGAAGTACTGTGTGCAGATCTGTTCCAGTTAACATCCAGATCTGAGACTTGCAAAAGGACTCATGTACTGTTTGCTATTCTCCCATCTACTCTGGAGCAGAGTCCACTCTTGACTGTGGGTCTGTGGAAGGGCAGCTCAGTAATCCCTTAGTCAGAGTTTTGGGCAAGATGTTTTTCTGATTTTGGAGTTCCCAAACTGTGGAAATAAGGGGAAACTAAATCAGTGCCAGTTGCTTTCCCACCCTTAGACCCCACTGGTGTTCATTTTCCTTACTTTAGGCTGACCTTTTCTCTAGACTCAGTGCCTTCCTATCCCTGTGGGACTAAGTGGCAGAGCTGGAGTAGCCAGGTGGAGAGCTGCCAAGTTTTCTGATGATCCAGTTTACCCCAGTGGCTGTGACTAGAGGGAGGAAGTGCTGGCAGTCTTGTTGATGGCCATTGGTTGCTCCTCTTTCTGCATGGATCTAATGCTTGCTCCATTGTGGAAATCATCTCTGCCTTAATGGCCTGTGCTTTTATTACATCAAAAGTTGTTCCTAAATGTTAGTCCTAAATGTGGGTCCTGGGGTCTGCTTTAAGAGCCCTTACATGACTTTGTACATCCTGTGCATGAGACTTGGGGAAAAAAGCAAATCTCCTGCTCTATTTTAGAGGCCTATGTCCCTCCTCAACTCTTCTATAATGGGAAGGTGGATTATTTTGACCTTCAGCGACTTGGAGGTCTTTTGTCTCATCTTAAGAAGACTCTGAAAGGTAAGTGCTCTCATTACCAGTACCTGAATCCAGATCTTGGATGGAATTCATGCAAGAGAGGTAGCTGTGGGTAATGAATTTTGATTAAATTCAGGGAGAGGAAACTTGAATTTTAATGAGATTCAAATTACTCTGAAGAAGACACCACACCTCTTAGGTGGAGCATCCTTTAAGTTAACAGTTTACTGTTTGTATCCCTGAATTGGGCATGTGGCATTTGGAGGGAAGGGGGTATTCTGGAAAATCCTCTGGTGTGGTGCTCTTGCTGCACCAAGGAAATAAGGGCTGGGAGCTGTCAAAGCACTGACCATCAGCTGGGCTCTGCTGGGCGTGAAGGGTGCCCAGGATTTACTTGGTGCATTACTCTGGACAGGGAGGAGCAGCCCTGTGTGTGTGCTGCAGCTGTGTGCTTGTGTGCAGCACACTCCTCTGGCACTAGGCTTCCAAAGCCTGCCTTGTTCAAGGGTTAGAAAGCCCTTGGCACTCCCTTGCATTTGGTTTGTCTCTGGTTTCTGGCTAACATGGCACTCGCCTTTGGCTCAGATGTTTCTTCTCCTTCCCCGGTGTGTTTGCAAGATGAGGACCATTGTCTCATGTTGATCTCTGGCTGTTCAAGATTAGATTACTTAGCTTGAGAACCATGTAATCTCCTCTGGTTTCTTACCAAGGTATCCTGGCCAGCTTTAAAGACAGAGCTGTGGACTAAAGAACACATTCTTCAGGCTTTGTACAGTGTAGCCATCAGCATAGCCTTCCTCTGGGTGTGAGTCTCAGTCCTAGTGACTTACGGACACATCATGGGACAGCATGGTAGAGCTGGATGCTTGAAACATGGTCTCAGGCAGAGAGTTGCCATTCCTGCACTAGTCCAGCTTGGCCCTGGTGGTTGTCTCCTGGTTCCTCAGTTATCCTATTTATAGCTGGTAGGACCAGGAGCAGAAATGGGTCCTGGGAAGGCAGCACCTGCTGCTGCTTGGTCTCTGTTCTTTTTGTAAGGGCAGATCTGTTCCACGCAAGGAAGCTTGGTACAGGTGAGCTTGTTCTGATAGAGCATCCATCTTTTCTGGCTGCTTCTCTACTGCTGAAAAGCAGGAAAGAGGATGAGTCTTCCTCATGGTAAGTGAAGAGTACTCCTGCATTCATCGCTGCTTTGGTGTACTCTGTGCAGATGACCTGGCTGCAAAAGCCAATATCCTGATCGACCCTGCAGAGCTGCAGGCAGTGACTATGGATGATCTTGATGAAGATGAGGAATCGGCTACGTCAGCAGCACAAGTGAGTTGGGTTATTCACCTGTAGGAGCCCTGGTGCTGGGGCAGAAAGTTCAGCCTCTGGCTAGAAAGGCTTTGCTTTACAGCAAGGCAGGGTTGGGCCAGGACTGTAACCAGTCCATGAGCAACCAGATAAACAGCTGCATTTGGATGAGAGTCACTGGAGATCAGTGAGGTCCTGGGTACACCAAGTTTGAGTAGCAAAATTTTCTGTACCCTGCTCTCTTGTTACCCACTGATCTGAATGTGCTGCCTCCCCTCCGTGGCAGCTCTTGGTGCTTGCATTTGGAAAGGTGCAAGGCAACCGTGGACAGAGCAGCTTCTTGCTGTGCGGGTCTGCTGTTTGTGCCTGGCACGTGCCCTTGGAGGAAGGACTTACCCATTTGCTACCCTGCCTGCTCATCTTCCAGTGGCCACTGTGTGTCTATACCAGCATCCTTGCAGGGTCAAGGGAGGAACAGCAGGCAGCCAAACACAGCTGGAATTGTTTCTCCCTTCATTTCCTTCTAGTCCCAGCGCCCCTCTGCCTCTCTGGCCATTGGTGGAGCTCTTGCCAGGCCTGCCTGGCTCAGCTCCCCCACCCTGGGCCGGGCCAACCGGTTCCTGAGCACGGCAGCCGTCAGCCTGATGAACCCGCGGCGGCCCCTTGGCACCCTGGAGAAGATCAAAGTGCTCACGCTGCGCGCGGAGCAGCGCACCAGGGAGGACAGTGAGTACTCCTGCTGTGTGCTGACACGGCCCAGCTGGGCCCTGGCAGAATGGCATCTTCCAGCTCCCCAGAGGAATGCAATCTCCTTATTGCCAGCATTGCTCCTTCCCATTCCCAGGGCATGCTGACACCCAAAAGACCCCTTTGCCATCCTGAACGTGACATCGGTGATGTTTTCACCCTCTGTGTGTAAGAAGGTTCTGCCTTGGTTCCTCCAAATGCAGTGAGACTTTGCAGGAAGGCAGTTCAGAGGCAGCTGTAGCCACACTTCCTCTGAAGACAGACCAGACAGAGGATGATGTGTGCAGCAGCAGCACTGTTGCTGTTTGGGACCAGGCAGGCCTCTGAAGCATGTACAGGGCTTGAGGAAGTGGAATTTACATGACTTGGGTCAATGTGAACAGATCTGACAGGTCAGCCTGATGGAGGCAGCAAGATGAGAATGGTGTGGTAGTGAGGTATCTAGTGGTATCTAGTGAATCCCATGGGCTGGGAAGAAGCTCCACGTTACAGAGGCACAGCAGGGTGTTGGCTTCAGAGAGGAGCAGGGAGAAGCTGAGGTGCCAAAATGCCTTGCTAAGAGCTTCTCTCCTGTTTTGTGATTGCATTGCAGTTGAAGGCACCCATGGAAATGAGGGTCTCTTACTGGGCAGACCCCCAGAAGAGCCAGACCAGCCAATCACTGAGAACTCCCTCCTGGAAGTCCTGGATGGGATAGTGATGATGTACAACCTCAGTGTCCACCAACAGCTTGGGAAAGTAAGTTGTACATGCTGTGTGGGAATCCATTCCCCTAATGTCCATGCTTCTACACTGACTCTGTTTTCTGTTTATTTAGTGACTGTGTGTGCCCTGTCCTTCTGCCAACCTCCATTGGGGTTCTGGTTGTGTGCTTGTATATTTAGGGAAAAAAAAAACCTTATTTACTGTTGAAATCTGCTGCTTTTCAGATGGTGGGTGTGTCAGATGATGTGAATGAATATGCCATGGCACTGAAAGACACGGAGGAAAAAATCAGCCGCTGCCCAAAGAGGGTAAGTGTCTCTGGATTCCCAGCTTCCTTCTCTGGCAGAGCCTCAGTATCTGGCAGGGTGATGTGCTGCTGCCCAACTGTACCAGCGTCTGCATCAGGCCTTGTGGGCTTCAGCTGAGACTGATAAGTGCTTTTTGTAGCACTGATTCCCACTCCCTCCACAGAAAAGCTGCTGACCTCTTTCCCCCCTGCCAGTACTCCCTAGGTAGCCCCAAGGGGGTATATGCTTTTGCATTGTTTATCCAGCACTGAAAAAGAATGCTATAAATGGCAGTGACTTCTGCCCTCACATCTCTGCACTCTTTTCAGAGGAGAGACATCCATGAGGAACTGCTCAAGAGCCAAAAGGTCTTCTCCGAGAAGCTCAACCACCTGAGCCGGCGCCTCGCTTGGATAAATGTCACCATTTATTCAAAGGTGGGCAGGAGCATAACGTGAGCAGCTGAGAGGAGACCAGTGAGCCTCTGCATCTCTGCTGCTTGGCTCACATGTCCCAGGTGTCATTTTCCTGGTGTTGAAGCAATGTCAATGATCTCTGGGGCTGCTTTTTCCCTTGTTGTGAGTCAGAGACTCCTTTCTAGGCTTAGCCCCTCCTGTCCTCCAGTGTCCCATAGGGATCAGCCCAGTCTGATCTGAGCTGTGCATGGTGCTGTAGGCTTTCCCTTAGGGCACTGCAGACAAAAGGGTGCAGATCAAAGGAGATTCAGTTCTCAAGACATGTCAGAGGATAGAGGCTACAGTGAACCATTTCCCTGAGCTGTGCTGTGTCACAGGGGGATCTCACTACTGCAGCTCTTCCTGGAATCTGTGGGATCCAAGTCAAAGGGTTCTTGTTCAGGTGTTATACCCTTCTTCACTTGGCTCCCAGGCAGAGAGTGTATTCCACATTTACTAATGCAGTGGCCATTTGCACAGGTTGTCCCTTTTCCCCCCTCAAATTCACCACTTTCCAGGATAAAGGCTCTGGTCTATTTTCTCACAAGCAGTTTTGCTGATTTTTTCCCTGACTTCCATTGCTTTGCCCTATCTCTGTGGCTTTTGTGTGTCCCAGGATGTAAACAGGGAGGGGAAGAAGAGTTCTTGTGAACACATCTGGCAGAACTGCAGTGGCTGATCCTGACTCATGAGCTCTTTGCTTGTCCCCTCCTTCCCTCCTGAGCAGGATTGCAAGGCAGAAGCTCTCCAGCTGCATTAGCATAGCCTATGCTTGCCAAAAAATAATCCTTTCTTCCCAGACTGCTCTGGAAAGGCTGAGGGGCATCACCAGGGTGCACTGCAGCTATCACTGTGCTGGCCCACGCAGAAACACTATTCATGTCTCTAGATGATCCTTTGTCATACTAAACCAAGACTGCAGTTTCACCTTTCCTGGTGAATCAGCAGCATCTGGGACTGAAGGTTGCAACCTTCCCTGTTTGTGCCTTGTGCTGCTATCCTGGCCTGTGTGCATGGCCCACAGGGAGAGCAGGAATGTGTCCCAGGAGCCCAGTGAGCTTGTGGAATGTGGCTGCACTGAGGAGCCTGTGCCTTCAGGGCTCCATCTCACAGTCATCTCAAGTCCATGCTCTTTCCCAATGGAGGCATTCATCCAGCAGTTCTTGCATCTCTGGGAATTATGTGCTCTGGAGGATCTCATCTGTATGATCACAGCTGCTGCTGTTGGAGGGAAGGAGCCTGGTTCTGTCTAGGGGCAAAGTCCTGCTGTGTGCTGAGGTGTCAGAACACGGCAGAGGCTACTCCTTCCTCGAGGGCATTAGCCACTGATTTATTCTGGGGGATTCAAAGTTAAACAAAAGGGAGTGCTACTGCTTAAAAACACTTGTAGTTTTAAAGCACATCATTCTGCCTTCAAAACATCCCAGTGGGAATTACAGCTTATTTGATTGCAGCTTATTTTATTACAACACTGTATTTATCTATCTCACTGGCTAATCACATCTTTGTATCCTCTTGGTGTAGGCTTTCTTCTAACTTGGCAGTACCTGAAATGATGTTTGAGGTTATCAAGTCTTAAAGCCAAATGCAGCTTTTTCAACCTTAATAAAGCCAAAGCAGCTTTTTAAACCTTAATGTTGTTCTGCACAGTTGCTTTTTATCTTGAAAGTAACAATTTGGCTGAGACGTGGGTCAGTGTTAAGAAAAAGATGTCTGTTAGTCAGTTTAGTTGATTTGTACTAGTTCGGCTTAATTTACAGAATAAACCCATTAAAATCTCCCAAAGATGGTAACAACATACTTTAGAAAAAACATTAAGCAAATGAAATGCCTTATCTGCATCTCTAATTTTAATTTTTTCTTAAATTAGAAGTGTAACCCTTCTCCATCTATTTTTATGCAAGTAGCTGTTGCTTATGCTACTTCTTGGCATTACAGGTTATGAAATAGTATTTCCTCTTTTTATGGCTTTGGTGGCGGCCATTTTTATAGCTTAAAGCTATGTAGATGACCTTAAATTTCCTGTTTTTAATTTAGGACCCTCTGATTTTTGTTTAGAGAGACAAGAGGCTGGTGTTCCTCAGAACAGTAAATCTGGTTGAATGGCTGGCACAGAACCTGAAAGGCTGTGGCTGCCTATTGCAAAGATCTGAGTTGGTGTGAGCTTTCAGCCTGTTCCCATTTAATCCCTACAATGGACCAGCTTTCTTTCCAGCAGATTTCTGGAAAGTGCTAGTGCCTGCTTTCTCTCAGCAGTGTCCTTGGAATCAAAACTGGCATGCTTGTTTGCCAGGTCTGTGTGGTTGCACATGCCCTGGTAAGGAGTAGTGCTTGGAGGGTCTCAAGGCTAGGTGAGACAAAACCATTACATTGATAAGAGTCATGCTCTGCACTCGAGGTTGTTGTAGAGATCTCTGATTGTTTCTTCCAGCTGCCACTTCCGTGGCTTTATGGAAAGACCAAGTGGCACAGCTCTGATTACTGAACTTAGAGCAGTACGATGTCTGAGCAGACCTCCAATATGGGGATGTTTCTGAGGTCTGAGTGTGATGCTGGTTGTTGTTTCTCCCAAGAGAAGCTATCAGCTGACTGGGAATTGTGTTCTTTCTGGGCAGGAGAAGATGCAGGATATCTACTGGCTGCTGCGAGTGTGCATCCGCACCATCGAGCACGGCGACAGGACGGGCTCGCTTTTCGCTTTCATGCCAGAATTCTACCTCAGCGTGGCTATGAACAGCTACAGTGCACTCAAGAACTACTTCAGCCCTGTCAACAGCATGGAGGAACTTCCAGGTGAGGGGATGGGGGCAGCTTCCTGATTCTGGCCTGATGAAATCTAAAGCAAGCCACATCCTTATGGTAAAGCAGTAGCTGGGCATCTTCCTTTCTGTGTCCGTTGCCGGCTGTGATGTGCTGCACCAGTGCGTTGTCTGATCTGTGGGGCAGGTGGTAAGCTGTGGTCACTGTGCTCCGGTAGGAATCCCATGCCATGTCTGAAGCTGTCACAGGGCTGGCTGTAGTGAAAATCACTGGCGACTCTGGGTTGTGTTTCCAAGGAGGTATCAGGAATGGGCTGGGGTGCTGTAAGATGTGGTTGCCTTAGCAATTTCTACCACGGCTTTCTGGTTTCTGGGTGGGAGAGGATGTGCCATGAGTGCACAAATTGGGACTGCTTTCGAATTCCCCTGAGATCTGAAGATGTTCTTGTGGAGATGACCACCCACTTGATGCCAAGAGTCTGTGTTTGGGTGGATTCCATCTGTGCACATTCTGTGCTTTGCTGGCTAAATAATCTCACTGAGCTCTTAGCAAATAGTTCTGTGCTTTCCAGAGCCATGAAGGTAAGAAAAGCTTCTGTTCCCACCAACAGGACATAGCTGAAGTACTCTTGTTTGGGCAAGAGCAGACATGAGCAGTAGCGGATTTCTACAGGGCGTGCAGGCTGGACATGGCTTTTCTGCATAGACCTAGGGTGTTCTATGTGTTGCTCAGCCTCTTCTGCACCAGACACTTCACCCTTGCCATCCAACTCCATTGCATGGTTTTATCTTTCCCTTAGTAACTGTTTCAGTCTCTGCTCTCTTGGAAGTGAATGTATCTTCCCAGCTCTCTGTTTTGACAGCTAGACACACAACTAAGCTGCAGTTAGCTGTGGCAGAAATTCATTCAGTGGCCTGTGCCATGTCCACAGGAGCACTGGGACCACTGGGCTGTCCCTCAGGCTGTTGCCATGACCCTGCTTCCTCCTTCTTTTGCAGGCTATGAAGAGACCCTTATGCGCCTCGCTGCCATCCTGGCCAAGCATTTTGCTGACTCGAGGATTGTGGGCACAGGTAAGGCTGCATTCCTGTGCTTTTGGGGTGATAACGTCATGGGTCTGGCCAGTGCCACTGCCAGTGGCTCACCAGGCTTCTGCTGGGATCTGTCTGCTGAATCTGTTCAGTGCTTATGTCTCCACATTCAAAATGAGGCTGGGTACTGTCCTTACCCTGCTTATTGCAGGGTAGACACATGACCTAGGACACCCTTCTGAGAGCAAGACTCATGTCCCAGCTACCTGCATATCCAGTCTGGGCTTATTTCTTAGCTGCTTGAGCCTAAGCGTGCTCTCCATGTCAGCAGGGACAATATGCCTCTACACAAGGGCCAGTCTCTCTGGTCAATGGCATTTAGGTGCTCCCTGGTGTGCTGTGTGTCCTTGGGTGCCTGGCCTAGCCCCTTCTCATTCCTCCCCAGACATCCGGGACTCCCTGATGCAGGCATTGGCCAGCTACGTCTGCTACCCCCACTCGCTGCGTGCTGTAGAGAGGATCCCAGAAGAGCAGTAAGTACTACCCTGCCTGTTCCTGGGGAGCTGGGGCAGGGCTGGGGTGATGGTAGGGCTGGGTGAGCGAGCAGGAGGGCTGCCAAGCACCACTGAGGGTCCACGAGTTGTCAGCAGGGTGGTGGAGTTGATTTGGGAGCCTTCTGTAACCCTTTTACCAGTGGCTTTGCTCTGCCCCAGCTTCACGGGTCCTACTGTGTGTCCTGTTTAATCTCCTGCTCCCAAACTCTGTGGGCTGACCCGTGTCCCTGTCTGGCAGGCGGATCTCCATGATGAAGAACCTCCTGGCTCCTTATGAGCAGCGACCCTGGGCACAGACCAACTGGATCCTCGTCAGGCTGTGGCGGGTGAGCATCCTGCATCCCTGCCCCTCTCAGCACCTGGGGCTGCTGGGACACTGAACATTTTACTTTCCAGTAGTTGCAAAACTGTTTTTCAGCCTCTAAGGTCTTTCCTTACCTCTTTTGCCAGGGCTGTGGCTTTGGGTACAGATACACACGGCTCCCACACCTGCTGAAAACCAAGCCTGAAGATGCCAGCCTCCCCAGCCTGCAGAGTGAGTGGGGCAGGGATTGGCAGTCAGGGCTGTGATGGGTGCTGAGGGAGGACCAGCCTCTTCCTTAGCAGCTGTCCCTATGGGGCAGGCCAGCTATTGAGATAGTTGCCAAAGTAAGGTGTTCGTGGCCAAATATCCAGGCCTGGTTTTTACAGCCTGGCCATCCCCAGCCTCTCTACTGGTGATTTGGGCATGCCAAATGATGAGTTAGACCCATCATAAGTAGGGGTTCTGCCCTCCAAAGGAGAGGAGAGAGGCCCAGGACTGCATCCTTACCAGAGTTTTAGCCTGAGACAAAGCTCTGCCATGTGCACAGTGAGCAGCTGCTTGGGGAAGAGCTGTCACGTTTGCCAAGCAGCAGGTGCCCTGTGAGAGGGAGCAGGTGCCCAAGGAGACAGGGCACTGTACAAGTTTGCAATCAGGGTGCGTTTTATCCTGGCATCTCTCAGAGCCTGGCAGAGCTTGTCCTGCCTTTGGCACTGCAGTTTGGTTCTCAGCACTGTCACTGAGCTGAGGGGTTTCTCAGCTCTGTTGTGGCAAAGAAAGATGTGGGGAGAAGTTGCCTTTCTTGAGCTGAAGAACTTGTCCCCATCTCACAGGTTCTGGGCTTATGTGGATACATTCCTGATCCCCCTCTGCTGTGGAAAAGGCTTTGTGCCAGACTTTGTTCCTGGACAGCTGTGCAGAGATGGGGGACAGAAGGACAGGTGGCACATGGAGGTGTATGCTGAGCCCTGTCCAGGAATCTATCTGTCTGTTCTAACAGCTCTCTTATTCTCTTTTCTCTCTCCTGCCCATGGTGCCCAGGAGATCTCTCTGTTGCTAGTTTCCAGAGTAAGTTTGTTGTGTGACCTCTTGTCTGGTGGAGTAGCTTTAGAGAGCTCCCTGCTTCCCCTCTTCTGCCTAGAGAGACCCTTCTTTGTAGGCAGAGAGCTTCACAAGTGTTGTTTTCCTCAGTTCCATCCCTGAGAGAAGCCAGGGGGGCTGTGCCCATGTGTCAGTCTCTGAGGCTGCATCATGGACCTACCTGCTCCTGCACCTGTTTTACCAGGGTTACCTCTGGGGTCAGAGTCCTGCTGGAGGGGTTCCTCTCATCCTTAGAGGCTGATGGAGAAGCCCTGGCACACATGCAGGAGGGATCTCGTGGCTGTCCCCTCACTGTCCCACTGCACAACCAAGGCACCGAGTGGCTGTCACCAGTCCTGTGGGGTAGTAACCGAGCTCAGCCCATCCTGGGGAGCTCTGGGGCAGCAGCAGAGCTCTTCAGCTGTCCAGGCCTTGCTCCACACATTGTGCGGCTCCACACAGTCTGAGCCTGAGCCCAGAGGGGCCCTGCTGGCTACTGGGGACTTACTCTTGGGAGGGCTATTTTAAGGCTCAACCAAATCAATAATGAATGCTGATTTAATTGAAGAGGAACTGGGGACTCAGAGGTGTCCTTGAGATGCTGCCCAGGGAAGGAAGAGGAGATGACCCCCCCTACTTCACACCCATCAGTCTTCACCTTGTTGCAATTTGAGCACTGGCAGAGTCAGTGGGACAAACTGCTGAGATAAGGAAATCCCTGTTTGTCTGGTTCTGCTGCTGCAAGCCAGTCTGAAGGGAGTGTGGGCAAATGCCTCTTCTCTGGTGCTCCAGCCTTGTCCTGCTTTTGGGATGCTTCCTTGGAAGACCGCACAGGTGAGGGAGGTTTACCCGTGCTGCCTCACAACATCCGTGAAACACCCAGAGCAGACTTCCTGGTCTCCTCCAGTGCCTTTTGCCCATGCTCACTCCTGGCTTAGCCCGAGGGGGCAGAGGCTCAGAAAGGCCATCTGTGTCCCTGCTTGTTCCTAGAGTTATTCCTCAGCTCTGCTGGCACTGAGCAGCTCTCATGCAAGCAGAGCTCTGCCTCAGTTTAGCTCCTGAGAGCAGACAGGGCTGTTCAGAGCTGGGGTAGTTGTGCTCAGTGGTGCTGCAGGGACTTGTTTTGCTTTCACCATGACTTGTAGGCAAGGCCAGGTGCTGTCCTGGCACGTACAGCCAGAGCAGCAGTGGTGGCTCCATGCCAGGCCCAGCCTGGCTTGGAAAAGCAAGAGCTGCAGGGTGGCTTCAGGTTGTATCACAGGGCTGTTCTGCCCCAGGCTTCTGCCCACACACCCATCAGGTGGAGGGAAGGTAGGTGAGACCATGAGGTCATCGAGCTGAGATGTTGTGCAACAGGAGTTCACCCACATCCCAAGTCCAGCAAGTTGCCTAAGGTGAAGAGGACTTTCAGGAGGAGAGCCCACCTTGATCTGACAGCACCAAAAGCATCAACTGGTAGTAGTCGAACTGTCCAAGCCCTTCTGATGGTGATTGCTCACCCTCAGAAATAAATCCATAACTTATGATTCCTTACAGGAATCATAGAACAGTTTGAATTGGAAAGAACCTTAAAGCTCATTCTTGTTCCAATTCCCTGCCGTGAGCAGGAACACTTTCCACTAGACCAGGTTGCTCCAAGCCCTATCCAACTTGGCTTTAAACACTTCCAGGGATGGGACATCCATAACTTCTCTGGGCAACCCGTGCCAGGGCCTCACCACCCTCACAGTAAAGAATTTTTTCCTGATATCTAATCTAAACTGTTCTCTCTCAGTTTAAAGCCATCTCCCCTGCCTAACCTCACCTTCTGTCTTCCACTGCTGCTGCCCTGCCTTTCTCTGCTTTACAACATTTTATTTTTCAGAAGCACTTGTTTACCTGTGTAAACTCATTTCTTGGTCCTTTTCAGTGGTGAAAAACATGTGGCCTCTCGGTCTTATTCAGGAAGGGGTTTTGCTTTTCTGTGAGCCCTGTGAGGTGCTCACCATTGCCATTTTTTAGTAGCCCCAGAGGTTTTGGTGTCATGCAGGTGGGAACCTTCTCTGATGTGCTGGTCGTGGAGCCAAAACTCACATTAGCTGGATTGCCAGGGCTTTGCTTTGGAAGCACACTAGGATCTCAAGAGCCCTGAGCCATCCTGATGCCTCCCACTCAACCTTATGGATATCTCATCCCCCAGGTGCTGCCTGCTTTCCTTCTGCCTTGCCCTGCAGCCTCCCCTTTGGTCCTCTCTAGATGCGGCCCCGAACGGGTGCACTGACGTGGGCTCACAGATACATCTGGAGCCTTTCAAAATCTCAGACTAGCATTGGGTGGAGCTGCTTTGCTTCTGAATCTAGTCCATCTGGGGCTTTCCCTTCTGTGCTCAAGCTCTACTGTAAATGCTGCTGTGTCCAGAGACCCCCTCAGGCTGCTGACCGAGAGGTCTCACAATTAGCCAAGTTATAAATCTAGCTGGGTCATTAGCAAACTATAAAAGTACATAATTACCTTCCTGTGATGAAAGTACGTGACTGCTTCTTTACCATTATCTAGTAGGAGCAATTATTGAAGGCTTCCACTTCGCCCGCTTTATTAATTTTTAACTCTCTCTAATAATGGCTTCTGCTACTGTTAGACTTTCTGCCATTACTACTTCTATTAAATAATTCTGATATATTTTTTCCTATAGTTGAAAAAAATTTGCATTACCATGATCAATCAAGGATGTTTTTTATGTCTTCTCAATCTATTACTCCTTTTCTCCTTGCTTTTGCCTACTATTGCCTATGTTTGATTACGTTCATTTTACCTCTTATATTTTAACTTATATCTTTGCTTCATCATGCTCTTAGTGACCTTTTTAACCCAGGTGCTTGCTGGAGCACTGAGGTTTCTGGCTCCCTTATAATCTTCTTAAAGAACTCTGTGTTTTAATTCACTGTTTCCCCTATCTAGATTTTCTTTTCCTCTATTCTGTTTATATCTTTGTAGGGAAGTTTCTGTTGTGGAAACATCAGATGTATCTACAACCCCTTGGTTCCACACGCTGTTGCCCACATTAAATGTATTGAGGTCAAAATTTCTGGCCTTGAAAAACTGCCAATTTCTGTTCCGGTGACTGATGTTTTATCTGTCACAAAGAAGGCTAAGCCAAGATTGAGTGGCTTTTGTATTAGGGAGATACAAATTTTGAAGCACTGATGACTTACTAGTGCCAGGACCAAGAAAGTTTCCCCATGACTGAGTATCCACAGGCTCCCTGTGAAATGACATCCCTGCCTGCAGTGGCACATAAGGGATGTGGCATTGCCCAGGAGGGCAGTGGTAACTGAGGTGGGTGGGAATGTCCCAGCAAAGGTGAACATACTGCAAATGAAGATGGATACAGCACCAGGACTGAGTTTTGGATACCAGTAATAATTACCTCATCTGGGAATTTGTGCAAGAAATGAAGCTGCTTGTGCTATAGTCCAGGGTTTGTTCCTTATGTTGCTTTCAAAGAATAGCAGTGATCTTAGTATCTTTAGATTCAGAATCCTCTTGGGATCCACTAGAGCCAAGGAAATTATTGTTTCCTGGTGTTAGGTTTAAAACCTTCAATAAACCTATTTACCTGTGGAGAGGTTTGACAAAAGGCACCAGTTTTCAATGCTCTTACAGTCTGTCACAGTCTGCCAGCACCAGGGAAAGCATTTAAGAGCGCAGAATTGCAGAATCATGCCACTCATTTAAAAAAATACTGTGAGGAAGTAGTCACTGGTTTAAAATCAGGATAAAGCAAGCTATTACAAGCATAGGAGCATCCTTCAAAAAACCAAAGCTGCCTTCAAATGAGGTAGACTTTGGCTGGGCAGTTCATCCTGAGATCTGTCCTGACTTGCAGTGTAAGTAATTTTACTAAGAGGCTTTGGCAGCAGACCAGCAGGACGACATGCAGTTCTTCCATGAGCAGTGGCGATCTCTGCCTAGAACTGCTTTGGTACTTGAAGGCTGGAAAGAGACTAATACATCAACAGTTCTAACAAAAAGCAGTTTTTACATGCTGAAGGGAGGCTGGGGAAAAGAAGGCACTAAAAACCCTGCAAGAAGACCTTTCAATTCTGCATAACTGGGAGAGAAAACATGGACAGAATTCAGCATCACCAAGTGTAGAGTGGTGGAGTAACAGTGTGCTGTGCCCCTTCACCCATGACTGACAGAGAAGACAAGGTATGCCCCAGCATTGACTCCTGGGCTTCTCCACTTGTGCCTCAGGATCAGTTCCTGAGGGTTATCCTTGAGCTGACAACCTATTGTAATCTTTTAGAGAAGAGCAGCTTGATGTTCAGTCCAAGAAACAAATTACACAACAGGAATTATGAGGAAAGCAAACCAGAACAAAACCAAAACCACATTATGCCTTTGTGCAAATCTGGCACATGCTTGTGGTTTGGATGCTGCATGTGCTTCTGATTCCACCTCTCCAAAGAAAACCTGGGAGGGATATTGGGCTTCAGGGAGATGTGGCCAAAGGGACAAAGATGGGACATTTCACTGTGAGAAACTGCACTGGCCAGGGCTGATCCTGTTTAAAAGACTGTCATGAAGGTCTGGAATCACGGCTAGCTGGAGGAAGTGACTGGAGAGGAGCATCTTGCTGTCTCTGCCACCAGAAGGAAGGGGTTACAGAGAATAAATATTAACAAATAAAGCAAGTAGGAGCCAAGCTCCAATCCGAATTCCTCCTGCTACACACAGCTGAACTGTGAAATGTTGCTCTGGGACATGTTTAGTGCTAAAGGCTTACACAGCTCCAGAGGACTCTGGGCAAGAAATCCCCAGAGGATGAATAAATATGTAAAAAGGATGTCTGGCTTGGTCAGTCCCTCAGTCACATGTAGCCAAAGGCTGGGAAAGTACATGTGGATGGGAGTAGGACATCAAAGACATTTGTTGTGATGAAAGCCCTCCCAAAAATGAGCTTTTAGGCAGGATCAAAGCTGGGCCACTGGCCTGCTGGGGGTGATTATGCACTGTGAGATTCAGTGAGTGTCCTCCATAATAACAGAAGTTCATTGCACTTGCTAGTGGGTATTCATAGAATAATTCGTCCTGTTTCCATTTCAGATGATGGTCTCCTGTCATCCCTCCTGGCTTTGCTAATCCCAGCTAGCAATCTGCCTGTAGTTATCCCTTGCTTCCTGATCCCTACAGATGTGATGGCAGTTGTACTGTGTTTGCTTTGCCATGCTGGCCCTTCGAGTAGGCTGCGACCTCAGAGAGCTTCTGCAGTCACAGCACAGCTTGTTTCTCTGGGCATGGCAGTCTTGGTGCTGCCAGGGTTTCTACCTGCTATTTCTAATAGCTTCTAGTAGAGGAAAACATAGTTAGATTGGGGGTTTTCCCTATAGTTGGTAAATCTGCTCAAGTTTCTTTTTCCAAGCCCTGAGTTTTGGGCTGAACTCCAATACCCTTCCCTTGTAGTACTGAATGTTTTGTGAGCCTCTTGCTGAGAGTGGGTCCTTCTGCTGGTGAGAAGCATCTGTCCCATTTGTGTCTCCTTCTTTTCCCTGCCTATCCATGGGGGCTGGTGTCCACACAGCCCTGACTGTGCTTCAGCTGCTGGACCTGACCTCATCTGTGGTCTTGGTAGTGAGGAAGCCCAGAGATGAGATGCCACAAAATCAAGGGGATGTGTCTGTGCTTGGGCTGAACCTGGCTGGAGAGTGTGGGCAGCTCTGCCTCAGCCTGCTAAGGGCAGAACCATCCTCAGCTGCATACAGAAGCCTCTCATGAGTGGGATTTACTGGATACCTTCCTCCCCAGACACAGGCAGACAGGCATGGCCACGTGAGGCCAGGGTGGCTGTGCTGGCTCCGGGCAGCTGCTGCCACACTGGTATCAGGAGCAATTAATGCTGAGCTGACCATGGGCCTCTGCAGAGCTGAGCAAGAGGGATGCTGAGCTGCAGGGCAGTGCTCCTGTGCATGTGGGCAGCAGCAAGCACAGAGGGCTCTTCCCTGGCTAATTCAGACTGGCATTGGAAAGAAGTGCTGGGAGGCCCAACAGGCACAATCACTGCTCCGAACAGTCCTTGTGCCAGCTCCCAGTGTCCTGCCATCTCTGCTTACTGTGAGGCACAAGCCAGCATTTTCCAAGCCCAGGACTGGTCTCTCAGCCTGCCCTTGCCCCTCAGTCGTGGCTGCCCTGGGACCAGGCCACTGAAGCTGTCACTGTCTGGTTTCAGAGCCGTGTCCCTCCACCTTGCTGCAGCGGCACATGGCAGACCTGCTCCGCAGCGACCGCGACCTGGCCCCCAGCTTCCTCAACAGCGTCCTGAACCAGCTGAACTGGGCCTTCTCCGAGTTCATTGGCATGATCCAGGAGGTGGGTGTGCACCAGGGCTCTGGGATGCAGCACTCGATGGGTGTTGTGTCCTGCACACAGAAGGGTCAAAGCACAAGTCACTAGGCTGGGGGTCACAGCCCTCCTTTTGGGAAGGAGCTCATTTTTAAGCTGTCTCCATTGCTTGGCAGATCCAGCAGGCAGCAGAGCGCCTGGAGAGGAACTTCGTGGACAGCCGCCAGCTGAAGGTGTGTGCCACCTGCTTTGACCTGTCGGTGAGCCTGCTCAGGGTGCTGGAGATGACCGTCATGCTGGCACCGGAGATCTTCCTCGACTGGAATCGCCCGTCATCAGAGCTGCTGCTTCGGAGGCTCGCCCAGGTATCATCTTGTGTGAAGAAGCAGCATCTGGAGGAGCACGGGGACCCCTCTGCCCTCTCCATGGATGTGTGGTGAGCTGGGAGCTCCTGTTGCAAGTGCTGTAGTACTTAGAGCTGCTGCAGAACAGGTGGTGCTCCCTAAAATCTCCACATATCAACTGCTCCCCTCCTTTGCAACTGCTCTGGTCACAGATGATTTCTACCTCTCCTGGGAGGGAGAGTGACAGCTGCTTAACTCTTCCTTATGAGGGGCCAGTAAATGCTGAGTTCTCCTGTGACAAGCAGTATCATGAAATCTGGAGAGAAGGTGTGGTATTTCTGGGTAAGGAGCTGTGGAGAGTGTAGCTGGTTTCACAGGGCACACACTCCAGTGTTTGGGCAGGCATCTTGGTCCTTTATCCCTCAGTCCTAGAATATGGTACCAAATGTTTCCACTTTCCTGTCACATTGACTGGGGCAGTCCCATTCCAACTCACAACACTCCTTAGGCTCCAGTAAATTAGTTTCTTTTCTAAAGCATGAGTGATCCTGGAAAGCCCTGAGGGCAGGCTGTCCTTGTACACTTTGGATTGGCAGAGAGCAGTTGGATGTACCTTAGCAGTACTGCAGGGTTTGATACTCGGGGCTCTGGACAGGTGAAACAATGCAAGAGGTAGTGGAGTCTGGTACCATAATCATGGGGGAAGTGCTCAGCTGAGTGAGGAGGAAAGTGAGGGGCCCTTAGCAGGTGGTTTAGGCAAGCTGGGGAATGTGCAGCATAGAGCGGGGTGCTGCAGCTTCCTCCTTGCTACCTGTTGCTGTTATGAAGCCGTGCCCCACCACTGATCAGGCCCACAGAGGGGTGCAGTGTTCAGTGTTGTGCATTGGGGCAGCAGGAAGAGGGATGTTGCATTTGAGAGATGGTGCTCAGCTTTGCAGCAGTTGTGTCATGCCTGGAGCAGTCCCTGCTTCTCCCACTGGGGGTTTAGGTGAGAGCTAATGGTGGCTAAATAGGTGTCATCACAGCTGATTCCATCTCTGCAGATTGCTCTCTGCACTCACCCCATGCTTCAGATCTGGTAGGTCCATCCTGCTGCCAGCTCCAGGCAGGGCAGGACCTGGACTGTACTTCACACTGCTGACACTGCTTTTGCCCACAGCTGCCAGCTTACTCTTCACAGGTTCTGGCTGTCCTGGGGGCCATAGCTTCTGCTTGCCAGGAGCTTTTATCTGCAGAAGTGGCTTGGATTCTGCAGGTGGGAATTCAGATTTAGGTGGAAGGTGCTGACATTCAGGTGTCTTGACCTCAGACTGACTCATCCCTGGGAGGTTTTGGTCTCGTATAACCACTGTGGTGTGGTACCACTCCTTCCATGCCAGGGCCAAGCTAGGTGTGCTGTGAGCCTCCTTCTGTGCATCCACCAGCTCTGAGGCACTGAGTCCAAACTATAAGGACATGCTCTTCGGATGCTGCTCACAGGAAGGCCCATCCAGAAAATACAAACCCTCTCTGCTTTTCCCTCCACAGCTCTTGAACCAGGTGCTGAACCGTGTGACAGCTGAAAGGAACTTGTTTGACAGAGTGGTCAACCTCCGTCTGCCGGGTGAGTCCACTCTGTCTCTCTCCATGGAAAACACGCTGGGAGCCTGCCCTCGGGAAGGGAGGGGTGGCTTGGGCTGAAGGTTAGAGCAGAGCTGGATGGGACCAGACCTCAGACCTGCCCTGCTCATGGTGGCAGAAGCTCTTACCTTTCTCTTTTGCTTCCATAGGGCTGGAGAGCGTGGACCATTACCCAATCCTTGTGGCTGTGACAGGGATACTGGTCCGGCTGCTGGTGGACACTGATGTTCAGGGGTGAGTGGCTTTTGCCTTCCAAACCACGGGGTCTCTGTGTGTGGCACTGCTCTGGGTGCTGCAATGGGGCCATGGGAGGTGTTGCAGGAGCAACATGGGGTATGGAGACTAAAGCAAGGTGAAGCTGCTGAGTGTGGAGCAGACAGAAACCAAGGGCCACATTCCCTGTAGCAGCTGCATCCCAGTGCTACTGCTGGGTGCAAAGCCTCTTCCTGTGGTGGTGGAAAACCCTTGTGAGAGGTGGCTGTGATGGAAAACCCTCGTAAGAGGTGGCTGTGAGATGCTGTACTGACGGCATGTGTGCACCTTCCTCCTTGGGACGGGGTCTGGCACTGTGTGACAGGACAGCTGCTGGTGGAAGATGTGGGTGCTGCATGTTGTAGTGCCATGCTGATGTGGTGACACATCAAAGTGCTGCAGCACACAGTGATGGCTGGAAGGGAGCTCATTGGAGCTCCTTCACCCTGGACCCCTCTTAGCAAGGCATCAGAATATGTGCAGAGCTCTCTGCCTGCCCAGACACGTCCCACAAAGGTGAGACGAGTCTTCTCCAGGCACTTGGGTGATGCTGATTTTAAGATGAAACAAATCTTGTCTTTATAGTAGCAATTATTCAGAGAGGCAGCACTGGGGGAGTGTTGTGGCTGGACAAAGCCACAGCTGACCTGATCTATGTGACACATAGATCTGTCTGTGTCTGCTTGTACCGAGGCCTGCAAATAGACTTGTTCAGACACTTTGCAGCCCTGCTTTTGCTGTCTCCCAGTGTCATTTGCAGGTGTCTTGCCTGGTCACTGTTTGCTGTAGGAGATGGGGCTCTTCTGTCTGTGCTGTACATGCTGCTTGTTTACATGTTTGGGGAGTACAATAGTGTCTGGCTTTGCAGAGGGCAGAGTCCCATCTGGCTGAGTGGCTCAGCCCTGCAGCCAGTCTTTCAGCTTCTTCTCTCAAGGACTCAAAGATGTACACAGATGTATCTAATTATAACCTGCCTCCCGTGGCTGCTGCACCAGCCTTACAGCCCCAAGTGTGACAGTGCCAAAATCTGGGCACAAGGTCATTGATCAGTGGCCTTTCTGGGCTGTGAGCAGAGGTGGATTTTGCTTGCCCTCAGAACCTTGGAAAGGGCAAACATCATGAGTTTGTTGCCACAACTAGACACTTCTTCCTGAAGGGAAGGGGGAGGTGATAAAACAGTTCCCTGCATGTAGTCCCTCCCTGCCTGTCTCTCCCTTGAACATGTGTCCCAGGTCAGGTCACTTGTCAGGTCAAAATGGGGAAGGGGAAGGGTTGTCCCTCAGTTTATCAAACTCCAAAGAGCACTGGGAAGATGTAGTGGGATATCAGTCACATCCTTCCTAGCCTGCAGGGAGTCCTGGAGAGACAGAAGGCTTCCAGACTCTATCCTTTCCCTGAAAAGCCCGTTGTGCTTTGGGTTTGTGAATTCCAGGCAACCAGTGTCATCCCCAAGGGGCACTGTCCCCTGTGTGCCAACAGCATCCTTCATGCCTTGGGCTGCACTATCACAAACCAGAGACACTGTGCTCGAGGGAACTGGCAAGTCTCTGATGTTCAAGGGCTTTGTAGTCACTTCCTGAGCACTGGAAAGGAGAAATAAATGCAGAATAGTGGAATGATGTGTGAAAAGCATCGTGTCCTTAAGGTGGACCTGCCTGAGCAGGAGAAACAGAAGGTGGAACAGGAGGAAGCTCAGAGAAAAATATCCATAAAGCAAAATTATTCTGTGTGATTTTGCAAAGCCATGCACTAAACCTGAGGTTTGATACGTCAATGATCTATAAAAGGCAAGCAAATGTTGCAGGGGAGCCACTGAGGTCAATCAAGACAAAAGAAGCAAGGCAGGCAGTTTGGGGACCCTCTACTGCTGCCCCAGCAGAGGGGATGGCAGAGACCAGGCAGACATCAAAGGCAGAGTGTCATGAGGAAGGGAATACTGAGCCCCCATGCTCTTGGCAGCACTCTGAATTGAGGACTGGATGTTGCACCCCACTTACAGAGTGGTTCTGCTCTGTGCAGCCACACTGAGAAATGGCAAACAGAAATGGGACGGAGAAAACCAAAAAACCGAGGCTTTTCTGCTCCCTTTGTATTCCTCCGTCCAAGGCACCATCACCACAGAGTGCTGAAACCTGAGAGGTACAGTTGGGGTAACAATCACCCAAAAGCCAGGGAGGTGGTGCATGTCAATGATGGCTGGCCCAGAGCACAGCAATGGGAAGCATCTGTATCTCAGGTGCATGAGTAAGAGGAATGGAACAGGAGAATTCAAACCTTCCTCGGGTCTTTGCACTGTCATGGGAGATGATTGCCATGGCTGATGTGATTTAAAGGGTTCTGTATCTAACTAGGCTCTTAAGAGCAGACCCATTTACATGAACTCATCTGTAGACAGCCTTCTTTTTTCCTTTCTCTCTCTCTTGGTGCAGCAAGCAGGATGATAGGCTGGGCTTTTGTCCTTCCCCAGAAGCAGTCTGCCTGGGCAGTGCTGAACGCTGGTAGAAATCTCTTCCAGGTCCCATTTGGTAACTCCCAGATTGACAGAAATCATTAACAGAGAGATTTTCCATCCCACATTTGCATGTAGGAACATCCCTGTGAGAATTACCAGGGACAGGGTGACCCTGACTGGTTCCCTGTGAGGAGGCTGTGCCCCAGAGAATGAAGACAGGGACAGGACCTTGGGAGACTTCCTTGGCTTGGCTGTGTATTTTCTGGTTGCCTCTAACCCAGCAAGCAGACACTGTGCCAGGCACTTGGTTGGAAGGTGCTGCAAACATCTGGGCCATGGGGAATGGGCTCATCTGGTAGTGAAGGAATGAAGTCCCACTTATGGGACGAGAACATTGCAGTGAGGAAGTTAAGTAAGTAAGAGCCAGGGCCCTGCCAACTCATCCAGTTGCCTTATCAGGCTGCAGTCAGATGCCTCAGCTGCTCCTTTCCCAGCACAGGACACTCATCCAGGCATTGAGTCCTCTTGCTGTGGACTCCTGGCATCCAACAGAGCCATTAAGCAGAAGGAAAGGGAACATTGCCCAGGCCAGGCTGTGGTGAGACAGATGATCCATCATTCACTGTAGTCCCTGGATAGAGCAGGCTTTTGAGAGAGCAGAGGTGCATTTCCTTGCTGGGTCAGGCAGGATGGGCTGGTGCTGCTCGTGGTGAGTGCCTCCTCCCAGCCCTTGGGTCTGAGAGCTGTTGGGCAGCACTGGGGAGTGTCAGGGGCTGGCAGGGCTGAGGGCAGGGATGTCCCTTTGCTCCCTCTGCAGCCTTAATGACTGAGCAGGGAGGAGAGGAAAGGGAGGATCTGCCAGGCTGAGCCAGGAGCTGGGCTCAATCCATACCTCAGACCCTGGCTGTCTTCAGACAGTATCATCCCTCCGTTTGTCTGCTTGCTAAATAATTGAGCAGATTTTCTATTAAGCCTCTTTGAGAGTGAGCTAATGGAGCAGCCTTGGCCAGAGCTGGTGTCAGGATCCTGGCGAGAGCAAGTGGCAGAGGAAGGGGTGAGGCCCAGAGGTGAGGCTGTGGTCCCCTGTGTGTGAGGGCATGCTGTAATTAGGACTGGCTTTGTGGGAAGTGAGTGGCCATCCTAGAGTGGAGATGAGCTGTGTTGTGTCAGGGCAGGGCCACTGCTCTGCTCCTAGGGCTTCCCCCATGCTCCCTCCATCCCCTCAGAGGCAGGGAGGTGATGCTGTCAGGGTGAGGAGAGGGTTGGGACACATGCAAGGAGCCAGTGAACCAGTCTGCACAAGACAAGTCCTAAAGAGCCTTCAAGGTGCATCTCCCAGGGACTTCTGCATGAAGGATGGAGAAGACAGAAGGAAAAGCACTGTGCTGACCAGGATCATGGTGCTGCCAGCCATCAGAGCACTGGACTGGGATCCTGGATCAGAAACAACCGTGTTGAGCCAGTGGGATGCTGAGCCTGAGCCAGTGGGACTTGCCAGAAGCAGCACTGGGCTGGTGTGATGTTGGGATATTTCTGTCTGGGTCTCTGCACTCCTCTCCTTTACAAACTACAGATGGGTGCAGGGAGATGGGCTGGGAGGAGACAAAGGAGTTCCTGGGGCAGAAGTAACATACTGGTGAGCAGAAAGATAAGGAGGCACAAGACTGGCTGGGAGAGGAGGGCTAAAAAGACTGCTCAGTTGCTAAATTGTTTTGAGATCACCTCCACTGGAAAAGATCAGAAGATCTCAGTCTGCAGATTCCTAAACAGCCTGGCCACCCACCTGTGTGCTCAAGTGCTGCTGGGACACTGAGGGCTTGGCTGGACCCATGGACATGGCAGTTTTCTGCATAGTTCCAATAAGACTTTGTAGTTACTGATCCCTTAAACACTGATGCTCTCTCAGCAGTGTTGGTGAGCAAGTTGTGGTGGAAGGAGGGGCAGGAGTAGGCATTTCATGGACCATACAGTCTAAAGGAGTCCTTGGTACCTTGCTCTAAAATCTCAGAAAATGGGTGGTACTGCAGTTTGGGGTGAGCATGAGCCAGAGCACGGAAGAATTGTTAGCTCTGGCCTAGGTTTCATGGTTCAAGAAGGAGTGTGGCCAGTGCTTTTACAAGCTGCCAGCTCCAAGTGCTGCATCCTGAGTAATGGGACTGCCAGGGCTGGGCTCTCCCAGCCCCTTGGGGCTGTCAGGCACATGCTGGGAGGCAGGAGCAGGCCTTGTGCTGGCCAGCACCAGGCTTTGCTGATTTGAGCTGTCTGGAAAACTGTGAGCATCATAAGGAAAGGATCTGGGCACGGCTGTGTCCATCTTTGGTGACAGAAAGACAGGATGGGACTGGCATTCAGAGCACTCCCATTGTCCTGGCTGAGGTGCAAAGTGCCAGAGGAGACAGGAGTCAGTGCTGGATACTGGTCCCCAAAGCTAGTCCTCATCCCAAAGCTAGTCCTCATCCCAAAGCTAGTCCTTATCCCCACACACGCTGGCACAGGTCCCTGTGTACCAGGGCCAGTGAGCTTTGTGCTGACCCATTACTTTGCCCTGCAGAGTCAAGGAGCAGGAGGGAGGTGTGGCAGGGAGCCAGGGGTGTAATGGTGGAGATGGCTGCCAAGAGAGGACAGTGTATTCCTTGGGGAACGTCCATTAGGTTTCCCAGTTCCTGCCTGTCAGAGAGGCTTTGCTCCTGGCTGTTTTTCCTTGCTGAGATGTTCTGCCTTTCAGGCTGCTTAATGAACTGCTTCCATAGTTCAAACCACTTCCCAGTGCTCATTGGATCAGAAGTGTGGTATGGGATCCTTTCTGAGCATCAGGAACGTGTGAAAAGCAGCAGCTGGACTTGCCTGGGTAGAGGCAGAGAGATCCCTTGAGGGCAGCACGGATACAAATCTCAGAGCAAGTCCCTAGAGAGCAAGCCTCAGCTTTCCTGCAGGGATAGGAGAATTGCAGCCAACCTAGGAGAGCTCTCCAGGGCTTTTTCAGGCTGGCGTGTCCCTGGAAAGGCCCCTGGGAGCTTTTCTTACACTCCCTGAGCTTTCCCCAATCTTCAGTCATTATCCTCAGCTGAAGATGCAGGTTTGCAGGAACACTATTGCCTGGGAAGCTGGTGTTGGCAGTGAGGAAGGGGAAGATTTTTGGGGAGAAAGACAAGAATGGTGATAATGGGTGGGTAACACCACTCCAGGTGCTGGGGCCCAGAGCAGCACTTCATCTTTCCTTCTGGAGGAAGATGTACTTAGATGTGGCACATGCTCTGGCACGGGCTTGGCACTGTCTCAGCATGTGCAGGCCACACTCGGGTCAGTGCCCATGTCTGGTTGGGACCTGGGTGCAGTCAGCTGGGTCCCTTCTCCTTCCCAGACATTCCCAGGTTAAATTCAGACCTTCCTTCCCACAGGATCCCTGCCTGGCTGCAAAGCCAGGGGTGATGGCAGCACCTCAGCTCCACCCTCAAGGTGCCACTCACCTCTGTGCCCGACACCGATGCACCCTGTCACCCCCTGGCAGCCCCCGGTGTGGCTGGCACGGCGTCCTGGCCCGTCAGGACACTGCGCTAACGCGAGGTGACAGGGCCAGCGGTGGCGGGCGTGGGGCAGCGAGGGCACAGGCCAGCGGGGGCTGTCGCTGTGCATCCGTCACCTCCGCCAGCCGCGGGCACGGATCGCGCGGAGCTGCCTGCGCAAGGTCACTGTCAGGAGCGGCGCTGGGAGCCAGGCTCTCTCAGGAGAGCTGCTCTCCAAACACTCACCCCTCCTTCGATGAGGGGGGCGGTATTGACAATTCATTTGGGCACAGAGTTGAGTTTTTGCTGGGAAAAAAGCTGCTTGTTTCCTAGCCAGAGAAGTTGAAAGGATGTATGCTAGTGTGGTCCTGATGCCACAGGGTTCTTCCCTTCCTGCCAGTCACAGGACTGCCAGCAGCTCTTGGGACCAGGATGCTCAGCCATGGGAGGGGGCTGCAGGTCTCTGAAGGGTCCTGATCCCCATGATGTCTGAGCTGTGCTCTTGCCCACAGCTGGTAATCCCAGCCTCCGCTGTGCTGCATGTGATGGCCACATGCTCCTGCTCCAGCTGTGGATGGGATACTGATGACTGGCAGATGGGTAGGATACCCTTATTCCTCTGTGGGCTCAGACAGGTATTTTGGGGGGGGCAGAACCACTCCCTGTTTCAGGAAGAGGCAAGAGTGGGTGCCAGGGAAGGCAGCACAGGTGAGATGAGTGGGGTGCTCCATCTGCAGGGAGCACCAGGGCTTTGCCAAAGGCAGTGCCAGTCCCATCCCTAGTGGTATCTTTCCCCTACATCTAAACCCTGCTTATTCCTTTTGGGGCTGGATGTTCCCTCGTGTCAGTCGATGCTGCTCCTTCCCCAGCTCCCAGGTGTCATTTTGGGGACCTGCCCTCCCAAGGACAAACCACTGGATACTTCTCTCTCACCAGCACATTTAACCCCCTTGCTGAGGCCACCTGAAGGCCATTTGATGGGAACAGAGGCTGCCAGCCCAGTGCAGATTGCCTGTCTCCGTGTGCTGGGCCTGCAGGAATTCAGGGCTCCCTCAGACCTCAGCCTCCCACCGCTGTGCCCGTGAGCTGCACATTGCTGCAAGGGCAAGGAGACACTCAGCCCAGCGTGAGCTTAAAAAAATAGGCATTTTTATTCCAATGGAACTAGAGAATTACGACCCAGGAGAGGGGAGGATTACTCACATTTATCGATAGGCTGATTAGGTTACTGCCTAAATAGCTGTGCTTGAGCAGTGTGTGTCCGCCTCAAGGAGAAGCAGCGAAGGAGCGCGTGGTGCATCGGAGACCTCAGTGTCCTTGGTGGCACGGCGAGCTCTGAGCAATGCGGGCTGGGGCGCTGTGTCTCGTCACTGAATCCTGCCTTGACGATTTACAGCTTCCAGGGAAGCAAAAGCTTGTAAGGTTTGCTTGGCTGCGTGGCTGGTCAGGCACTGAGCTCCGTCCCTCCTGCACAGCCCCGTTTGGGGAAGGGTGTGTACCCCCCGTTTGTGATGGGGTCACAGTCCCCTGCTCCCAGCCGTGGTGTGCTGATGGTGACCGGCATATGCTGGGAGAGGATGGTGGCATTGCCATTCCTGAGGACTCTGGCATGAGTGTGACAGTGTCCCACTTGTCACAGCTATTCCTTGGCCAGGGGGAGTCTGTGGCAGTGGTGTCAGGTTGGGCATCTCATGTCTGGGGACGTGACAGACCCCCAGGCCCGGTGTCACATTAGGGAGGGTGGGTGCCCAAATGAAAGGGTGTTTCTCCAGCATGCTGGGTTCATCAGCGTTACCCATGTGCTAACAAGGCCATTGCCAGTGGATTATGCAAGGCGCTCTTGCTGGGCACCAATGTGTGCATGGTCCAAAACCCACCAGGAGCCCGTGGCTAAAGCGGTTGTGGGTGATGTCAATCACTCCCGTGGGTCGTGGTCAACCCAGGAACTCGGGATGCCCAATAATCCTGATCTAGCAGCGATGGAGGAGACCAGCTGTCGGGAGGCCTGGGCTCTGCTCCCAGCTCTGTCCCACTAAGACACAATGGGAGTATCAGAAAAGGCAGAGCTGATGGACTCTGAGTCCGACTTGAGCTGCAGGACCTTGGGGTGCTTGGGGTCGGGGAAGTCCTCGCCAAGGGCCAGGCGGATCTTGCCATTCTGTGTCTCCCTGATGGGCTCGAGGAAGACGACGTGTTTGTTGCCACTGGCCTTGCGGTTTGGCCCATCGGTGGCAGGGGGAGTGGTGCTGAGGATGGAGGACTGGGCGCTGCACTCCTGTGGGGGGCTGAGCGGGGCTGGCTTCTTGCAGCAGCCCAGGCAGCGGCATGGCGTGAGGTACAAGTAGATGATCACCAGCACCAGGCTCACAATGCAGCCCAGCAGGGTCGTGAGGCCAGTGCTGAAGGTCTCCCCAGCTGCCTTAGGGTAGAGGACAGTCACGTTGAACTCGCACATCCTGCTGAAGTTGTAGGGGCTGTTCATGGCCAAACCTACGTAGACCCCCGAGAGCCAGGGCTTGGGTGTGGCGATCCTCAGGCTGCCATTGTGATAGACCTCTAGGGAGCGATTGCCGTTCCCCGGGTGTTTGATGGGCTCGTGCTGAGGGGTGATCCACATGTAGGAGGTGGCAGTGTGCGGCAGGCTGGTGTTACTGGTGTTACAGGTGAGCAGGATGGGCTGGCCCACCATCACCTCCAAGTGCAAGAGGTGCGCGTCTTCGGTGCTCGCCGAGCAGTTCTCAAACATGTGGCTGTGTTTGAGGAACTTGATCAGGGACCGGGACACGTTGTCAGATACCTTGCAGGTGTGTTCCTCAGAGAAATCTTTCACGGAGCTGAAGCCTCGCTGATTCCAGCGCTGAAGCATCAGGTAGAGCGGGCAGCTGCACCTGATGGGGTTGTTGTGCAGGTACAAGCCATTGCCGATGTTTTCGGGCAGAGCTGCCAGCACCTCCACGGGGATGCTGCTCAGGCTGTTGGAGGAGAGGTCCAGCGTGCGGAGCTTGTAGATTCCCAGCCCCTGCACAGCATGGAAAGGGAAGGTGGTCAGGTTGTTCCAGCTCAGGTAGACTTTCCGCAGATCACTCAGCCTGGCAAAGGCGTTTTCATCCACCCACTTGATGTGGTTGTCGTAGAGCAGCAGCTCCTCCAGGCTCACCAGCGCCTCGAAGTAGTGCCTTTCCACAGCTTGCAGGTGGTTGGAGGACATGTCCAGGTGCCGCAGGAAGGAGGCATTGTGGAAAGCTCGCGGAGAAATGTCCCGAATCTGATTGTGGCTGACGTGAAGGGCCTCGAGGTGCGGGAGGGCGGCCAGCCAGTGGTCGTGGAGCTGGATGAGGGCATTGTGGCTGAGGTCCAGCGTGGTGGTGGTGGGCGGCAGTGTCCGGGGCACCAGCTGCAGCATCTGCCGGCTGCAGCTCAGCAGGTCGGAGGTACAGATGCAGCCGTTGGGGCAGCGGTGGGGCTGCGGAGAGGCTTGGGGGGCGCACAGCTGGAGCAGCAGCAGGAACAGTTTTGCCACTCGCGGCCAGACCGAGTACGCGGTCACCGGTGAGGACATTGTGGCGGGCAGGAGCCTCTGTACAACCCGGCGGCACAGCCAGACTCGATGAGACGCGAGAAAAAATCTGCCGCCGTCTCTCGTCTCTCCCCCACTGCTGGCTTGGCTCTACCAAGCATCCACAGACGCCCTTTTGCACCCCGCGAAAGAGGATCCCGATTCCAGCGGTGGGGCTTGAAAACACCTAAAGGGCGGCATCGCCCTGCCCGGCTCTGCCGCGGCTCACCCGAGGCTGCCTCGTACCTGTGCTGCCGGGGGCCGGGGGCTGCCGGGGGTCGGGTGGGTACCGGCGATCAGCATCAGGAAGCTGAGGCTCTCGGGCGCTCCGGGGCTGTGTGTCGGGCTGAGCGGGCGCCTCGCTTCCTCCTGGAGCTGCTCATCCCTGGAGTGCGAAGTTTCTCAGGGCTCAGCGCCGCCGGGGCACATCCGCATGCTGCGACCTCCGGGGAGCCTCGTCCGGCTCCCTCCCGGGCAGCATCTCCGGGAGCCGGGCGCGCTCCGGGAGCGCGGTCCCGCTCCTGCCCCTATTTATGCGCGGGCGGTGCGCGGCGAGGGGGCCGGGCGGGATCCCATTGGCCCCGGCGCGGGGAGTGGTGGCCGCGGCGGTGGCCCTGGCCCGGTCCCTGTCCCCGTCCCTGGCCGTGGCCCTCCCTGCGAGTGGGCAGAGCGATGCGCAGTCCGCACCGACCCTGCGTGGTCGCTCGTCCCCGGGGGAAGCTGAGGACCACTTGGGCCGTACCAGTGTGCAGCCGCCGGAGAGCCGCGACCGCCTGTAATCCATAAAGCGGCTGCTCCGCCACTACCCAGCCTCTGGCAGAATGCGGGAATAAAGCCGTCACCTCTGGGAGCCCCTCGTATCTCATCCTGCACCCAGGCTGGGAGTGGGGATGGCAGTCACCCCACGGTGCTGCTTCTCTCCCAGCCGCGGTCCTTCCTGCCGCCCAAATCCTCGCCACCCCACGAGCTGGGAACTCCCCGGCACCCCCGGCCCTGGGGCGAGCAGGGGGGCTGAGCCCGCTGGGCTCTCCACGGCAAAGGGGGTGCCGCGGGCTGCTGGCAGGGAAGGGGTGGCCGTAGGGTGAAGGACACGCAGGAATGTCATTATCCAGAGCTCAGGCGGTTTAGTGGGAAGAGGAGAGCTGGGGAATTGTTTTCCATTAGGGCAGCAAAAAGCTAATTTGGCGCTGCGGCTGCTGCGAGTCAAGGGGCTGTTAACCCCCTGCGCCCTGGCTCAGCCGGTGCAGACTGGCTGCTCCCTTGCCCCTCCTGCCGCTGGGGTGGCTCTGCTTGCTGGCCGGCCGGCCACGGAGCCAGTTCTGCTCCTTGCCAGGGGCTGTTACCAGGCCACAGCACTGGTGCCCGAGGGAGGAACTCATTAAGGCGACCTTCATCAGTCCCGGCTGTGCCCACTGAAGCCAGGGACGGCCATGACTTCTCCCTCCTGCCTTTTGGGGGGACCCACTTGCCCTGAGCACATCCTGAGCTGTCCTGTTGGTGCAGGAGGGCCCCAGCCCCTGATGTGGGGCTCTGCAGAGCATCTCCCCTGAGGTGCTGTGACCAAGGGCAGCGCTGGATGCTTCAGCTGCCCTGCAGCAACCCCAGACTCAGACACAGGCTCAGGCTGCAGCCTCAGCAAGTGCTGAAGCACCGCATCGATCCCCAGAGCCTCTGAGTCGGGGGGGGCAGAGGAGGAGGAGGATGGCTGCTGCTCTTTGGCTGCATTGGAGCATGTTCCCCTGGACTGGGGGGGACACCAGCCGGGGGTGCTGGTGTGGGAGCACAGGGTGGGTTGTCTGAGGTCTGTGTTCCTTGGCAGGACCGAGCGCGCGACCGCGGTGCTGCTGGCAGATCCCTGCTTCCAGCTGCGCTCCATCCAGTACCTGCTGGGCCACGCCGAGCCCTCAGCCCTGGCAGCAGCCGCCCCGGCCACGGACAAGCGCCACTTCTCCCTGCACACCTGTAAGTGTTGGCACTGCACTGGAGCTGGGCTGTGCTCACCACCCACCCACAGCTGGGGAGGGAGGAACGAGGCTGCTGGTGTCTGTGTCCCCTGCAACATCCCAGCCCTTTGAGTCTTGGGGACAGGTGGCCATTCCCTCCTCCACCACCCCAGCAGTAGCACTTTGTAGCAGGATGGGGATGTATCCAGTGCCAGCCAGTAGTTCTCCCCTTCTCAGTGCCCAGTGTTCCCGGTCCTGGCTGGTCCCCAGGGGCAGCTGCAGCCCCTGTGTGTCACTCAGCAGCCTCAGGACAGCCTGAGGGTCCCATCCACCCCACACATGCCCAGTTTGCTCCCCAGATACAGAGTACATCAGTACTGAGGAGCTGGCAAAGGTGGAAAAGATGCTGAACCATCTGAGTGAGGAGTCCAAGCAGGCAGCTGCAACCACACTGGTGAGTCCCCCCCCGACCTGGCCCTGTCCCAGTCCTTGACAGGAGGCCTGGCACACGGGCCTTTGGATGGCACTGCTAACTGCCTGGCAACCCCCACAGCCCACCAGCGAGGAAGACTTGTGCCCCATCTGCTACGCACACCCCATCTCGGCCATCTTCAGGCCCTGCTCCCACAAGTCATGCAAGTGAGTAACTCTCATGTCTGACCTCCACCAGGATGAGTGCCAGCCCCTGGCCCTGCCCTGTGTGGGTGGGGGCTGATGCTCTTTCCTCCTCTGTCCCAGAGCCTGCATCAACCAGCACCTGATGAACAACAAGGACTGCTTCTTCTGTAAGGCCACCATCACAGGGGTGGACGACTTCACCAAGCCAGCCAGCTCGTAGAGCCCAGCCCCACAGCACGGGCTCCCCCAGCTGAGCGGGGCAGCCCCCCCGCCTCACACTGGCTTCTCCCCAAACGCTTGCCCTGCTCAGGGCTGTGAGACTCTCACCCAGAGGGTCAGGACCCAGCACGGGGCAGCAGCATGAGGTGGGAGGGCTGCAGGGTGGGAAAGGCAGGTGCCCAGCAGCCTCTCTGCCCCGTGGGCCATTCTCAGGGAGGGGAGCCCAAGGCCTCGGCTCTGCGGCAGTGCTGGGAAAACACAGCCCCGTGGCCAGGGCAGGGGGGCTGAGCTGGGCGTTTGGGCTGTTAACTTGCCCCTGGCTGGGGCCTGACTTCATGAAAAGCAGCATTAAATTATTCTTCCTTATGTGGTGCCCTGAAAGATGGGAAAGGGAAGGCCCCCGGAGTTGGGGCTGCACTCAGGTGATGCTTAACAGTAAATGGAAATATAAATATTTAATCCAAAGAGAGCTGGGAGTGCAGGGCCTGCGGGGGCTGCTACATGATGATGCGTGGCTCTGGCACAGACTCGGCGATGGATTTGTGTGGCAGCACATTGGCCCCGTTGAGGTAGAGCTCGTCGTTGACGATGACGTCCTCGCCCAGCACGGTCACGTTCTCCATGCGCACCTGCCCCAGAGAGGCCCTGTCACATCCTTGGGCTCGGCCCAGTGCCAGGCTCCTGCTCCTGCCTGCAGGGACCATATCCCTGCAGAGGCTGGTGGGAGGGCAAGAGCTGAGTCCCGAGCCCCTGTGGGGGCACCCATGTCCTCACCCACTGCCCCACGGAGCAGCTCCAGCCCACGATGCAGGACTCCAGCCAGGAATGGGAGCGGATGCGGGCCCCTTCCAGCACAGTGCAGCGTTTGATGCGCACCCCATCTTCCACCACCACGTCAGCCCCAATCGTCACGTTGGGGCCGATGACACAGTTTGCCCCAATCTTGGCACTGGGGTCCTGGAAGGAAGAGGGCCCGTGCCAGGGTCGAGAGGGCAGACAGCTCTTGGCATAGCCCATTACCACTTGGCCAGCCAGGGAAGAGGAGGGCACAGCTTGAGGATGGCAGCGAGGACAGTGGTGGGACAATGCAGAGAGCTCATGACGTGCCCGAGGCTGGTGTGCTGGGGGCTGGCACTTACCACCAGCACATTCCCTACGACACCGGGCCCTGAGTGCAGCTTCTCGGGGTGCTGAGCCCGCAGCGCTTGCAGGTACATGCACATGCCCGTAAGGAAATCCTTTGGCTGCCCAATGTCCATCCAAAAGCCTGTGGGGACAAAGCCACGATGACAGACCCCAGCGTGAGGGTGGCAGTGCAGGCAAGACCCCTGATGCTGCCTGCACTATGCACAGGGCCTTACCCTGTAGCTCCATGGCATAGAGCTGCCCATCCTGTGCCATGGCTGGGAAGATCTCCTTCTCGATGGAGGTGGGGCGCAGCTGCGAGGACGGGACACAGGGCTGAGCAGGGGGCACAGCCCATCAGCCTGGCCCAGCCTGGCACCCCGGCTTGTACCTGGATGCGTTGTAAGATGCCAGGGCTAAATATGTAGAGCCCAGCGTTGATCTTGTTGGACACAAAGACGCGCGGCTTCTCCACGAAGCGGCAGATGCGGCCGGTGTCGGCCTCGCACACCACCACACCGTACTTGGCCGGCTCCTCCACGCGGGTCACCACCAGCGAGCCCTCGCCGCCGTGCTGCCGGTGGAAACAGGCCAGCGCCGCGAAGGGGAACTCGCAGATCACGTCGCTGTTGAGGACAAAGAAGGGCTCCCCGTCCTCGGCCAGCAGGTCCCGCGCCAGCGCCAGCGGCCCCGCTGCGCGGCCGTGAATGACGCCCCAGGGACGTGGTGAGCCCAGCGCCCGGGTCCTGCTGGCCCCACCTCTGCCCGTCCCAGCATCCCTCCCAAGTCCCCAGTCCCTCTGGATCCTCACCCGGCCCACTGTCCCTGGTCCTGCCCATGTCCATCCCGGCATACCCCTTCTGATTCCCCTGCTCCTGCCGGCCCTACCCATACACAGCCATGCTGCTGCCCATGGTGTCCCACTCCCGGTGTCCCCCAGCCCTACCCATCCATACCCACGGTGCCCCCCTCCCAGCGTCTCTAGACGTGCCGTATCCATCCCGATGTCCCACCCCAGCACCCACCCTGCTGTCCCTGGACTTCCTCCATCCCGCCTGCGCCCGCCCTCCCGCCTCGAGCTCCTGCCCGAGTCCTACCTGTGCCCAGCGGCTCCTTCTCGTGGGACATGGAGATGCGGATGCCGAGCTGCGGGCACAGGGTGAGCGGCGGGACAGGCCGGGTAACGGGGGAAGCGGGGGGAGGCGGAAGGGCTCTTACCCGTTGTTCCTGCTCCCGCATAGCGGCCTCCAGCGCCTCCGACATGTAGCTCACCGCCAGTACCACATGGCTGACGCCCGCCTGCGGGAGCGCGGGTCAGCCGGCGGCGGGGCGGTCCCCGCGCCCCCCGCGCCCCGCGCCCCCACCNGCCTTCGTAACACCGCCCGCCCGCCCGAGCCCTGCCTCCCGCCGGGCCCTACCGCCCGCCCACCCGGGTCCTACCGCCTGCCCAGCACACTCCCCCGCCCAACCGAGTCTTAAGGCCCGCCCAGGTCCCTTCGCCGTATGGCCAGCTCGTTGCTGCAGCCATCGCACCCTGCCCGGGGCCGGGACTCCCTCGGGACGCAGCAGCGACGGGACGACCCTGATAAGAAGAGAGCAGCGGCCACAGCCGCACCGGCCAGGGACGTTCACTCAAACCCCTTAACCCCGTCCCCAAGGTTCAGACGGCGGAAGAGGCAGGCACGGCACGCCGCGGACAAAAACAGATCCTTTAATGGTTTTTGGTTCTCTGTGAAGCACAAACAGGGTGGTTATTAATGTAAAAACAAACGGGGCCAAGGCTATGTACAAGCTGTGGAGTCCCACCGCGGTGGGAAGGGGGGAGGCAGCTCCCACTGAGCACCGGCAGCGTGGCCCGTCCGTCAGGGCCCAGTGAGGTGGGGAAAGGCAGGAATGAGCGCCGGGGACAGCAAGGGGCTCTCCCGGCCCGAGCACAGCCCGCGGGGATAAGGACATGCAGAGGTGGGCGGCGATGGGCCACGCTAGGGCAGGGCCAGGGAATAATACGGCTGCTGTGGGTACCTACACCCCAGCACTCACCCAGCCTCGCTGCCTCCTGCAAACCTGCTCCCTGAAAATCCTGCGAGTCCTGGCCTGGCAGGGACACGCAGGAGCAGTGAAGTAACCCAGTGCAGGGCAGTGTGCCACGGATAAAGGTCCTTCTCCAGAGGATAGGAGGGGAGAAGAGGCTTGGGCAGGCTTTGAGAAGCTGGGAGAAAGGCAGAGAAAGTGGGCAGCTCTCCTGTCCCCTTCCATACCAGTGCCACAGACCTGTGCCTGAGATGTGGCAGCCGTGCTTTCTGAGCGGCCTCTGCGCACATGAAGTGGGCACACATGCGACATGCGAGTATTCCCCAAACAAGCTTCCCTGAAGTAATTTTAAAAAAACCCCAACCCTGGCCTTGTGGGTATGCAGGGTAATGGTAATGCCATGGAACAAGTCAGTGAGAGCAGGAGGGAGCAGCCAGGACCTCAGCACAGAATGAGGAGCCGAGGTGGAGCAGGGTTCGGTCCGGTACCACCAGGCCACAGTATCAAACGTTAATTCCTCATCAAAGGAGGCTGGGGACATTTATTTTGGGAGACACTGACTCTGTGAAGCAAAGCTGAACAGTCAGGCAGTGGTACTGAACAGTCAAGACTGTGGCACTCACTGCTCAGCTAGGTCACCCCTCCCCTGGTCCTTGGAGACCTTCAGGGAGGAGATGGGGATCAGCCCTAAGCCTCAGCCTCCCCTTCCACCACCCCCAGACCTGTTGGAAGAGAAGGGCCTGGGGGCAGAGGGTCCCCGGGGGAAGAGGGCAGCTTTGTGCTGGAGGGACATATTCTTTACTTTACAGGAGAGGAAGGGTTGAAATGGTCCAAAATGCCCCGCTGCATAGCTGGGGTCATGTTAACTGCTACAGATACTATTGCTAGCCCACGAGCTGAGCGCTTGCAAGTCAGTGGTCCAGGGCAGAGTCAATCCTGCAGAGCCCTGTGCCTGCCCATGCCATGCCATCAGGGACCCCAGGCTCAAGCACAGCTCCACATGTGTGGCATTCCCTCCGGGTCACAGCTCTGCCAGGGATTGCACTTGGTCATTTCATTTCTGTGTTTGGGGTGGCTACTCACAGTGCCCAAACACCAGAAAAAGGCAGCATCAAAAGCAAAGCCCCATAGGCAAAACCCAGGGCAGAGCCATCAACACCAAACACAGGGACCGGCACCTGACTTCTCACCAGTGGCCTCACAGACGCTGCCAACCGTCAGGCAAGTGCCCTTCCAAATAACTCAGGAGAAATTCATAGGGGAAGCTCCTGAGGCAGAAGGCTCCTCACACCAGAGCTTCAGCCTCGTCAAGAGCCCTGGGCTCTCCTGCTCTCTCTTCCCCATATCCAGGTCCTCCCTCCAGAACGCACGTATGATGAGTGAAGAACCGGGACACCTGACACCCAGCAGGCATCTACAGAGCCTCCTCCAGAAGACAGAACAAGTGCGGTCAGAACCATCTGGTCAGCACGAGGAGTTCTTCCATCCTGCCTCACCTCAGCTCTTCCATCCAAGTACATTTAAAAAACAACAGAGCGATACAGTTGTTTAAAACCAAATTTGTGTTTTTCCTGTGGTAGTGGGTGGTCTTGTCTGCTCCTGCCACCAGGACAAGAATAAGAGGCCACAGCCCAGAGCTACTGGTTTTCCTCACGCATCTGTTCCATGATGTTGATGAGGCTTTCCAGCCCGAACACGTAGCCCATGTCGGGTCCGTCGTGCACGGTGGGGTCGTCGCGGAAGCCTTTGAACGTGCTGTGTGCAAAGTCAATCATGCGCACGTCCACCTTGGGCTGGGCCGAGGAGCCGGGCTCCGAGCTGCCGCCGTCCTGGAGGCTCTCCGGGACAGAGCCGTCCACCCGCTTCAGGCGCGCCTCCGGCCGGCGCTCCACAAAGCTCCCCGCACGGCTGTCCTTCCCGTCGTAGATGATGAGCAGGGAGCTGGAGTAGAAGCGGTAGGAGGCCTGTCTCTCCAAAACCGCCTTCAGGCTGCGCAGTTTGGCGAGGACAGGCTCAAAGAGGTCCTTGCGCAGCTCAATGCCGTTGTGGAGATACTGGTAGAGGGCATTGCGGAAGCCTTCGATGGAAAGGCCGCGCCCATAGTATTTATTCCTGCATAAGTAATGCCCTGTGTCCAGCTGATAGACCTGGAACACCAAAGGAAATGCACATCAAGTGGGAGCAACAGGCTAAGGCCACATAGAGAGCCCCGAGCTGTCCTGTACTGACAGGGCAGGGGAAACTCCTCCTATCCCCATGACAATTGAGTGGGAGCAGAACACAGCTCTGCCCATTCCCTACATCCCAGAGCAGCTCATAGGTGCTGCCCAGGGGCATACTCAGGATGTCTGAGCACTAATCCTCTTCCAGGACACCCAAAAGGGGCTTATGAGTCCCACTGCACCAAAAGGCATGACACAACTGACCCCAAGAGTTAAAAAGCCAAGTCTTACAGCAACTCAGACAATCCTCTGGCAGCAGGAGCTGCCAGCACCTATTGCCATTACGTGGCAAGTGATCAGCCCTCATTGCTTCAGAGTCTGTGGGCAGAGATCTGGGTTACAAGATCTGGTTCCTTTGGCAGGTGGGGACAGGAGCAATTATTGCACAGCAGCAAACCCTTGTGCACAGGCCCAGGCACAGCAGAGCAACTTTTTAACAATTAGTGCAGTATAGCAGGAAATAGACACTTCCATCCCCAGGCACTGTGATTCTGGCTGAACGCTAAGCTACAAAAATAATTTTATTAGAAAATCCCCTAATTGTCTGTGAACAAAAGAGCTCTGGCCAAAGGAGGCCATTTCAGGAAAAGCAGGTTCATTTGTTTTAGGCTTAGAAATGAAGACAAAAACAGTATGAATGCTGTTGTACCTACCTGCAGCGGGAGGTTCAAATTCAGTGCTCAGCAGGAAACACTAACTGGGAGGCTTAATGGAGTTGTGAAAAGGAAGGTACAGCATCTGCAGCCTGGGGGATCCCTACCTGCATCCCACACACACGCACACCCAAGGTGGCAGAAGTGCTCTGTTCACATTTCTTCATCTGCCGAGCAGCCTTCTCCTCAGAGGCATCATCTCCATGCTGTCTGGTCCCCATCTTCAGATCAAGCACACAGGGAAGCTTGAAGTGATGCACCACATTCTCCAGCAACAGGAACTCTGGGATACGTGTCAAGGAGAGCTCACCCACCAAAGACACCCGAGGGCCACCACAGACAGGGACTTGGGCCAGCAGGAGATAGGGCTGGACAACAAATAGGAACCAAAGAACAATAGGAACCAAACAAACGGCTTGGCGAGTTGAAGAAAAGGACAAAACCTAAACTGTGGATCCAGACTTTGACAGCTGGTAGAAGGAAACAGCCTAGAAAGTGAAACAGCCAACAGCAGGAAGGCCACATGCAGTTGTACTGGAAATTCAGAGGGGAAACTGAAAAGCAAAACACTGGTGTCAGGAAGGACATAGTGTGCCAGTAGGAACTGCTGATCCATTAAGAGAGAGCTTGAAGTCTAATCAAATTAGCCATTTAACCATATGGATAAACAATACAAAGCCCACAGACTGAAAACTCAGGGGTCAAGTAATGGCAGGGTTGGCTTGTCCAGAACAGCAGCACTGCCCAAAACAGAGGGGAGAACTGGGGAGGTGACAAAGCCAGGAAACAGAACAGTAACAGGAGCCCTCTGCCACCAGCACACAAGGGGCAAGCCCCTGCACTGGGGCACAGCACTGAGAACACACCCCAGGGACTCTGTACAGCAACTTGTTTCAAAAGGGGGAAAAACACCCCAGAAGTTTGACCTAAGGAGTGCCACAGGGCACAGATCAACATATAAAATCTGAAATGGCAACCAGAGCACAGCTGGATTAAACATGCAAGAGAGAAACTGTGTTTGGTTGAGGAAGAGGAACTTCATAAAAATAAGGACATGTGCTTAAAAAGGAGAGGGCAGCCAAAGAGAATGACTTCTCTGCAAGTGAGGCAAGTTACTTAAAAATAAAATCTGGAGTCTTCAAGCACACACTTGAGAATTAGAGAAGGACGCCCACACAGTTAAAATGATGAAGAATACAGTTATTACAAGTAAGTTTGTTTCTATGTGAGGAAAACAGTATCCAGGTGAAACAAAATAACCCTACAAGCTGGCAAGTTCAGCAAAAGCAGGAGGAGCCACTTGTGAAGGCACAGAAAACAAATCCATCTTCAACCATATGAAGAAGTCAGTCAGACTGCCTGGAGGTGGACCGAGATCTTTAGGGTCCCTTCCAATCCAAACCATTCTATGATTCATTAGTGTCACATTATGGGAAGCAGGAAGGAACAGCTAAAAGGAACATGTAACTCAACTGTGGCTGAGGACAGAAATGCCAAGGGAAATGCAGGCCTGGCTGCCTCAGGCACAAATGGGTAAGACCAGGGCAGCAGCAGCCTGACACACCCAGCTGTGCTTCCCAAAGGATACTGTACAGCTTCCGGTCCTTGGACTCCGACCGCATGCGGCTCAGCTGCTGCTTGTGGCAGCGCAGGCTCCAGGGGTTATAGCTGATCTTCTCTGAGCTCAGGCCGCTGTTCCCATCCAACATCTGAAATGGAACATCTGAGTGGATGTGCAGGTCCACCCTGGGACTCTTCGTTTCCTGGATGCTGCTGGTGTAAAGACAAAACAAACCTGCCTGTTAGAATCCATCAGTTCTTCACACACTTATGACTGTCACATAACAGTCTCCTGTTCCTTCTCCTGCTGCACACCATGCACGTCCTCTAAAAGCAAATCCTCACCAACACCCTGGACTGTGGATCCATGCCCCAGGATCTGGTCTATTTAATATCTCTGTTAATAGAGCAAACAGGAACACTTGCTCCTCTGGAAGCTCTGGCTGGGGTGAGGAGGTTAGAGGACCCATATTCAAAATACCCTGGGAAGAAACTCCTGGGTTTATTAATAACCCTGGGCTGGGCATCTTAAAGTGGATTGAGGAGTGTTCAAATCTGCTCTGTATGCTTTGGTTCCACATCTGATACACTGCCAACACTTTCCCTGTATCAGAAGCATTTCATATAGATGAATTGGTCCTGAACCCAGCAAAACTCCTGACACAATCTGCAGTGCCAAAATGTGCTGGGCAAGCAAGTGCACAACAGCCTGGCCACCTTAAGGAACTGCAAAACTTCCTCAACCAAAGGAGTAAGAAAGAGAGATCACTCATTATTCGTGTTGTCACTGGGCCCTCCAAGTGTTACCTTTCAGTGCTGTCACTGGCCAGGCCAGGCTTCTCCTCCTTGTGCTCGGTGCCGCTGCTTGACCTGTGAAGGCTCCGGCGCGAGTGCTTGCGCCGTGGCTGGTCCCTCTCTGGCAGATCATCCTGCTCCAGAGCCTCGTTCTCCACATAGGGATAGGCCACCAGGTTAATGTAGCCATCACTGTCTCCCTCAAAACAGACAGACACCACACCTGCCAGGGAGAAGTAACACATCAATTCTCCCGGAGGAGGGAATACACAAACATTATCAACCAAATGTTCTGCAGGAGAGAGGAAAATGCAGCTTACAGAGAAGCAAAGCAAACCCAGAGCAATGAAAGAGGGGGAAGCTCTGCCACCGCAGGAAATAAGGACAAAAGTGCAGCTGGTAGGCTGAGGGTGTGATTTATTTCCTTCCTTCAGTCTTGCAGCAAATGTCTAACTGGAGAGTCAAGTACAGTCTACCAAGATGCTGAGGGGAGCAAAGCATATGAAATAATATCTGGTTTGTTTGGATAAGTACCTACGTCCTGAAGAAGCACTCCTGCTGCTGACAGGGACATCACTGGCCAAGCAGGACTGTGCTTTCTCTGCTAAAGCTTTCCAGCATCAGAGCAATGAAGTATAGAGCCCTAAGGCTGAAGTGACATTTGCCACTCTTGTCGCAAGTCAGCCAGTCTCACAAAAAAGGGATCTGCAAGAGCCCAGGGCTTCCTAGCAGTAAAAACAGGGGGCCCTGGAAGCCTAATTACCTCTACCAAGTGCAGGCAAGCAGGACCATGTGTCCTGTCCAGTTTTACCTTCTGAAGGCTCTGGGAAAGCATCATAGTCCAAGGGAAGTTATAGATCTTCCACAGCACAGACTCAGAATATATCTGGCCAGCCACAGAGCAGGACTGCTGACACTTCCAGTTAGGGCTAACATCTTCATTTCTGGGACTGCTGCCCCAGCCCTGAAAATGAGGCCATCAGCCCATCTCCTGATGTGCAATGACAAAATGTTTCATTAGCTTGTCACTAGTATTGATTAGCTGCCAGGAGTTTCAAATGACAGATGCACTGAATCAAATGATTCATCACAAACATGAGAAAACCTTGTCCTGCCCAGCTGATGCAGACCATCCTGTTCCCATCCTTCCTTTCTCCATATCTGCACAGGACAACGTTAACAAGGTTCAGGCGGCTCAAACACAACTCCAGAGCAGCTCAGGACTCCAGAACATCACTACATAAATGCTACTCCAAGTGCTGCCTGGATGTGCTCAAGATACCTCTGTGAAGTCTTACAGTAACATCCGAGTGCTCAGACAGAAAATATCATACCCAGCATTCCTCTCCCTCAGATCAGTAGGAAAGATTTCTAGGACTAACAGGAAACTGCATAGGATGAAATCTCACACTGGGAGGGATGTGCACATCCCCTGCCATTAGGGTACCAGAAGTACTTGACCTCAAGAAGACAAGAGTCCATCTGGACTATCAGTTTCATCGGTTTTAAACACGCCTCCCCAAGAAAAACTCACATCATATGGACTCTAGGAACTACACAGGCTTTAGTGGGATTTCTAATCAGACACTAGAGCACTGTGTGGCCCCAGAACAGCTGGAGGGTTAAGAGAGGACCCATCTGTTGCAAACTGCACCCCTCACTCACAACAACCTGTGTGCAGACACCAGGAGGGAGGCTGACACTGCTTTGAGACAGTCAGGCTGGAGCCAGGTGCAAAGGCAAGACCCTGAACAGATGGTGGTCCCAGCTGTCCGTAAAGCACCACCTTCCCAGTGCCACGTGGAGACAAAGAGCAGAGGGAACAGGAACACTGAGCTCCCCAGAAGTCTACCTGACCACATCACCATCCTGAACACAAACACACAAGGCTGAAAGCATTATCAAGCTTCTCAAAGACACAGCTGAGCTGCCAACCTCCTCCAATGACACAGGCACTGGAAAATTCCACTCCTCCTTAAGCAGCTGGGGACAAGGTTGCACCTCAGCACTGGGAAAGCCAGCTTGCTTCCTGTTTCAGCAGCTTGCTGCTATGGGTCCATAAAAGAGATAGGACAAGGAAGCAATAAATTAAGGAACTGGAATATGCAAATGCTCAGTCTATGATCTGCCTTCATTAGCTCAAGGTCAAGGCTGTAATTGACAATAACTTGGTAATAAAACTCCTTCAGTTACAAATCCACAACCTTAAACTTTAGACTACAACTGTCACACTGCATATTCTTTGTCTAGAAAGAAGAGCACATTCAACTCATTGTGCCTACAAAAAAAAAACCTTCCTCCTTTCCAAGTGCTGCTATCAAATTGCCAGTCCGCAAAAAGTAGTTTTAAAAAAGCAAAATGACCCCAGAAGACGGTAAGACAGCAGCAGCTGCAGGAAAATGGAAAGACAGGTTCTTAAAGGTTGTAACTGCATTCAGGAATGCCAAGAGGCCTCACCTTTGTACTCAGGTGTGAACTCCTTCATTTCTGGGGGCAGGGACTCATAGAAGCGCTGCTCCCGGGTGATGAGGGGCTTGCAGACAGTGTGGTCGTCGTAGCGCATCATGCTGCTGTGCCCGCCCACCTGGTGAATGAAAGGCTCCAGCAGGACCCCCCGGTCTCCAGATCGAGTGGCATTCTTGCCATACTTGCCCACTTCCATGGTTTGACAAACACACATTGCGTTGGGCACCTGTTGCACTCTTGGAGCATGGGGAGAGCCACATGGGCTGGGAAGGGTAGCTCAGCAGCGGTCAGGCAGCCACAGGGGGAAATCCTGGCAATTTGCTTCCTTGCAGTGATCTGAAAAAGCAAAAGATTCCTGTTAGTAAGGGACCACTTACACTCACTCCTTGTTTGGTTGGAGAAGTTTATGGTATTTATTTATATCCATATCCTCTTCTGTTTTCTGTTTACATCCTGCTTGTTCCAGCATGCTCCTCACCACCTCTTTAATCCTACAGGTAAACACACACTAACTCAGAGGCAGTCCCATCCAGAGCTCCTCCAATAGGATTGACAGCAGACAGGGAAAGGAGGAGATACAGCTATTTTGAGCCTCCCATCTTTAGAAAATATTATTTCCTTCCCTGTTCATTTTATTAGTAAGGCAATGGAGCAGACTGTGAGCTATAGCTCACACCTGCCTATCAGTAATGGTAACTGACACAGGCAGTACAAACATTTCCAGAATGTGAATTCTCCTCCTTGTGCCTCTGCATTTTTAATATCTAAATAATTCCTGTTCACCTGCTACTGTCACACTGTTTCCTCCTTTAGTGCTCACTTCTCTTCAGGCACTGACATGAAGGATGCAGAGTAAGACAGTCATTCTGTCACTATGTGTGCACTGGAACTGAAGGGATTCTGCTCAGATTCTCTCCTTTACTATTCTCAGCCTTTCAGGACCATTTTCTAATGCTTTCACAGCACCTTTATGCATAACAAGGCCCTAATCTCTAGAGGTAAGCAAGATATACCACTAAATCCAAATGAGATTACAAGTGCTTTAGAGAAGCAGATGGTCTTTTAATGTTTGCAGAGTGCCCGGTACAGCCACAGGATGATGGAAAAGTAAAGCTGCCCAAATTCTCTCCAGATGACTTGCCCTTTTTCCAGCTTAGATCACAGCTGCCCTTGAGGCTGCTGGGGAAAATGTCACAGGATTTCCTCACAACGATGAGTTATCCAAATGTTGGTACAAGAACCAAGTGGTGACTACAGTTTCCGAATGCATCCAATTTCCAGTTTCTTCACACAGCGACAGCCAAGGGCAGTAATTTAAGAACTGAGGGATCCTGGAGGCCTGAACAAGGGACACGGCTCAGGCTGTTCCTCATCTGGCCACGGGATGTCTCTGCAGCTACACAACACTGCCAGGCCGGGGGAATTCTGGATGAACACCAGCTGTCTCCCCCACTCCAATTCGGCCACGTCAGAGATGAAGCTGAGAGATTCAAAAGGAGGGGTGCTACTTCATAACATGTTTAACCCAATCTAACCCGAATTGCCCACAGCAGGACAATGCTGATCTCTCCTTGTCTGCTCCTTCCTGCTTGCTTCCTTGCACTGGGTTTTTGGGATAGTGAGTGTACGTACATTTGAGTTGAATCATCTCACTGATCCCGTGGAAAACATTTCCTTTTGTGGTTACATGACCACACCACCACATTCAGTGCAAGGAGAATAATGCGACTATTTAGCTGACTTCTAAGGCAGGGGCCAGGAAACAGGAGAGGGAAAAACCCACAACACAGATAGTCCCTCTCTGCAGTAACTCATATCAAAGTCTGTTCAAGGCATCCCTCAAACTCTGTCTCCCAAATTCACTCAGAGCCTAAGCTGGATCACAAACAAAAACCTGCTGGAGATTTCTCTCCTCCACTCTTATTTGCAACAAGAAGAAATTTCAGGAGCAGGCATACATAGATGTTTCAGCTGGGTTTAACACAGTATCCAAGAGCAAGTGAGCTACCACCATCTGCAAGAGGTCAGCACTTCAGATTCCAGACAAATATTTCACAGACCAAAGTCTCCCCTTCCTGATGCTGCTCTGTCTTGGATTCAATTTCTTTTATTTTGCCAATGACTAAAGCAGAGCTTTCAGCTATTCCAAACAATACAGACGACAAACAACTTCACACCTTCCTGTAGTTTAAACTTCACAGGACAAGAGAAATACAAGATTTATCTATGTGACAGTTGTTGTCACACTCAGGAGACATGCATGTGATGCTCAGGCCTGCAGTCATCCAAGGGCTGCTGGGAAATGGCTGTGGCCACCAAGTGTCCTGGGCTCACAGCCAAGTACCCCAGCACCCCCAAGAAACCCCAGGATGACAAGTTGTGGGTGTGCAGGCTCCCTGGGAGGAAGTGAAAGCCATAAAACCAAAACATTCTGAGGCTGTGACACAAGAGAAGAAGCTGGGCATCAGGTGGGGAGAGAGTCCAAAGCCAGATACAACTGCTCTACACATGGCATCCACACACTCTAGAGAAACAGTGATACGGGCAGTATTTTCCCATGTTCAAGTAAATGTGAGAAAAAAATATTTTCTGGCAAGCAGCATTTCAGAGGCATTTGTAAAGAGGAAGATTTCCATAGGGCTGGAGAAAGAGACACTGTATAGCTCAGATACAGCTTAGTGTTTTTCATCAAACTAACTCAAAGTAAAGGGTTAGTACTAAACATGGACACTATCCACAAACAAAGACAGAAGAATCCCAGCAGTTTCAAACGAATATAAAGCAGAAAACTATTTGAAGTCCTAAACATTACTCATCCTTTGTCTGTTAAACAAAGGCATGAGTTCAACTATTTTAGCTGGCTTATAAAATTCAAAGTCCTTCCAATTAAACTGCAAAACGTAGTGCACAGTCTAAGATACATCTTGAGGGAGACCAGTTCATTCAAGCAGATCCTTTGGTATCTTCCACCACCACCACTGCAGCTGAAGCAGCAGTGAAATACCCAGGCCAGTTTAGCACCCCTCTCCAATAGAATGATTTCTCCTTAAAAAGACAAACTGCCCACTGAGCTGGACTCAGGAAAGGTGGGGAGTGGGGTTTAAGAGCAGAGTTACCCATGACTACACAGACATACTATCCTCCATATTTCATTATCCCCCCCAGTAACAGACTCGTGCACTGGAACAGAATTGCTCTGCAATATTTACGTCTAGACATTTCTTTGTCAGTGTATCTGTTCCCAGTCTGATCTGCACACCTCACTGTTTAAACATTTGCTGGCAATAAGACGTGTTTTCTTGGAGTAACACACGTTTCCAAACAAAATTCAGTAAGACGGCCAAGATAACTCTGCTCTTTCTAACCCATTAAGTGGAGTAAACCCTGTCCCCAAAACCAAACATCGCCCTCTGCAGGGAATATATCTCTTCATAGAAACAGTGCTGTTCTCTTGAAGACCCAGCCAGAAACCTCTTCAACACTACTGAACCCTGGCTGGAGACTACAGGTGTCTCACCAGACCAGCATCAGACCCAAGGAGATGCTCCTGCCAGTTCACAGCACCAGAGAACAAGAACAGCAGTGCCTCCTCTGAGGGTGTAACTTAAAGGAGACAGAAAAATGAGCCTTGGAGGTCATCACATGACAAGAGGTGAGGGCAGGGAGCTGCAGTGCCATGGGTGTGAGAATGACTGCTGAGCACACCACGATGCTGACGTCCCTACCCTCTGTAAGCCATCTTGTACAGGAACACTGGCAACACTTCACGACTCACTGGTAAAGCTACTTCCCTAAATAAAAAGGAGAACAAATGCTTAAAATTGTGATGAATCACACAGCGAGAACACTGACTGTCCTCAGCAGCTTGCACATCCATGTTTCCAGCACTGCTGCTCCTCCAACTCCAGCCCCCAGGCCCTGCCATAATGAGGGCTAAGGCAGATGGCCACTGATGACTCTGGAGACAGGCCACGGGCAAGGGATAAATACAGACCTCAACGTCACGATGACACAGGCTGGACTTTCCCTGAACAGCCCCAGAGCACCCAGGAGCAAAGCACAAGAATAGAAAATACCAGTATAGCAAACAAGAGGACTACAGCATTTGGTCAATTGGTTCCTGGTGAGCTAGACTCATTAGCAAAAAAAAGCAGAAGCATCTGTGCTGAAAAGCAGGGTTGCTTCTAGTTATGCTGGATTGGATGAGGTATGAGAAGAAAACCCAGCCTAAGAAAGTTTAAAAAAAAGTGCTTCCCACTGTGCTATGAGATCAACTTCCCAGCACAAAAGCTGACTCCCCCACAGGTTTGAAACATGTCTGTCTAGTCAGCAGTAAATGGAGATGAGCCCTGGGACTTGGGTAGGGAATAGAACTCTCCAGGAACCTGCAGCAACACTTAGGATGTAACCAGAAACATTTGGCCTTTCTGACATTCAGGAAGCTACAAACTTTCCTAGCTTATTTAAGCACATAGCTTTGAATTTTGAGCCTTCTCATGCATCTTGTCCAACACTTGAACTACTACCAAATACTCCTTTTTGGACAGGCTGTTCCATCATGACAAGTGTGGCTCACCAGATTGAGGACAGGAAGCAGAATACAATCTATATACATGCATCCAAAGTGGAAGAGAAGTCTCAGGAAAAGCTGCTCAAGAATACCAGCTGAGGAGGAGAATGGCAACAGTGAGGACTGGGGAGGAACTGCAGTGAACAAGGGCTTGGAGAGGACAACAGCCACTACCCAGGCATGCTCCAACCTATGCCATGAGCTGAGCTTCCTTCACCAATCCTTTTTCTTCCTCATCAACAGGGCACATGTGAACACTTAGCAGCTGGTACATAAGGAAAGAGCCTGATCTACTTAAGATAGAGTCATCTGAACCTAGAGAAAGGGAAATAAAATTAAGCTTATAGTACAAGTCCTTAGACATACCCTATGTTTCTGGCTCTTAAAGATCTGAAGGAAGATGGTGCTGGTTTTAGCTGGGAGAGTTAATTTTCTTCCTTATAGCTTGTATGGGGCTTGGATTTGTGCTGAAAACAACGTTGATAACAGAGATGTTTTTGTTATTGGTGAGCAGGACTAACTGAATCAAGGCTTTTTCTGCTTCTGACACTGCTCCACCAGTGAGGAAGCTGGGGGCACACAAGAAGCTGGGAAGCAACACCCCAGCTGGCTCCAAGGATATCCCAGACCAGATAGTGCCAAGCGTAGCACACAGAGCTAAGGAAAGAAAAAGGAAGAGGAGATATCCACAGTGGTGGTGTTTGTCTTCCCAGTCACTGCTACTGTGATGGAGCCCTGCTTTCCTAGGGACAGATGAACACCTGCCTGCCCATGGGAGGTGGGGAATGAGTTCCTTGGTTTACTTCCCTTGTGCATGCAGTTTTTGCTTTACCTCTTAAACTGTCTTTATCCCAACCCATGAGTTTTGTCACTTTTACCCTTCCAATTCTCTCCCTCGTCCCTCACAGAGGGAAGTGAGTGAGTGGTTGTGTGGGGCTAAGCTGCTAGCTGAGGTTAAAGCATGACAGACTACTTGTGCCATACTTCTATCACACTGATCACAAAGCTTCAGCACTTCTGCCAGCAGCCTGCAAGACCAAGAATTTTCTCCTCTTCTTCTCCTAAGAAAGGAGCGGAAGCCAAGCCTTTTCAGCTCTTTCTGAAGAAAGAGAGGCTGAGCTATGTAACTCTGGCTGGAATGCTGAAACCACTCACTAAAACCAGTGCTTAGATCTGGAGTTAAAGAAGGCTTTTTTTTTTTTCCTTAGAGGCCAGATTAGCAAGAATTGCAAAGGCCCTTCTGCTGTCACCTACACATAAAGCATGGCGTGCTTTCCAAGAGGGATGAGGTACTGGGAGTCCTTGTTAGGGATTCAGACCCAGGGCACAGACAATACCCATTTTCTCACACTGGCATGCTACAGTGGTAGCCTCTCTCTCTCTTTTTTTTTTTTTTTAAGTCAACTCTTAGCAGACAGCCATTAACAGGGAAGGTCTGTCACATCCAGCAACATATGGAGCAAGTACTCTGCAACATTTTGTGAACACCTGTTGTGCAGCTGTCTGTACATGGGGGTAACCCAAGCTGGGGCTCAAACGGCCTCTTCCAGCTTGTACTCCTGTCTGGCCTGATGCTGGACAAGCTGGCACTACTGTGAAAAGATCATGCTGGGGAGCAGTGGAGGACTGCATATAACAGGCATGGTATGATTTAATTCCCTTGCTGCTCTTTCTCCAGGCTTCCCCTTCCTCACTGGTGAAATGCAGAACACCCGCAGGAGGGCACAGGCTGTCTGGGGACCTGCCAGTCCTTGTCACTGCTATCAGTGTCACTGCAAAGGCTGCAAGAAGGGCCAGCCCTGGTCTGGTCATCACCACTCTTTCCTCTCCAGTAAGAGGGGAGGAGGAGCAAGAGGGAGCTGAGCTGCTGAATCCTCCTGCTGCACCTTGCCACAAATACACCCTGCCTTGGTACAAAAGGGCACCTTCCTTCTTTGTTCTAAAGCACTGGCTGCAGTCCAAGCCTGAGAGTTTCCACAGCAGCAAGACATGACAGAATATGTACAACAAAAGGTTGCTTTATCAGTACCAGCCCAGAAGACTTTTCTCCAAGCCTGTGCCTAAGAGAGCAGGGTCATCCAATATCAGCTTTGCATTTTATAGGAGAGATGAGATTATGACACATGCTTTCTAGAGAAGGGCTTAGGGAAGATCAATGCTTGTGAGGCCTCATTGCTCAGCTTTCTGTGAGCTAATTTCTGGCTTCACATCATTTACAAAGAGGAAGAAGTCTCCACGGGTTACTTTTTAAATTATTCCAATGCAAAAGCTGGCTGTTCAGCACAGCTTTCCAAACCAATGGTCAGAGACAGTTAGAAAGGAACATACTTGCAACAGTCAAAAGCCACAATTAATTAACCTAACCACGAAGGAAAGACATTTTTTAAAATTTACATTAGTGCAGGGGCTCAGAAACTCATCAACAGGCAGAAAATTGTCCTTGCATTCTTAGCATGACAGGGAGAAAGGAAAAAGATTCATGCCATTCCCATTGAAGAAGCCTGGCTCCAAGACTAACTCAGAATTTGTAACTCAACCTATGAATTCAATAAGCAGAGGGAACAATTTTACCTCCTGTCTCAAAAAATCTTATGTTTAAAATTTTCATCTAAAATAAAGTATACCTACTCTCTAGTCACAGACCTTGGTCTTTTCCCTGACAGTGAGGCTCAAATAAGGCAGCCACAACCCTAAGGAAGTCCTGCAGAGTCATCCAGGTAACCACCCAAATGCCTCCCCAGCAGGAAGATGATGGAATGACTACACTGAGTTCAGCATGAGGAGGAGTCCATTCAGAAATTGCACTTTCATGTCAGCTGTGGGTCCCAAATTCTACAATCTCAAGAGCATCAGAAGGCAGGACAGATGAGCAGGCAAATGCACCACACTGCTGACAGCAGGAGAATGAGCCAGAGCTGGGGATGGCTGTGCTGAACCAGAGGACAAATGCATTGCATAGTGAGGTTTGTGTTAGGACAGGGGTGTAGAGAACAACTGGCACCTCCTAAGTTCTCACCTCATCTTCTTAAAATGCCCCAGAAGACCTTGAAGGCATCACATCAGAGCCAAGGAAAACAATTTGGCCTAATCTCCTACAGAGTAACTGCTGGCCTCTGAGCTGAAAGGTGCTGTCGTCACTCACATATGCAAACACTCTGGAGCCTGAGCTCCCACTCACACCTCCACAGACTGGACAAGGAGAAATTGTTGTGCCTTGTGTCCCTCAGACTCCTAGCTAGTACAGACACCTGGAAAGCAGGTGGAAAGATGGGACAAGATCCTTCCAGCTTCTGTAGAGAGGAAACAAGAGGAAACTTCCAGAAAAAGCACCAAAATCCCAGAAAAATGAAGTACTTGTGCAGCAATAAGAGCAGTTTTTTCAGGCTTCAGAGGGTGGTTGACAGGAACTGAAAGGAACAATCAATGTGCTGCACCTTACACTTGTCACCCAGAAAAAGCAAAGGACAGGTGCCAAAGTGAGGATTCTGCAACAGGAAAAATAGTCAACTCCCCCAACTCAACAGCAAAGGCACACACAGTTTCAGACCTTACATGGGCAATGAAAAAGAGGAAAAAGGTTTGTTTTGCTGCCTCTTTGTCCTCTATAATCTTATAAAAAATAAGAGAAGAAAAGGGAAAACTTGACAGAGCAAAAAAACCAAACTATAAAACCTATTTGAAGATAAAAGTAAAGAAAAAAATAATCTTTTTTTTTTCTGCTTTCAGAATGTCTAAAATCAGTGAATTAAGGAAGAAAACCCAGGTGAACACCTAAGCCTCCATCTCTCTGACAGGGAAATGACAGTGAAAACACATCAGAAGTTTGCTCTGCACAGGAAAAAAAATGCACATTGATACTTCATTCATCCACTATGTTCTCTTTGTACCAGGACAGGTTTTGGGTTGAAAAAAGCTTGCGTGTCTTGGTTGCTCTATAAAGTGATCCTCCACAATGGAACCAATATAATCCAAATGCCTGGCTTTAAAAAAACACCCAATATTATGCTGAGATTCCTTCTGGCACTGATTGAGCCAAGTCAGTGTCTAACTCCTCCTTCAGTTATTTCTTCAGACCATGGTTGCACAGGCAATCCTTTGACATCTGGAACAGCATTAACAGCACCCTCCCACTCAACTCTGCTGCACTGGTACAACTGTTTGCAGCCTAACCATGAATCAAACTAGGGAACTGATCACAGTTAAAAATAAACCAGCACTTTGTTTTGTTTTTTTTAAGGATTACTTGTCAACCAGGTCAGATCCCCAATCTATTGTGCAGCTGTACAAACAGTTGTATCAGCACAAGGTGCCTGAATTGCTGATGGTTATCCTAGTGCCTAAAGCCAACACTTGCATTCCCAGCTCACCTCGTTGCACGGCTGCTGTAGAACAGGATCACTGACCAAACTGAACATGTAGGGGACTTGACTGCCACTGCTTGCAGCCACGGAGGGTCTCCTCAGTGAGACAAAATGAGGTCACACTGATGTCTATCCTACAGCTAAGGCACAGCTACTGAGCTCCCTCGAGCTGTTGCTTGTCCAAAATTATATGTCATTTTTGCAGTTTGCATGCTGAAATAAACATAAAAACATGACTAACCAAGTCACTAATGAGTATGAACAGCTTTGGGCCAAGTTCTGAAACAAAACTCTCCCAGAAATTGCGTAATCACTAACTATCTTGGTGATCTTCCATTCAAGAAACACAAGCCTACGTGATGTGCAGATTCCCACTAATTTGAAGACTGACATTCAAAGAGTGAACAGGGGAGCCTATCTTCAGTTTTGGCAACTCTTCAAACTGCAGCTGAATCTTTATTTGAGCATAGAAATACAAACAGAAATACTGACAACCAGAATAAGCACTAAGCAATGATGCCATGCTAGCACACTTTAGAAACAACTGTGAGAGAAACAAACCGAAGGTTTCCCCAAATTACCAGCTCAAATACTGTTTGAAACAAAACAGACTGAAAATACCTCATTTTTTGATAGCTGCCCGGGAACCTACTGAGAAATACTTGGTTCTCTGTTTTCAGCTGGTGACAGGTACCTGCATCAGACACACACCATTGTGAGAGGCCTTCTCACTGAAAACAAGGCACAAAAGACTGAATAACCATAAAGATCTGACTTCTAGTATAGGGCAGGGTTAGGGCATTAATGAAATAGCTTCAGGAAACTAGCTTTCTACAGTTTCTGTTGTGTCTGCTCTAGAAGGCAAAAAAATAAATCTCTAAGCTGTTCAGCAGCCTTTTTTGTAGATGTCACCACATCAATCCATGAAGACACAAAACTGAACAAAATGCTAATTGGCAAACCTTACCCTTTGTTCCTTAAGATGCATCTCAGGCTATAGTTCCATGACAGCTTAAGTAAATCTAAGTCAGCATTCTCCAAACCCATCCTCTCTCCTAAGTCAGCACTGGCACTCACTGATCCTGCCCAGAAACCAGCCTGGCAAACAAGTTAACCCAGAATAAAAGAAAAGTTGTTTTCCCCAATGTGGCTTCCTGAACTGGTTTACTGCCAGTGCCCAACGAAAGTAAAAGGGGACAATCATTGAGCAGGGCAAGGGCAGGCACAAGAGGAGCAGAGCCAATTCCATTCAGCTCCAGCTGCCCTGCAAACACACGCTCAGAGAACAGTCTCGCCCCCTGACTTTAAAGAGACGTGAGTTGTCACTTGCAGCAGAAACATCATTTGACTTTTTCACCTCTCCTGACACCTTCTTTACACCAGCATCAGCACCCCTGCAGACAGCTACATTAAGTACCCAATCTGTTAGGAAAACAAAATAGCAATATATAAAACAAAACAAAAAGCCTTCAGTTCTCAGCTGGATCAGGTCCCTAATACATCTGGCCAACAATCCCCCCACATCAAAAGATGGAAGAAAGTGGGAACCAAGGCACAGGAAAACTCCAGCTCCAAGCAACTGTGAAGCTGCTCTCTTACTCAACATACATAAAATATCACAACATAACTACCTAATAGTTATACAAAACCACTTTGGTTCAAAATATTTAAACAGTACATTTAAAAACCTGCAATCTAATTCTTCATCTTTTCATCTTCCACAACACATCATTAATATTTAAAATGCCCTATTTCCTCAAAAATAAATCTTTAATTTATTTGATACCAGCATTATTTTCAGAGCAAAAGAGCTGCTAAAATACATAGAGTGAGGAACAGCCTGTTGTAATTAAATAGGGCATGACAAACAGCAGCAGCATGCACAAGCAGTACTGGGGAGCAAAGCCAGGGGGAACAGTGACAACAACAACATTATACAAACACCACCGATTCATGAACAACAAAGAATTCTTAGAAACTGCTGCCTGGGTTACATCCAAGGCTCTCTTTACCTTGGTTAAACTATTAAGAAAGTCACTTCAGAAAGCTGACCACTTCTACACAACGAAGCTTTTTAGGAAGGAAGAGTTGATCCATCTAAAGGGCTCTGTGTAAGAAACCACTGCAGCAGTTCCTGTGAAGCAATGGAGTTGCAACAACACTGAAGGTGACACGAAGCTGGAAGGAGTCATTTGTCCCTGTCTCACCATGGAGGGCTCTTGTGCTAACACAGGTGCAAAAAGCTATGTCTGTGTATGTACCCCTCAGCTGCTGGGGAGCAGACATGTCACCCTTGGCTGTGCACAGCAATTTTTCAATGACAGGGACATCACAGGGTCTCTTCAGGAGAATTTCACTAAGGTATGTTTCATTACTTTAGCCTCACACCCATCTCCTCATGATTGACATCTGCTGTAGCAAGCTCTCACCACTGCTTGTAACACCTAACTCTGGACACTGCATTCATCAAACTGGAGATTCCTGGAAGGCCCAGCTTTGCTTCAGAGATGCAGAAAATTCAGTGTTTTCTTGCCGTTTTGCCGCCATGCAGAGGAACTTAAAGAACAGTCTGGGCCACTGCCATGCAGAATTCACTCCGCCAAAATTCAGAGTCGTGGATGCTGCTTGAACAAGCAGCAAGTTTCCATTGTATCTGGACAATCTTGAAAAAAAAGTAGGTCTTTAAAAGAAAATACTAAGTTCATGGGCAAATACTATATATCTGTCCCAACACATCACTAAAATATCATAAATCACAAGCAAGAAGTTAATAAATTTCTGGCTGCTGACAGCCACTAACATTGAAAGTACTGCACTTTAAACATCCACTACACATATTACAGGGATTTTTAACATAAAGGAAATTTAGTAAAGCTGTCATTTAGGACTGCATTTAGACACCTGAATTTTTCAAAACTCTCCAACACAAGCAAAATACAGGTGCAACAAAATAAGGCAGAGATAAAACTGTGGTGAAGCTGCAGAGCACTAAGCAGAGGCACACGGCTGTCCCTTTTAGATCAAAGTGTCTCATGGGGAACACACCAGTATCTCTGTACAGTGAGACTTCATAACCCTGTCACACAAGATTATCAACCCATACACACACAGCTGTCTTCTGGCAGGTAGTCAAACCTGAGGCAGTGGGAGTTTTACAGGGGTCAGGGTCAAGACTCTTGCAAGATTCATCTAGATCTATTTTCTGCTGCTGTGAGATGAAATATGAAAATGGGAGAGGAATTGATCACAGAGGCAACAGAGCTTTGCACAGGGATTGTTTCTCACCCCGCAAAAGGTGACCTTCCAAAGCCTCTGATTCTCCTCTCCTTTAAGAGGATTATGAATCCTACCCTTGGGAGACTTCTGCTCAGCTACCAGCCCACTGCTATTACACATTAACAATATGTCTTGTGTCCTCGTTTCTACCAGCAGAGAGGTATCAGAAAAATTTATAAGGCCACTGCTCAAAGACCAGACTTTTAATGGAATCGCTAATGCAAGCAGGGAAAGCCACAGCCAGTGACGTTTGGAGGGGACTCTTCTTTGTGCTGTCACACACCCAGCTGCAGATCTGCTTAGTGCTTCCCTGCTCAAATCCCAGTTCAGCTTATCTGCACATGCAGGCTGCTGACTACCCTGGAAGCAGACATTTCATCAAGGGAAGACTGAAAAGCAGAGATCACAGTATGCTAAAAAATTAGGGCAAGTCTAGTGAATGCGGTTCACAGCTCCTCTGCTCATGTACCGAGGCACAGCCCCAGCAGGCACCAAGCCCAGGTGGGCTGTCAGGAAGTGAGAGCAGCAATGCCCTGCAAGAACATGCTGGCACCTCGGAGGGAAAGCCAAGGAGCAGAATGCAGCACATTCAGTTACATAAATCCTTCTTTCACAGACATCAGACACCAAGAATTTGAGGACAACCTTCTCCCTATTCTTTTGGGTTTTTTCACCTTCCAACAAGACACCACTTGGACATTTCTGAATTGAGTCTACAAAGCAAATCCTGAGTCTTCCCTAGACAACACAACCAGGAATTATTCCCCCTGCCACTTAACAATGCACAGATGTAAAGCAATCCATGTTGCCATAGAGGTGACCATATACATTTTGTCTTCGTAAGGTAATTAAAGTTACAATGCAGTAAAAATTCCACAATGAGAAAAAAATGTGTGGCTAGACACGAAGAGAAACCTCAACAGGAAGGAATAGACTGCCAGCATCTCTGTGAATAGAGATTTAGGATGAGACTAGACACACACACAAGCTAAATCTAATGGACACAGTCAGTTCCCATTTGGGACAAATGGCAAAGTGTTCTCAGAGGAAAAAGTACTGGCCAACACAACAGAAGATCTCAGATGCAACTGTAACAACACTCTATGGTTTTGGCTGTTTCAGACTACACAGCACAACAGCAAAGTGCAGCCAAGAGTTAAAGAGTTTTAAGCAGTAACTGCACAGAGAAGCTACAGGGTTAACCACAGACACACAAAAGCCATAAGGAGCTGAACCCATGAAGAATTACTACAAAAGCCATAAATGCAGAGGAGCTAAAATTACATTCCTTAGGCAGTTCTGATAAAATAAGGATGATCTATAGCTTTCCAAGAGATCACTAACTGAAAGACAAACATAAACAGCTTGTGGTGAACTTGGATTTTTTAATACTGTTCTCAACTTCTAAATTATGATGCTTTTAAAACAGAAAAAACAGCTTTGATTAGAAAGTCCGTTGCTGCAGATAATTGATCCCCACAGAAAAATACACAACTAGGACAAAAAATTAACTCCTAATTGCTATTTTTGATTCTGCAGTGGCAAAAAACCTCAAAACCAGCGTTATGTAAGACCATTAACCTCTTTGCTCATAACTGGCACCTTAATTTAGCACACTACCACACTAGAAAGCTTAAACTGAATTCTTAATTCCAACACATACCACTGGCTGCAGCAAGGCAGTAATAGCAGTATTAGAAAGGAAAAAAAAAAATCCCAAAGCAAACACCATACACTGAATTTTGCAATTACTATTCCTTGGGCATAAATATATATACCTTATGCTGACCAGGTCTAATGACACAGTATTCTTTTCAGACTGGCAATCCTGGAAAGATTATCAGATGCTCCACAGTATCTTAGGAACACTGAAGAAAATTCAAAGTACACATTAGGTAAAGAAAATCTCCAGATCACCTTTTATAACAGCAAGTTTGTCAAATCCAAAGAAGCTGTAACCCATCGAAAACAAAATTACTTTGTTTTGACTGACTGTTTTTCTTCTTTTCAAACTAACCTCACAGCATTCCAAACACATCCTCCCTAAGTATGACTGAATACTCCAAAACTACCATGTACTGTATTTAACTATAGTTCAGTGGCAATCACAAATACACATGACTGAAGGAAAAACAAAACAAGGTGATCTTGAAGAACATTCATGTGAACCTCCCCACTTCTTCCTAAGAAAAGACAGATTAATCTTCTACACTGATAATGAGCCAGACTGATGAATTTCAACCAGACAGCCTCTTAAACACTGTCTTCCATCCACTCTTATCATATTGTGGCAAAGAATGACATTCAAGAGGAAAAAAAAAAGACTGATTAAGAGCCTACTTTCAGAAGCTAACGTCCTGTGTGGAAAGAGCTCTATGAATCACTCTTCATCCACCTCTGACTCCATTTACTCTTCAGAATTCCCTGATGTGCTTGAATTCATACTCCACCCATCCAGTCTGTAATGTCCCAACTTGCATACAAGAATAGGGTGGAAGAGTGTCAAAACACTCAGTAAACTTAAGCTAAATGGCCCCTAGTGCTCTTCCTCATCCACAAAGCCGATTATTTTATCACAGAAGACAATGAGGTGCATCAGACACAACTCAGAGTCACTAAATCCATACTAACTGTTCCCAGTCACATTCCTTCACATGTTTCACACAAGGAAAGGTGTACCAAAAGGACCTGACCCATGACTGTCCCCAGAACTCAAGTGAGATTGACCACCCTGGATTATCCTTTGGGCTTAGTTCGAACATAAGTGATCAGAGATGTGCCAGCACCTCTGTGACTTCTCCAAGATGACCAAGACTGGCACTACAGCACCATCGGGTCCCATGGGCTCCCATGGCTCCATTTCTCTCGAGGAATCCCCCACTCTGTCTCCATTTGCTTCTGACTGCTGGTTCCTCTTTCAACCTTGTCTCTAGACACAAGAGCCAGGAGACCTTGCAACTGAAGACTCACTCGGGCATCGAAACCACCAAATACCTCAAGGAAGTCTGTGCATCACTCATCCAGCCCCCTTAATCAGCAGAGTCTTTGTTTACCCTTTCACTGCCAGTGTGGAGGTAGAAGTTATGTCAAAATTATCAGGAACATTGCAAAAAGCACTTCCTGTAAGAAGGCAGCTGCTTCTCCCATTCAAAGACAGAAATGCAGACTAACATGGCCAAGTTTGTTCTGTCTGTATTCCAGGTTGTCAAAGAAACCCCAGGTCACTTTGTAGACATAAAACAAACTTGCTGGAGTCGCATGACCCCATTTCTAAAACATTTGGCAAAACAGCCTCCTTCTCGCTGTTGGCCAGGCTGTATTTAGCAAATGGAAGTTAGGTCTGCAAAGAGCAAACCTGGACCCCTCCCAAAATCCCTAAGAAAGTTGCATGGAGAAGCTTCTTTCCAGCTTTAATTAAGAATAAAAATCTAGATGACAGAATAAGGAACTAAGATTTTCACACACTTAGATGCCAACTGTCCAGATTGCCCTTGGTATAGAAATGGGGATGTTTTATGATGACTTCATTCTCTCATGGCTTTAACATGCATATCATTTCAGTGCATCAGATGAGGGGGAACTGCAGGAGAGAACTCTCAGCTGTTGCAATGCTCCCCAAGAGAAAGGAGAGCCAAGGCACAGAAGGCTGGCAGCCCAGGTCCCTGCTGCAGGCTCCTGGCACTGAGCGGGCAGCTCATCGTGCCACGCTCCCGCTGCCAGGGCGGCAGGAGTGCCTGCTGTGCCTCAAAGCCAGCACGGAAGTGTCACAAAACCAAACAAAAGTGCTTTTTATCAAACTCCACAACTCACAAGTCTCCCCTGCCCCCTTCTGGGAACAACATGGATTTGAAAACTTTAGTATCTTCTTTCAATGATAAAACCGTTTACTTGGGCAAACAACAAAAAAAAATCAGAAAGAGCTCTTGCCTCAAGCCTGAGTCCCGTGAGCAAAGACATGGATGTGATTAAATGCATCTCCTGCAGCAGCAGAGGCAGACTCAAACTGGATTTTCATCAGCCATACACTGAAGCCACTGTCAGGAACTCTTGCCTGCCAGAAAATGGCTGGACAACTCACTACAGCTCAACTGTTATGACTGAGCTGATTCACTCCTCAGGTCATGATGCAGATGTGCAATGCAGGCTCCCTGTCCTCTACCCTAGTAACTCAGCTACTTACTTCCCCAAAATAAAAAAATAATAAAAGAAGAAAGTATAGAAAAAATAGCAACTGCAGCAAAACTTGCCTGATACACATTAACTGCTCAAAAACTTTCTCCACAAGTTATAGAAACCACATTCTATTAAACTGCTGACTGCGACCTGACTTAAGCAAAAATCCCTTTGCAGTGACTTATTTATGTTGAGACTTTAAATGCTAAAGACAAACAGGCCTCATTAGGGCCAGAGGCAGGAAGTTCTCCTACCTGCTTCTTCCTACCACTGCTAACAAGCAAAACATCAACTGCTGTTTATATGTGCAGTTTTCCACTTCACAATGCTTAAAAGAAAAGTTGCACTTTCCTCTTTACCTTCAGAGTACAGTCCTGCAATACTCTGCTACTCAGAAAACTTACACAGATATTCAAACACTTTTCCTTTGTCTTTGCTTTGCATGTAGACTACAGAGGAAAGCTAAGCCAAGACCCCACATCCCATTCCCACCTGGGACAAGGAGAAGGGAATTTTCAAAGCATGGCTACTGGTAAGCAGCCATTTAGGATCTCTGAAGGAAAATGTTTCTCATCTTGAAGAGATTGACCCCAGAGTCAAGATCCAGACACTCCATCCAAAGAGCACACTGTGAACAACAACACGTTCCTGTGCAAAGGGAGGGGAGAGCAAAGTCAGCTGGTAAGGAGCAGAAGCTGGCTCCAGTACTCAGGAAGCAGCACAAATGTTTTGTTTCCTTAGGAATTAGGACAACATATAGATTTAAACCCATCAAGTCTAAGAGTTATGCATCAAAACCAAACACAGACTTGCCAAGAAGAACCATCACAAGCCAGCTAATCTCACCCCTTAGGGCCTCTGTAAATCAGTGTTTGATTTGGATCACTTCAAGCTCACTGTAAAGCAGCTTTACAATTCCTATCATACACTGTGGGCTGTGACACCACTCTGATCCATCTCCTGCTCAGATCTATACATTGCCCTTTTTCTGAGCTGCCTAAGAATTAATTATATGGAAATGAACAGTGTTAGATAAGGGCATTCCAAGCAACTGGCTCTCTTAAAGGAGCTGGGGACTGCAGGATCTCTGCCTTCAGAAAATCTGTGGCAATGCCCAATCAGTACAACTCCTGTTGTTAGAGAATGAGTTTAAGACCCAAACAAGCAAACACTGGTACTACACTCATCTTCTCACTTCTGTGGCCAGAAACAAACATCTGCTCAGCCATGGCTTGGGCTCCACCTTTGCCTCTTGTCACCACCAGATCACATCAGAGCAGCATCCCAACTGAGGATGTTCTGCCATAATTGTAGGTGACGCACAAACAGTAGCTCTGAACAAAAAGATTAACACTCTGAACTTTCAGTATGTCGTCTGCATAAGCTCCAGCTACTCCTCCATGGAATGCAAGGCACTAACAGCTTCACAGCCTCATGTGAGCTGGAATTTCAGTACCCAAGAGGACTTTAATCTCACATATGCAGACAGAGATACACCAGGGCATTCTGGCAGTTACAACCGCATTTGAGAGTGACTGGAGGGGCACATGCATCAGAATTTTCTCTAACTGTGAAGATAAAGCTAAACATTTTGCCTCAGCTACACTCATCTTTTTCTACACAGGGAAGCAGAAAACACTTGCATTTGGCAGGTCCTTAATGGCACCCTGCAGTTTTATCAGACAGCACAACTTTTGTCTGAACACTGGCAAAACACTTAAAGCCAGGAGAAACGCAGCAATTCCTACATCTCTCTGCTGAAGCTTCACAGGTCAGCAAAGCACCCAGGTGATTTAGTTAACAGATCCTTTAGATATCTTTTAGATAACCATAATCTACCTGAGACTACCCAAATGGAAAGCAAGGAACCAGGAATAGACTACTGGTTTTGATGCTTCCACTAAATGTTTCCATGATCTTAGTAAAACCATTCAGTTGTGGTATACTCCAGCCAGCAGAAAAACAGTTTTTCAGAAAGGAACTATTTACTTGACTATCTTGCTACTTCTAAACCATATTTTAAAGCCAGAAGTCTGGCAATCATTTCACTTTTCATGATCCCCTGGCACTTCATTTCAACTTAGTCTTGCCTGGTAATTAAAATTCTCAAAATCTAAAGAATTTGTGTCCCAGTACATGAACAACTGATTTTGTTAATATGGACTCAAATTAGGGCACCTTTTTTGAATGAATGTGGTGCTGCTTGGCTGAAAATTCAAATTCTTGAGCAACTTTTCTGTTTATGTGGCAGAAACAGAAAGACAATCTAGGAGCACATCAGTCCAACAGAAAGACTTAAGGGAATAAAAGCAAGATTATCCAAACAAGCTCATTTCACCCTGGTAAACAAATTCTTGTGCCAAAAGCACAAGGAGCAGTTGTTGTCTAGTGGTTTGTTCTGCTACTGTAATTCTGAGACATCGATACTAAACAAAATTTGGGGCTTCTTAAAAATCTGAAAAAGGTCACAGAAATGCAAGGAAGTCAGTACTCCAGATTATACCAATGCTCAGGGCACAATTTAATTCACTGTATGAGAAAATGAAACTGCAGATTGCCCTATACCAAGGTTTGTATGGATAGGTAAAATCTTCTATGCCTAACTGAGAGACGCCCTCCTCTCTCACTGCAACCTCTTCTAACTTCATATTGCCAATGAAAAAATTAGTGCAGCTGGAAAAGGCATATTTTGGGCCCTCACTTTTTTATCTATTTTTTTTCCTTGAAAAAAAGTGCTACTCACAACGACAAATAAAGCATTCATCACTCTTTACTTTCTCAATACCTCCAGCAAAACAAGCTTTACCTTAGAAGTCATTTTATCACTATCAGTGCATCTACATTAAGGGATTCCACTGGGAGAGCTTCACTAGGTAAGGATGAACATGCTGATTAATGCAGCTGTCCCAAGCAGTTGTAGCAGAAACAACCTTATAAGCACGTTCACAGGGAGTTAAAGCCCCATAATCACGTTGCAAATCCATGCCCCCTACTTGATACCAGTTTAATTTTCCTAAGCAGGTGACCCTTGTGGGTCAAAGGCAAGAAAACATGAGCTATTACTTCTCAACTGGACACTTCACTTTGATTTTTTGTCTCCATGAGAGTGTACCTTCCTTTGGTACTTTCTCATATACAGTATATTCTCTTGTACTGTCAACTCACTAAGATAAACCCAAACTAAAAACACTGAAAAGGAAAGAGAAAAAAAACTGAGCTCTGCATTAGCGGGGAAAAAATATCTCAATGCAAGTGCTGCAAGAAAGTAAATTGTGCCATGGAAAATTCAAGGATAAAGGTCAACATTCCATTTTTGAGGTTTGGAACGGGAAATAATGAGGTCCGTCATGGCAAACATACTTTAGACAAAGAGAGTGCACTAAATCTGGTACTTAATTTAAATAGAATATATGACATAGTATCTGATGGGACTGAAAGCTAAGGTAGTAATTTCATTTGAAACATGAGATAAAACTCCAGCAGAATTTCATACAAGGATACTCTCATCCCTTCGATATGGCAGAACACACATGACACACACAACCCAGGGTCATGGAGGGGATTTTGATCTGGGCTTCTTGTTGTCCTGTAACTCTCTTGAGGATCTGCATAATCTGCAAGGCTTTCAATCACTCATACTGAAAATCTTAAAGCTGTTAAAATACCTTGGAGCTGTTTTGTGGCTTGCAGCATGCTCTGGAAGGTAAAGGACAAAGAATTAACAGGAGGCCCAACCAGCTGAGTGGAAACGAAAGGCAATCTGAACCTGAGGCTGTCTTCTCAGGAGACACATGCATCAGTCAGACAATCACAGCTTCAAGCGTGGCAAGGTGCTACATGTTCTGAAGGACAAAACCCAAAACCTGGCATTTAAAAATGTCTGCAAGATCATTTTACCTGATCAGGAGCTAGTACAACCATCCTTTGGTACCTTCTTCTAGCAAACCTCACACTTCCAAGGTATCCAATGTAACTTGGCTTCGCACAAGGAAATATCCAAGATGGGAGCTCAGAACACAGTTCACTACATTATATTTCTCAAGCACCTTCCAAACAGACCTTTAAGATTCCAAACCTTCATTATTACTCTCCTATACACTAACCTGGGCAGCAGGCCCCTTGAAATGCTCTGCCACACCAACCAGCTCTGTTTGAGAGTTTGAAACAAGAAACTTCTCCTCTTCATTTGAAGTGAAGAATCAGGCAAACAAAGCCTATATTTAACTTCCTGTTCACTGAAGCAGTCATAAACAAGTCCCTGTAAACACTCTACAGGTCACAAATTCTCAACATCTTATCTAAATGTTAAGCTGCTGAAGTGGATCTCAAAGCTCCTTCCAACAGGCTTTCCAGTGTGCCACTTACAACAACTGAGGCCACTGGTTATGTAAGAGATGTAAAGCCAAAGCAAATATGTTAAACCTGGTATGTCAAACTGGTTTGTAGATAATTCAATGCAGCACCTGCATATACATTAAAAAATCTTCTTCCCCATAAACTAAAAAAAGCACAGCACACTCATCTAGAAGTCACACAAATTGTGGCAAGATTATTTTTAACAGCAAAATCTCTCTCAAGTGTACTACAGCTACCTTGTTTTTTCACACTAAGTTCTTCTAAAGACACTGCAAGGCCATGCCACAGGTTGGTTTGGGTTGGGTTTTTTCCTACAAAATAACAGTCTGCTAAACCACATGTATTCTCACAGCCACAATACATCACAGGCTGTATATAGCTAGGGAAAGCCAATTTCCCTTTAATTTTCTCTTCCAGATCAATACAGTGTGATAACATGTGCCAAAAGCGTATCATCTCCGGCTGAAAAACACAAAATAACAAGCATAATGGGTGGAAAACAACACAGAGTTCTCTTCCTTGAGAATCACAAATAACCTGCAAATGACAGGAAACCTGAAACAAAGTACTTTGCACTCATACAAGAGTCAACCTGGCAAGCTCACTACCATGGGACACTGATCTTTGGCTGAATTCTTAAAAGGTTTTGAATTTTCTTCTGGTTGTCATGTTGCAATGGGATGAACTCCAAAAAACAAAGTTTCAAACACTTCACCATCTCACCTGTGATCTTTAATTGCCAGGTTTTAGGAAGATATTTTAACTGCGGTGAATAAAAACCTTGGTTCACTTTTGGCTGGTGAATGATACAATACCATTAACTATTTTAACTAAGAATATTTGAGTCAAGTTGCACTCGCAAATCAGAATGAATTTTTAAGATGATTGGTTTTCGTCATTAGGTGAACCAAATTGCCAATAGATTCAGTTTTCTAAGCTGCTGAAATTCATTGGAATTGTCAGTGCTAAAGATGCTACATAACTAACACAAGTACCACAGGAATGGAAACTTCTGTGATCTTACTTAACTAAAGCTAAGAATAACTAAGGGGAAAACCAGAAACACTCAAGTGTTGTTATTACAGGAAAAAAAAATACCAGTGTGCAGAGCACCTGAAGAAAAGTGAAAACTATTCAGACTCTGCATGATGCACAACAGTGACACCTATTCAGTCTGACTAAAATAGATTTAGAGGTTTTTCCTCAGTTCTATAAAAATAAAAGATGCATAAAGCATGCCTGATAATGTTTATTGGTTCACATTTAGCTTACTGTCAGACTTTAATAAGTGTATTCAGGCCAACACTTGTGGTAACAACTGTGAAGTATTAAGACCTCAATTACATAAAGAAGATTTATGCCCAAGTAAAGGAAATGCCACTTGCACAGCATAAGAAAACACACTTATAATATCTGGTTCTAATGGAAAATAAAGCAAACCACTACATTATTTGCAAAAGTAAAGGGATCCATAAACATTTTATAGAGTGTAACATTTAATCTACATAAAATCCACATCTTTGAGACAAACATGATGTGTGTTTTATTACAGGAAGCATGGGGGTGTTTAAGAAACTATCTTAAAAAAACCTGCACACGTATTGTTTCAACACAAATTGAACTTCAGACTGCTTGAACAATTCTTCTGGGACAGACCCAAAAGACTGAAGTTAAAAGTTCTTTTTATTTCCGTATTTGTGGGGTGAGACTTCAACAGGTCTATTACTCAGTTGTGTCACACAGCTTTATACAAAAACCACAGCTTGGGAAAGTGCAATAAACCTTTCACCAAGCAGCAGTGCTGTGAGGGTCTTCCGAAGCTCCAAGACTTTACCCTGTTTTTAACCAACAAACCAACGCAAGAGCAGCATATCTCATCTTCAGCAATAGCTCCACCAATTTCACGGCAGTTACTCCATCGTTTGATTCAGACACTGAGTAAGACACAGGACTATGTAGCCCCCAGGCTTCTCTCCCAAATCCTTCCTGCTTTAAATAACTCACTGACATCTGCACTTGGTGGTGCACTGATTTTGGTGCTCAAAGCTGCTTATCACCTATAGTTAGCTGTAATGAGATCATGACTGCTCCCCACACGTGCTTAAGCTGCTCAGACAGCACTGTCAAAGGACACAGAACAAACAGCCAGCCCTATCTTCTTGTGCCCTTTTTAAGATTTCTAAACTCACTTTTCTAAATGCTTGACAATACTTTGATACCAACAATGGAACAACATTAATTGGAATTAAAGATCACGTGATATTTTGCATTAATGCACTTTGGAAGTTTAAAAAAACTGGGGAAAATGTAGCTCAGCATAGAACTATGGGGGGGAGAAGAAAAGAGAAATGTCAGAATAGAATATATAAGCTATACAGTAGTTTAGCTTTAGATCAGCACTTCAGTCAGCAGTGACAGACACAGGAGCATGCCCTGAAGAGAAGGCACCACGTGTCTCCTTGCCCTGCCCCAGGAAGGTAGTTGTGGAGCTCAGCTTCTCTGGTCATTACCTTTCGCATTTCAAACTAAGACCATTACACACACAGGTCAGGGGCTTCCCCACCAGGAAGCTGAACTGTGTGACAACCACTACTTAAACACACCATGTCTAAAGAAAACAAGGTCATTTGAGTCTGTTTATACCACAGATATACTGAGTCATATCTTTGTTGATAAAGAGCTGGGGGAAAACAAATATGATTGACTTTCTTCCAAATTCAGGACAGCACAAAGTAACCTCTTGAAACTGAAAGTCTATCAGATCAGCCTTATCAACTTTCAGCAAACTAACCTCAGAATAGAAAGGAAAAAAGTAGACAATGATAAGAATGCTGAAATCATCATAAGGTGATCCAGTTGCAAATCAGCCACCTGAATGGCCAAAATTACTAGAGCATGAGTGAGCCTCCAAATCTTGGAATTTTAGTTCTTACTACGAAGAACTGACACCGATTTGGTGAATGAACAGGACTGAATTTTTCACTCTGTGCTACTGCACTTACCTGGGTGTTCCTGTAGTATCCTTCAAAGGTAAGAGCAAAACTCCCATAAACTGTATCTACATATCCTTATCTGAAGGGTAAAATTACAAAGGGAGAGGTAAAAAGCAAGCAGTTTATTTCTCTTTGCATGTCTAAGGTGGCTGCATATGTATTCTGAACAGAACAGAAAAATTTACCTTGGAGATGTCACCCAAGCTCCTTTGGCTGAGCAGTCACTGGAATACGGAACCAACTTCGCACAATCAAGAAGGAGCAGGACCCCAGCAGCAAGTCAGCCTGCGAAATGATGTATGGAAACAAGTTAGCAAGTCCTAAATTAGCATTCATTCAGATGTTTACTTCCTTGTCAACTCATAATGTTTGAGAGCATGCCTTCCCCTAGAGACTGGGGCTGGAAATTCACAAGTTCCTTTCAGGAAGCAAATTCTCTCACTCATTCCTGTGGGCTCTGACAGATGCTCTTACCAAACCCACCAGTTGGGCTGAGGGGACACACTGTCCCCAGTTGCTTCAGCCACCCTTAGCTGAAAATTCCCAACTAGGGTGGAGCAGAGCAGGATCTGTGACTGTTCCTCATGAGCCAGGGAGGGGCACTAGGGAAGAAAGGCTGAAGCAGAGTACATTAAACCCCAGCAGCTGGACAGGCCTGGTTGTAGGCCCCAACACAAGGGAGGTAGAGTTTGGCAAAGCAGCAGGACAGCTGGTGAAGGAGATAACCGTTCTAACTACAAAAGCTAAATCAGAGGCAGCTTATCTACTGCAGCTCCCAAGCAAATGTAGTGACGTCCTACCAGGACAGACACATCCACATCACAACCTCTTTCACTGCTTTTATCAGATTTGGTTGACACAGATCTTCTACTAATACAATTATGGCAGCTACCTCTCTGATGTTTTAACAAAACAACTGCACCCATTTTAACTACCGTGGACACATTATACAGACGGAGAGACACTCTGTAATAGCAAAGCTTATTCCTTTACTCCCAAAGAAGGGATTTAAACATTAATGACACCACATACTGACAGGGGTGATGCAAAATATATGCAAGCTTAAGAAGCTTGTCTTTTACACACAGTTAATGCCACTCAAAATGCATACAGAGGAGCCTGTGGAAATAAAGGAAGGCAAAGGACTTGCACCTCAGTACCATCTGCAGAGTGGTTCACACCAGCATGGACTACACAGGAAGCACAGGCAGCCCAACACACTGATTAAGAGAATTGCATCTATTAGGAAGCACATCTACCCGAACAGCACACTGGGAAAGCCAAAAATAACAGCTGCTGCCACATCAGAACGGCACAACACTGCACACAGGCAATGCCTGCAAAACAGAAACCAAGCAGCCACGCACACACACTTCCTCTTCCTCCCCCCACCACCCCTACGACACCAGCAACAAACCTGATATTGAACACTGGCCAGCATCCTGCTCTGCATTCCTGTCACATCAGGAATAGAAATGAGGGAGACTGCTAGCTGCTCCTCCATATAGATGAAGGGCTTATTCAGTTTACAGCACATAACACAAATACTTGACATGACTCTTGCAGAGGGTTCTGTTGCGTTTTCTTTTCTTTTGCTCCTTTTCTCAAGCTCACCCATTTCAGAGCTCACTAGGGACCCTCTGTACTTACTAGACTTGGTTTTGATACATTCCCTCTCAAAGACTGAGAGGTCAGAAAAAAAGCAGCTGTTCCTAGGCATGCCACATTATATAAACGAGCAAGCAGAGAGCCACACACAAACTCTGCAAGTCAAGTTCAAAGCTAAACCCTGCCCAGCACCAATGTGACACTGTCAAATACAAGAGTAAACAAATCCGGCTGCAGCTTTTTGTCAATACTAAGTTCTGAGACTCCAAATCCCAGCATCAACACAGCACTGAGATGCTCACATCTCCAACACGTTACGAGGTAATCCCTGATGGACAGACTGGGGGAATGTACTGACAGTAAGTGAAGTGCCTGGATTACACTGCAATAATCAAGGCCTCTGTCAGATTTTCCATGGCTTTAGAATCTGCATTTCAACCACAGATGGAAGAAACACACCTCCTCTAGAGCAAGGGTTCTAGATATCCAATTCAAAGTCAGCACCTACATTTCTCAGCCTAATGGAAAGCACAGTGAGTGCCACCTCATACCCAGCATGCCAGCCAGAATTTACCAGATCCACAAAAACCTTCAGACACAGAGAAACTAACTAAAAACTGAAATTTGAAAAGTGATCAAACCTTCTTACAAACATTTGGTGATCCATTGGACCAAAGCAGATGGACCTGTAAGCAGATGGTCAACAAACAGCCCCGAGCTTGTACAGGGCTCCTCATCTCGCACGAGTCAAGCTCAACAAGGTCATATTTCAGAGTTTGATCATTTTACCCAAAAGGAATAAGCTCCATATTTGTGGCAGAAAAGGAAAGAAGCAAACCAGGCAGCTCAGATGGGATGAGCAGTAAACACAACTACATGATTAAGAAGAAATCGTAACACCTGTTTAAAAGGCCAATTAGCTGGTTAAGGGTACAGGCACTCCAGCCTGGGCATTTTTTTGACCTCTGAGTGCTTGCTACTGTAACCTTGACTTTTCACTACATGCAATGCAAGACAGAATAACTTCCAAGTCTGTTGACTCGCACAATTTGCCAAGAGAAGGGATCTCAAAGCACATCTAATTTTTCTTTCTATAATATTTTTATAAGAAGGACATGTCCAGTGCTGTCAACCTGATGATGAGGCACACAATGATTCACAGAAGTAGGAGAGAAGCATGGGCACTACTGTTTCATTTAATTTTTGAATATATGTGAAAATGGGGTTTAAAATTATATTTATACACAAGAAAAAAGATAATATAAAAATACATTGTTGCACTCTCACGCAGTCACACTGCGGATTACACTGAACTCAGACAAGACCCCATTCCAGCACCAGCCCCATTTCCCTTGTACCTGCAAAATCAATCATGCACCCACAAAGCTGGGCAGAGAAACAGTTTGTCTTTAGCTTGCTCAGTCTGTAAGTCAGGGAACCCTGATTCTCACCTGCACAGGTATAAGCAACAAGGCAAGAACCTCCTATGGGTTGCAGTCTATATCTACATGAGCTGAAATACCTGTGAAACCACACATGGAACGTGAAACTGGTGATCAGAAGCAGATCCTAAAAACTGTCCCCTTTCTCATCTCAACAGATAACTGTGTTCACTTGCTCTTCTTCTATGGAAGAAACACGCAAAACTGCCACAAAGTGCCTAATGAAAACCAGAGGGTCCAGGAGAGTGTCCCACCAGCATATCCTACTCTTTCCATCAAAGACTTCTATGATAACCTTGTATATATTAACTTCCCCCTCTTGGAGCTAAGGATGACTTCCCCTGTTCTTCCAAAAGTCCTTACTAGACAGGAACCAAAGGCAAGGCCATGAAAAAGGACATTTCACATCAGCCTAACAGGCTCTAACCATGCACCTGGAAATGGTTGTGCTGAAAAAGCTGAGAGGGTAACACCCTCTAAGGAAGAAAACACCCTCTAAGAAAGAAAAATTTGCATTAGGACAATTCAAAACATTGACAAAACAAGGGTTTGATGCAGATGAAAAAGCAACCCAATGATATCTTGCTTTATAGAGCTCACAACTAAATCTTTTCACAACCTACCACTTTCCTTCCAGCTCCAAAACAAAGCACTTACCTTAGGTCAGAGTTAAACTAACCCAGAAAAATACTTCGCAATCTAAATAATAAGAAATTGTCACATGGGATTAGGAGACACCTATTTAGGGTTACAGTGACAACATGCAATAACTGATACGCCTAATTCTAAAACACTTTAAAGCTCCTGACAGAATTTCTATAAAAAGGAAATCAGAATCTTAGTTCAGTGATAAACAACAAGGACACCATTATTCTTCTCCATCAAATGCCTGACCACACACACAAGTGTTAGCATATCAGCTGCAGGTGACAGGTCACTACAATGAGACTTTCACAAGACACTACTGCATATTATTTCATGAGACAAGCTACTAACTATGTTTACACAGTCCTAACAATCACAGAAACATTACATTAAGAATGAACAGAGACCCAAGCCCCCACCATTCCTGCACCATTCAGTGTTTCATTAGCAAAGGCCAATTTTGGAATCCAGCTCTGGAAGCTCTGAGTATCAAGTTCAGCCAGGTGAACCTGAAGGAAGGAAAAGCAGATGGAGCAAAAAAAGAGCAAGAGGGGTTGAAACGACAAAGGCAGCACATACTGAAGTATATTGCTTGGGGTGGGGGGAAGAGGTCCAATACTGAGCTTAAAAATGAAGGAATGCAGATCCAGTACCATCTACCCCAATTCAACCCCTTCTTGGAAAGCCCAGGGAAGGTTGGTCCCGGTCCAGGTCTGCAGACCCACGGGCACACCTGCCCCGGGGGACTGCCAGGCACTCCGGGTGTCCCCACCGGGGCAGCCAGTGCTTCCGGGGCCACCCACAGCCCTCCCCTGCCGGGGGCAGCACGGACGGGCCCCCAGCCCCACCAGCCTCCTCACCATGTCGGTTTCATGTTACCGCCGCGGGTTCCCGGCTCCTTCCTGCGCGCAGCTCCTGCGGAAAGGAAGGAAGGGCACAAAGGGAGGGGACGCTCGCTCTGCCCGCTGGGCACGGCCCTGCCTTGGCACCGCGCTGCCCAGCCTCGGGAACCCCGCCCCGCCCCGGCCGTGCCCCAGGCGGGCCCCGCAGGGGAAAGCGCCCGGGGCTCACCCATACACACACGGGGACGCACCGGGCTCTCCCCAGCCCCTCCTCACGGGGCCGAGCACGGACCCATCCACTCCAGGCCCAGCCCGGTGCTCGCTGCCCCCTCACCCCGGCTGCTCACGGGGCCGTGCCTGTGTACCCCCTCTCCCTTCGCGGGGCCGCACTCGGGTCTCCCCTCACGGCAGCGCGCTCGGCTCAGCCCCCCGCCCGGCAGCCTGACCAGTCTCCGCCCGCCGCGGCTCACCGAGGCTGGCGCTGCCTGCCCGGCCGGGACACCGGAACGCGGAGCCCCAGCGCCGCCGCTCCCCGCCGCTCGAATCAACAACAAGATGGCGGCGTCGGAGCGGGTGGAGCCCGGCGCTGGCCGTCATAGCAACGGCGCCGTCCAAAGCCCGCCCCGTGGCCCTGCGCGCCAGTCCACACCCGAGTCCCGCCCCAGGGGGGCGCTCTCGGGAGCTGATAGGTCAAACCCGGTGTCGCTCAAGCGCAGAGGCGCCCCGCCCTTTCCCGAGTGCGGACGGCAGCGCACGTTAGGCACACGTGACGCCCGCCAAGACCCCGCCCTCTCACGGGCAGCGCCGCCTCATTGGCTGCCCGCGGAGAAGGGGGGGCGCCAGGCCAATGGGCGCGGCCCGCGGCCCCGCGCTCCTGAACCGCGCTCCCCGATCAGAGCCCGCTCCCGGCCGGTCTGCGCTCCGTGTTCTCCGATACAAACTCACACCCGGCCGTCCCGCGGTCCCACACTCAGAGCTTCCCGCCCCGAGCCGCCGGGGCCGCTACGCATCTCCCTCCGGCCGCCGCTCCTAGCGGGGTCTCGCCAATGGGACACGCTCACGCACCACTCTGGTACCACAAAGGGTTAAATTCCCGAACGGTCACGGTTCCCGTGGGTTCAGGGCAAAAGGGACCCTCAGGCAAAGTCACACAGTGACCCCTCTCACTGTGAAATTTCACGGCTGGCCCCTATTCCCCTTCCCTCCCCTTAGTCACCTACTCCCCAAATTAGTCTCTTCCCTCTTATCCCGCCAGCGCTTCATTTCCCCTGGAGCTGCCAGAGAGGCGTCCCGTGGCGCGCTCCTTTGAAATTCAAATAACCGGTTTCCCACCTCCCGCAGACTGACGCCTTCAAAGCCTCCCGCCGCTCCCAGCTCCTCCTGCGGCGTCCCGCTTACCTGCACCCACGCTAATTCACTTTTCCTCCCAATTATCAACCCATCCCCTCTGCCGACCAGCTGCTCATCCCACCCGTTTGCGCCTGCGAGCGCTGTGACAAAGCAGAGCTTGAGGGGGACACGGGACTCGGGGTAAAAGTTGCTCAAAATTACGCGTGGCTGAGTTTTCTTGCCCCAGACAACCTCCCTGTGGGGGACTGCCCGACTGGGTCACATCCAGAGGCTACAGAGATGCTTCAGTGACCGAAGCAGACTTGGCCGAAGCTCTGGTAACATTTTTCGCAGTGCCAAGCCCGCTGCCAATGCTCGTCCTGGGTCATGGCACTCCCATGGCTGACGAGACAGTGCTAATGACCACCACAGCAGGACAGCCACCAGCAGCGCCGCCCGGCAACGGGACTCCCTACAGCAATCACAGCAGCGAGTGCAATCTCTGACACCATTTATTAGATCTACACTGGCTGAGGTGGCTCTGGGTGTGTCTGCAGGTTTGGCCACAAAGGATGTGGCCATGTGCAGCAGGTTTGGCCACAAAGGATGAGTCTCCTCCTCGGAGGCCACACCAGCTGTCTGCCAGTGCCCGGTGCTCTGCCCAGCCCTGCCTACATGGAGCTGGGGGTCACAAGGAGCCCCTCATCGAGTCAAGCCCTTCAGATCCAGTGCCGAGCCCCGGTCATGCTGTTGAAGAGATAGTCCCTGCCGGTGCCTGAGATGGAGGCAGCACCCACAGTCACTGCCCTGCGGGCCTGGTCCTCATCTCTCCTGTCCCCAGACCCCTCTGCCCTGGGGGACACAACCCAAGGCTGCTGTTGAGGCTGCTGGGGCTGTGGGACAGGGCACTCACGTGGGTCCTGAGCATGGCCATCGAACTGCCCCTGTGTGGAGGAGACAGGAGAGGCTGCTGAGGGCCACAGGGCTCTTCCTGCCTCCCTGGCAGGGCACCCACTCTCGCTGCCACACACTTACTGGGCTGCTGGCATGTGGGTGTCCCTGTTCCTCCTTGCCCCCGCTGTGCTCCACCACATCCCAGGAGCTGCAGAAGGAAGAGGAGAAGGGAGGGAACACTATCAGTGATGGGCTGCCAGCCTCAACCCCAAGAGATGCTGCTGGGAGCGACTTGCCAGCCAGGTTTTGCCCTGCCAGCTGCACCTTGTTAAGCCCATCATCCACCTACCTGATTGTCGCCTGGCACAGGAGGGGACTGTGATAGGGCCATGCTCCCCCAAGCACCAGCACCTTTCACCAGTGCCTGAGCACCAGGCAGGTCTGCCACCACATCCTCTTGTTTCCCCACGTGCTGGCACACATCACTCTCGTGCTTGGAGGATGCTGTGCTGGGGAGCTGCCAGGGCCACCCACAGGGGCTGACCCTGGGTCTTCTCCTTTGCATGGTCACTACAGTCCCAGTGTCACCAAGCACTGTGTCCCCAGCCTTGCTAGTGAACCTGGATCCAGCTATGGATCACCTTGGGGCAGTTATGCCACTGGAGGTGACTGTTATCCTGCCCATGGGCTTGCATGTCTCCTCCTTGCTGTGCAGACACTTGGCACAGGCTGGTCCCAGGCTCTCTCCTCTGTCACCTGTCACCATCACTGATCCTCCAGGGGTTGTGCAGCCTGCTCACCTCCTCCCTGGGAGCCTTCCCTGACAAATGGGGCTCACTCCCACCAAACAGGGGCTCCCCTGGTGAGCTGTAGTGACCTCAGCCCTGGTGCTGGGACCCAGCCTTGCAGTAGCACTGTGCCATCCCACCCTCTCCACTGCAGAGTTTGTGCCCCAGCCTGGCCACTGACATAACAGTCTACTGGCCAGATTGCTCTCCCTGCTCCTACAGCTCCATCAGGGCTGCACGCTTGCCCTGGGCAGAGACGGCTCCCTGGCACAGCCAGCCACGGCCAAATGCAGAGTATATTAAACACAGCCGTGTGCTGTGTCTCCCTGGCTACCTGCAAGGACAATACAACCGCCAATATGGTAGCCACCCTGGCCATACAGCACTCACCTCTCGGCCAGGAACAGCTTGCCAGGGGCCCGGTTGCTGTGGGAGGAGCAGAAGGCAGCGGTGAACCCTCAGCCTTGCTCACTGAGCCATGCCGTGAGGCGGCCTGGGGCTCACCTGCACAGCAGGTTCCGGGCCGTGCAGCCCAGGGTGGCCAGCAGCAGGGCACCAGAGATGGTCAGCACGGCCACAAACCAGGCTGGTGGCTGCCACACTGCCTCTGTCTGCACGACAACCAGCGGCTCCTTCTGCAGCGTCTGTGGAGGCAGCGGGGTGAGGGGCCATGGGAGGTTCAAGGGACCCTGGAGCACCTCCTGGTCAGCGGGCTCTGCTCACCGTGTGCTGGGTGGTGGTGCTGGGTGGCACCGGGGTGCTCCGGGGGGTGACGTGCACCACCAGTGCCACCACGATGCTGCGGCGGCGGCCGCCAGAACCACCCCACACCTCCACCAGTAGGACAAAAGGGCGGGGCTCGGCTCGGTCATTGGGGAGGTAGACGAGGGTGTTCCCTTCCAGCTGAAAGCGCCCATCTCCATTGCCTGGACGAGAGGGTCTGTTCAGTGTCACACCACGGCGAGCGCTAGTTTGTGCCGTGGCTTGGCCGTTCCTCACCTCCAACAATGTTGTAAGTCAGCACGGCGCTGTCGGGGCTGCTGTGGCACACCAGGCGGGTGACAGGCTGGCGGCTGCCCGGGGACCCAGCCGTGATCCGCAGCTCCTGCACCTCGGGGATGCACACCGGCAGCTGGTCCGGCACAGCCTGCCAGGAGCCGGGGGAAGCGGTAGGGTAGGCACGCACAGTCCTCGCAGCCAGCACAGCTCACCCAGCGGGCTGCCCTCACACCTGCAGGCGCACAGACACGTCGCACAGACGGCTCTGCCTCTTCCTTAGGTCCAGGTCATTGTGGGTGTCCGTCAGCCGCACCACCAGCCTGTGGCTCCTCTGCTGCTGGGAATCCAGGGGTCCCACCACGCGGATCTCGCCTGCGGGGAGGCGTGGGCTGCTGGGAACCGGTAGGCGCCATGGGGGCTGGGGAAGGGGCCGGGTGCTCACCGGTGCGCCTGTCGATGGAGAAGGGCTGTGCGGGGCCAGACCCCCCCTCCAGGCTGTACTCGAGGCTGTCCAGGGGGTAGTCGCGGTCAGTGCCGGCCACACGGCCCACGACGCTGCCGAAAGCTGCTGTCTCTGGGACAGTGAAGGTGGCACCGTTGGGGCACGCCGGTCTGAATTCGTTGACAGGTGTCACCGTCACAAGAACAGGCACACGGGCTGCATGGCACACAGCTGCTCAGCCGTGCTGGCACCACCCCACAGCCTGTGCCGGGCTGGGTGACATGGGGACAGAGACACCACCCCTGGGGCAGCAGGGAAGGAATGCTTCCTCTGTGATCTGCTGGTTTGGGGATTGGGAAAGGCCTTTCCCACTCTAGAGACATGGGCACTCACTGCTCTGTAGGGGCTGCCCTCCCACTGTCACCACAATGGTGGCCGTGAACTGGAAACCCCGAGCAGCCATGGCCTCCGAGTCATAGTCCAGCGTGGTGTTGACCTGCCAAGCCAGGAGGGGAGTGTCAGGCAGAGCCGAGGCGCCCTGCAAAGCTCAGATGCCCTGCAAAGCCAGAGTATCCCACAAAACCAGGGTGTCCCACAAAGCTGTGATGCCAGGGGAGAAGGAGGGAGCAAGTGAAGAGAACGAGCAGGCCTTGAGGAGCAGGGAGCCCTGAGGAGCCCGACCCAGAACCCGGTGTGACAGCACATGCCACAGGGTCCCACTTGTCCCACTGAGCTCTGGGGTCTGGGCTTGCTGTCCACCTGGGCACTGCCTATGGCCCCGCTCACCTTCAGCTGTGGCCCCTCCATGCAGAAATGGGAGCGGGAGGAGGGAGGCCCCTCGAGAGCATAGTGCAGACACTCATCAGTGCTGATGGAGTCAGTGCACCTCAATGTCACCAAGGTGCTGCCGGGGGACACTGTTTCAGGCACCTGGGACCTGTGGCAGGGCAGCCAGCAGCTCAGCCTCTGTCCCATGTCCTGGGTGCAGCAAAGAGTCCCATGCACCCCACTCCCCCCGGAACCATACACGAAGATGGCTGGGGCACATCTTGGTGCCTGACGGTCTGTCCCCTGCACGGTGACATTGACCATGGCGGTGGCGTGGTCATCGGGGTGCAGCGCGTTGTAAGCCCGGATGAGGAGGTGGGCACGGACCACCTGCAGCCGGCGGGTGCTGCGGATCTCACCTGTCACTGCAGAAGGAGCCATGGCCTCGCACTGGGCACAGGGACAGGGAAAAGGACAAGGTGTCCCTGAGGGTCCCCGCTGCCCTGCTCACCCTCGTCAATGGTAAAGAGCGCAGGAGCCACGGGAGCAAGGATGGCATAGCGGACGTTGTCACCTCTGGCATGGACCTGTGTGACCACCTCCCAGGGACCAATGCCTTCTGTCACCGTCACAGCCCAGTGTGGCTCACTGCAGGCAGGGTGGGCATTGTGGGGTGGCCTGCTGCCACCAGCACCCCCCTCCTGGCCCAACCCCACTCACGGGAAGGTGACACGGGGACGGCGTGATGGCAGCACCTCCACCCTTACAGCCCCGCTGCAGTTGTGCCCGTGGCGATCCATCACCTCAATCTCCAACCTGAACATCTGCGGGCCAGCACCGGGGCAGCTGTGGGACAGCCCCGAGTGGCACCACGATGGGGATGGGGACAGGGTTAGGGATGGAGCTACTAATAGGGACAGGGACAGGAATAGCAATGAGATGGGAACAGAAACAGGAACAGAGACAAAGGAGAAGGGGCAAGAGATGAGAATGGGGCTTGGAGTAGGAACAGAGGGGGAAAGAGGTGTGGAGATGGAGATGAGAATGAGCTGGAGACTAGAATGGGCAGGAATACAGACAGGGATGAGGATATGGACAGGACTTGAGATGCAGAAGGGGATGTGGACAGGGCTGGAGCACTTGTGAGTCCAGGGGAAGACAGAGGCCTAATGTGAAGAGTAGGATGTGGAGAGCTGTGGCCAGGGAGGGGCTAAGTCCCGGTGGACTGAGAGGTGACCACCTGAGGCTGCTGGTGCCCACCTGGGTGTCCTTGCTGCGGTCAAAACCATTGTCAGGTGCCAGCACCAGGCCCCGGCGGGTGAGGATGAGTGGTGTGTTGTGGTTTCGGAGCCTGAACTGCAGAAAGGAGGGTGATGGGAACCCCTGTCCCACTCCTCCATACCCGGGGTTCTGCTGTCTGCAAGGCTGCTCCCTTCTATGGGGATGTGGCTCCCAGGGAGCTGCCACTCACCGTCAGCCCACCAAGCGGCTGTGGCAGCACCGCGTACAGGGGCGTCCGGGGCGCCACATCTGCCAGCACCTGCACCACATCACCCTCTGGAGCACAGCACAGCTGTGGGAGCTTGGTGCTGGCTGGCACCCACAGCCCCCACTGCCCCGTGCCCCCGTTTCCTACCTGCGCTGGCAAAGGGGGTGTCACAGCGCAGCACGTGCCCTGCTGTCACCCGGACAAAGAGCCGCTCTTCCACCTCATCCTCACCAGGACAGGCAGCCCGCAGGAGCAGCGTGTACTGGTTCACCCGGCGGGCATCGAGCTCTGCGCCAGCACGCAGTGTCACCTGCCATGGGGACACAGTCACTCAGTGGGATGCCTGCCAGCTCCTGCCCCACTCCCTTTCCCCAGCCACACCTCTGCCCGGAACGTGGTGGCATCCGTGGGGTCAGAGCTGATGGCGATGGAGTTGAAGGGGTGGTCGGGCTCAATGCTATCCAGGGTGACATTGGGACTGCTGCTTGAGTTGCTGCAGGACACGGTCACCTCAGTGATGCGGGTGCCTGATGCTGCGTCCTCACTCAGGGCCACCACACGTGGCAAGTCAGGCAGGACTGGTGGGAGACCCCAGGGACCACTGATGGCTCATTCAGCTGTGCTTACGGAGCTCTGCTCCTGCACCTAAGCACCAATGCAGGCACAGGCTTCCCTGCCAGGCACAGCCGGGTCCAAAGCACTCCTCTCTTACCTGTTGCTCTGACGAAAGTCCCTGCAAAGAGGAAAGTGTCACCCCAGCGTGCCAGGTGTGCCCTGGCAATGCTCTGGGGAGGCCCCAGAATTCCCTCTGTGAGATGCTCTGATGAAACCCCAGTGGTGTCTGGATATGCCACAGTGATGCCCAAAAGAAGCCCCAGTAACATCCTGGCAATGCTGAGAACACCCTGAAGACCCTGGGCAATGCCCTGAGCACGCTCGTGTGATGGCCTCTCCCCACCTCAACCCAGTCAGGCAGCTGCCAATCCCTCTGCCCATCCTGGGATCAGCCCCAGGAATGTGGGAGCAACCGAGGAGAGCCTCTCCCCTGTCCCCTTCCTCTCAGTCATCCACCCAGGATCTGGCAAAGGGTGCCCTGAACTCTGTGACCTTGAAGCACCTACCTGGGGCATAGAGGCTGAGGAGGAGGAAGGTGAGGTGTCCGTGCATGCCCATGGCTCGCTGGGTGTTTGGGACAAGCTGCAGCCGGTTGCCAGGGGTGCTGGGCACCGCCCCGGCCGGCGTCATACCGTCCATCCCCACCCGCGGTGGCCGTCCCGGACAGGGGAGGGACAGGGCACGGCTCCAGTGCCCCCAGCTCTGCACGCCGCCGGTCCCAGCCCCTCGCCACTCGCAGCTCCGTGGGGTTTGGCTGCCACCCCACGCTGCTTCACCACGCGGCACACTCGGGAACCGGGAAAATTAGCTGGGAGGTAATTTTTGGCCGTGTTCTCGTTCATTTGCAAACCAGTGCCGCTTCTCCCGGGATCCCCATTAAGCGCTATTAGTTCTCAATTAACGGGCACTGCGGCCAGGGTCACTCTTCCCTTCTCTCCTCCAGCGCCCAGCCCGGCTCTGCCAGCCCGTTGGCGTGGGGTGCCGACGAGGGATGCCGCCGCCGGGGCCCCTGTACCGGGGTTGCCCTCTTTCCCGGCGGGGCATAACGGGCTGAGGGACCCCCGGTGCCTCAGGTGCTGCCGGCCGGGACACGGATCCCGCCTGGCCCGGCGGTGCCCGGGTGGTGCCCGGCGCGGGGCCCCGGGGCGGCGGGCACAGCCGGGCGCTCCGTCCGCTGTCGCTGCTGCTTCTGCTGCTCCGCCACCGGCACCGGCAGCACTGGGAGCGGGGCCGGCAGCGGCGCCGGGGGAGCAGGACTGGGCATGCACAACGCCCGCCCGGACGAGCTCGGCGCCGACCGGGTGAGTGCCGCCGCGGTCACCGGAGGGGACGGGACGGGACGGGACGGGACGGGACCACCGTGGCTGCGCCCCGCCGCCTCGGGACTGCGGGACTTCCGTGACGTCCGGACGCTGCCGGTGACATCAAGGCCGTGACATTACACGCGAGGCCAAAGGCGGCTCGGGGGACGTGGGCACCCAGTGGGACCCTGGTGGCGTGGGGGCACGGGTGGCCAGCGACTGTCAAGGTGCCAGCGGCACCGTCCCTACGGAGCTGCCATCCTGCCACCCACCTGGGCCGCCCCGAGGGACGGCGGTGACAGGGTGGCCCTTTGGCTCTCCTGGGCCTGCCACATGCTTACCCAGCACCTCACAACCGGCTGCCCCGGTGTTCCCGGCCAGCGGAGGGACTGGGCGGCTCGGAGTGGTGGCACATTGCCACTAGGGCTGGATGAGAGGGTCCCAGCCATCGGGGAGGGGGCCAGGGACTGGGACCGGGAGGTGGAGAGGGACAAGGACAGTCCTGGCAGCAGCTCTGTCAGGGCCAGCCAGAGGGGACAGAATTATCGGTCCTGGAAGCAATCCCTCCTGCACACTCAGCTTCCCGCGACTCCAGCGCGGAAAGGAAAGCGGACGTAACACCCTTCTTTTGGGTTCAGACAATAGGAATTCAAGAGCGAGGAGCGGCCCGGCTGCGGGAGCCAGGACTCCCTTCCAGCGCCTACCCGGCCGTGCTCCGTTCAGCCCTGTCTGCCTTGGTACCCTATATTTCCCGGCGTCTGGGGGGTCCCGGGCCTTGGGTGCAGGCTTGGCTGCACCCTGACGTCACCTGGGGTGTCCCCAGCTGGAGGGCACAGGGTGGGTGGGTGGCCCTGCCAACGCACGGGGGCAGTGCCCCACCCCAGCGCCCGCCGGTGCCCTGGCGCTGCCGCTGGCCCCGTGCCACCGAGTGGGGCTCTGCCGGAGGGGTGTCCCGGTTGCCTCCCTACCGAGAAGGGGGCACTCGAGGGGCTGTCGGGGGGGCAGTGGAGCGCCCGCTCCTACGTGCCGCGGCCCTCTGTCATTTCCCGCAGGCACGGCCGGGGCTGGGCGCTTGCTTGCTCACCGGACAAGCCGCTGCACGCCGACCGGCTCCGCGCAGGAGCCGCAGGAAAGCGGGGCCCGGGGCTGCAGGCAAGCCGGGACCTGCGCCCCGCTCTCCGCACCCTGCTGCACGCTCATTGCGCCAGCGAAGGCCCCCCGAGCCGGAGCGGGGGGGCGCGGGGTGCCGAGGAGGGATGGGGGATCGCGGTGCTGGCTGGGGGCGGTGGCGACAACCGTGCTGATGTGCCCTTTCCTCGCAGTGGTGCCGGCGGGACGCAGGGCCGACGCTGCGGGCGCACATGCACGGCACGCGGCAGACACCGCACCACCCCGGAAGGGCGCCGGGGCCGGCCCCCAGTCCCCCGCGCCCCGGCTCGGCGGCGGACTCGGCCTGCAGCCTGGATCCGGGCGGCGAGGAGGAGGAGGGGGGGGGCCCGGCCGCTCGCTCCCCCCCGGCCAGCGAGCGCAGCCTGGAGTTCGACTCGGGGTACTCGGAGGCGTCGGGGGGCACGTGGAGGGAAGAGGAGGTGCCCGTGCGGCGCCGCCATCTGCTGCCCTGCCAACGGGCACACCGNCCAAATCCACCTCGGACGCCTGCCTGGAGCAGTGGAGGGCCCTGGAGCCCGCCGACACGCAGGACTGGACCGTAGCACTGCTGTCGCAGAGCCGGAACCGGCAGCCTCTGGTGCTGGGCGACAACTGCTTCGCTGACCTGGTGGAGAACTGGATGGACCTGCCCGAGGTGGGCGCCGAACCGCGTCGCCGAGCCCCCGCCGAGCCCTCCCGGCGGCTGGCCAAGCCCCCCGCCTTCCTGCTCAGCCTCTCGGGCAACGTACGCCGTAAGCTGGCCAACATGGCCCGGCCCCGGGGGGCCGACGGTGCCCGGCCGGGGGGCCGCGATGCCACCAAGCGTTTCTCCTGCCCGCTGGGGCTGGGGGGACAGCCTAAGGGCGCCTGCTTCCACCAGTCCCACAGCAACATCGCCCAGCTGGCCACGGACTTCCACCGCTTCACCGCCTTGATGAACAGCCGCAGCCGCCAGCCCATCATCTGCAACGACGTTATCGGCTACATTTAGCCCTGCTGCTGCGGCCCGCACCTCCACCCTGTAAATAAACCCCCGTTTTATAAGGTCTGGGCGCCGCAGCATTTATCAAAGGGAGCGCCTGTGCCCCGACTCCGGGCAGGGGCAAGCAGGGGGTTTTTGCAATGAGGGCTATTGCAACCTGCAGCTTTTATTGCATGGGGCAGGAGATGCCAGCCCCTTGCTCAAGGTAGGGAGCACAGGAGAGGGGGACGGGTATCTTCAGCCTCAGCATCCTCTCCCTCACACATACACAGCAGCTCCAGATCCTGCTGCTGCGGCATCCTGGCATCCTTCAAGCTCTCGGATAACCTGTAGCACAAAAAGGGGGTTTTGGAGGCACTGGTTTGTCCCTCAAGGCTGGCTGAGTGCTCTGGGGGTGCCTTGGGCCCCTCAGGGGTGTCAGGCCAGGCTGGTGGGATGCAGGGGCCGGCAGCAAGGGGCCGGGCAGGGGTCCCGCCACGGGAAGTGCTGCCGGCAGGATGTTTATCCAGCAGCCGGCTGCACTGCAGCTGGAGTGGCTCAGGATTGAGGCAGTGGGGGCTGGAAGCTCCCCCCAGGGCAGGATTGGGCCCTGGAGCCGGGGACCTACCTCTGCTCCTGCTGTCGGGCCCGTGTCTCTGCATCTGCCTTGCTGTCATAGAGCACGATGTCGCCACACAGGAGCATGGTCACGGTCCAGCCATGTGTCCTCTGCAAGAGGTGGGTGTCAGGATCCGGCCCTGCATCCCCCAGGGTGCCCTGACTGAGTGCTGACAGTGCTGGGCTCACCTGCAGCCAGTCCAGCACCTCCTGCACCGTCATCGCCTGCCCATCTGCGCCGACTGCCTGCATCTCCAGCCGGTCCCAGCAGCTCCACTCCCGCCCGCCGTACTGCCAGGGGGTAGCAGCCAGCACTGGCACCCCATATCCCAGCTGCCCAGCCCCATGGGGCAGGGACTGGTGTGACACAAGGGCTGGGGGACATCACGGCAGGCAAATGGGCAGGATGATGGGGGCACCATGGTGGCGCAGGGGCAGTGGGGGACACAACACTCCCCCCAGCACTGCTGGGGTCCACTTCAAGGGTCAGTGTCAGTGTGGGGCCAGCACTGCCCCTAGCCCCGGGCCAGGACAGGCGCACAAAAGGCCATTGAAGCATTGCCCAGCCCCACACAATCACCTCTTCTCATGCCTGTGGCCCCACGACCCCTGCTCCAGCCCAAGGAGGCCAGTGTGATGCCAAGCCCGGGGCGGAGTGCCGGACGCGGCCCCGCGCCGTCTGGCAGGGCTGCAGGGCCATCTGCCCTCGCTGCAGGCAGCGCCAGCACTGCCCGCCTGGCCCCAGCCCCACTCGGGAGGGGTGTTCACACCTGGTCACTCTCCCTCCTGCTTTCTGCTGCCTTCTCACCTCCGCCTTCTGCTGCCTGCACTTATCCCACTGGTGGAGAGAAGGGCTTAACCCCATCCTCACCGGGCCAGCAACTGCTCTGCACAGAGGGAGAGCCATGGCCTGGCCCTCCACCACCAAAGTACATCGCTCTGGCCCTGGGAAACATACTCCTCTGGACAAGGCTGGCCCCCAGTGTGGGCTCCTCAGGTACCCATGGGGACATAGGTCACACCAAGTAGGCCTTGGGGACATGTGTTCCCACCACAGCCAAGCAGCTGGGTGTGAAATGTCACGCCGGGTGTCCTCGCCCTGGGACATGGAGGTGTTGGGTACTGCTGCAGGGACCTGAGGGCATGGCCGGAGCCAGCAGCATCCCCATCCAGGGATGATGCCAACCCAGGGACACTACAGCCAGGATGGCAGAGGGCTGGACATGGGGTGTGAGGGGGCCGTGGGGCAGCCATCAGCCCGAAGTGGTGCTGGAGCCGGTGCAAAGCAGCGGAGTCGCCTCCCTCCCCCTCTTCCTGCCCCCGGCCCTGGGCCCCCCGGGCCAATCTGGTTCCAATCGGCGCTTCCTGCCGTGCCGGAAGGGCTGCCTCGCACGCCATAAACCCCCAGACAAAGGGGCCTCTATAGCCCAGACGGTCCCAATCTGGGCCTGCCCCCACCCCCGCTCTCCCTCCCTGGCTCCCACCGCCGGGACCCCCGGCCCCGCTCCCCCGGGCGGCCCTCCCCGGCCCGGTGCCAGCTGCTCTGGCTGCCGCAGCTGGTTTCCATAAGCCAGATGAGCGCGGCTGCAGCGGCCTCCCACCTCCAGCTGTGGGGCTCAGCGTGGGGCCTGCCATGGGGCAGTGGGGCTGCCTCAGCCCCATGGGCAACCCAGAGCACCACAGCTGGGCCTGAAGCTGGGCGAATGGGATAGTGGCAATGTCTCAGTGCTGGGGGGCAGCCAGGGGAAGGATCTGGTTCCTCACTGCCTGGCAGCATTCCCTACCCACTCCAGCACCCAGATCCATTTCTGGAGGGCTATGGCCAGGGCTGCCCTTGCTGCGTGGCCACCTCCTGTCCCCTGGGTCCCACTGGTATTGTCCCGCAGGGGATGCCACTGGCCCCTGGGTGTCCCCCACCTGCACTTTCCCAGGGAAGAGGGTCCTACCCGGTAGGTGGGGGCTGGCGGGGGCTTCACACGGAGCAGCAGGCAGGCAGACAGGTTGATGTTGCTGTTGCGGTAGCAGCTGAGGTCCTGGCACCCCCACACCAGCTTGTAGACCTCCAGGCAGGCCAGCCCGGCCACGGCTGCCGTGGTGGTGATGATGGCGGGCATGATCTGCCCAGCAATTCGCTTGCTCTGAGGACAGGAGGGCATCACCAGCTGCCCCGCACAGGACAGGGACTCCTGACCCCACAGGCTGCCCCTCTCACCGTCAGCCAGTTGGCAGGAGAGATGCCATAGTTCTCTGCACACAGGTTGGACGCTGCTGTGATAAAGTCTATGTGCACATCGTTGTCCTGTGGGGAAACGTGGGGGGACATCTGTATTCCCATGGGGACATCAACCCCCCCAGGCTCAGCAGGGCCATCTGCCTGGCTCCACTACCTTCTCAAAATGGATGGGCTCCATCAAGGGTGCTTGTGTGTCCTCATCCCCCACCAGCTCCTGTCTCCACTGCACCAAGTCCTGGGTAAGCTCTGTCAGCTGCCTGTGATCTGGGGACACAGGGAGCCCTGGCATGATACTCCTGCACTGTGGCACTGCAGGGGTGCCCCCACCTTGGTCTGGGTCATCTTGGTTGCTGGAACAGGGACAAGAAGCCACAGCCCCACCACCACCAGCCTGGACCCAGGAACATACCTGGAAATCTCACCTGTGGGAACTTGTGCCTCCTCTGTGGGTTCCTCTGTGAGGGGGATCTGGAGCCCTTCCTGGGGTGCAAAGGGTGGCAGGACCACACCACGGAGGATGGCCTGGATGGCCACCCGGTCCCTGCATGGTGGCACCCTGTGTACTTGGGCAAAGAGGTGGGCAGCGGCCAGGACATAGTCCAGGTGAGTGTCCTGCAAAGGAGAACAGGGGTGGCCATGGAGTGCCTTTTTGGGGTGGTCCCACATAGCCAAGGGCTGCCAGCACTGCCCTGAGCTGGTAGAACTTCCTGGCTTTGCCCCAGAGTGGAGGTGGAGGAGCCTCTCCTCCTCCTCTGGCCACAGAGCATGTGCAAGCTGTCCCCTGCAGTGCCCTCGCTGACTGGGGGACAGGGACAGACCCAGCCCAGGACCTGGCAGCCCTGCACAAGCTGTGGCAGATGGAGCACAACTACAGTTCAGTATTCCTTGCAGGCCCAGCACAGGCTTGGTTCTCCCTCTGCCCGTACCATTCCCACATGAGACCCCACAGCTCTCCCTGCACTCACATTGTCAGGGTTGAATGTCAGTGGATGGGGACAGCTCCTGTCCCCTGCCCAGAAGGGGACACCCGGGCTGGTTCCCTGGCACAGGGAGAGAAGAGTCAGGCCCAGGAGCGTGTGCCCCTGGCTGCAGTGAGGTGGCCGGTGGAGGGACAGGTGTGCAGGGGTGCCAGCCCTGTGGCGCTGGGCTCACATGCTCCAGGGGGTAGATGTGCAGCAGCTGGGCGATGGCATCGTGGTAGCAGCTCTGCCAGCGCCGGCGTGCCCAGCGCACGCAGTCCCGCCAGTCCCGCGGCCGCTCCCGCAGGCTGCCCCACACCTGCTCCAGGACCTTCCCTGGCGGCTGCTGCTCCAGGAAAGCTGGGTCCCTGCAAAACCAGGAAACTGCTCATGCTGGCCCGAGAGCAATCCTGTGAGACACCTGGGTGGGATGTGGCAGTCTGGCACCCTCTCCCCATTCCCAGCAGTGCCCTGGCAGAGTTGGAAGCTCCTCTCCCAGTGTCACTACCCCCAAAGCCCACTCACTCCATGAACTGGTTGACTTGTTCTGCAGGTAGCTGGAAAAGCCCTTCAAACTCATCACGGGCCCACTGTGAAAGAGAAATGGGTGTTGAGCACTGGAACCTCCCCCTTATGCCTCCAAGCCCAGGGGGAGGGGGAGGCTCTGGCAGGGCCAGCAGCAGTAGTCAGGCTGCCAGCAGGAAGCAGCTGGGACCATATCCTGCCCATGGCGCACCACTGGAGGGGAAAAGGGGAAGGAAGACAAAGGTCCCGGTGCCTCCTCGCTGGGTGCTGTGGCTGGGGCAGCTCAGCCTACCTGCAATGTGTGCTGGATGGTGCGGAGGAAGTGCTGCAGGGTGCAGAGGGGGAAGGTGCCATCCCTGGGGGTGCTGGCTGGCCCCAAAGGGTTGGTCAGGGACGGTACCATGGCCAGCACGTTCCCCCGTGTCCCCTCCGTGCTCAAGTTCAGCAGTGGCGTGCGGCAGCAGAGACAGCGTCTCTCCAAATAGTGGCCTGCAGGGAGCCAGGAGTGCTGGAGACCCAGGGAGCATGTCCACAGGTTTGGCCCCCTTGCCCTTCCTGGCACTCATGAGCTTCTGTCGTGTCCAGGGCACTGGCAACGCCGTCCAGGTGCCGGAAGAAGTTGTCCCCGTAGAGCACCTCGGCAGCAGGTCCCACCTGGTTCTGGTGAGCTGTCACTCTGACATCAGGGTTCATGTGCTGCACGGCTGCTGCGGCCACCACCGACTTTGGCTCCTGCCAGGGCAGAGAAGGGGTGGGCAGCCCTAGAGAGCCCCTGGGACAGCCAAGATGCCCTTTGGGGAGAGCTCAGCCCCTGCCTCATGCTGCCTCACTGATATATCTGCTGAGCGATAGAGAAGCTGCCGATGGAGGTTGGAGAGGGCAACAGTGTCCATGTCAGTGACGAGTTCCCCGTCTGGCCCCGCCGCCAGCCCCATCATGGCAAAGTTTTTCAGCAGCTCGCAGCCGATGGCACCAGCTCCCACCTGCCGGGGCAGAGATGCTGCAGCTCCCCGCGTGTCAGCTGGATGCTCTGCAGCCTCCCAGTGCCATGGCCCCTGCCCACTCACCACCAGGTACTTCTGCTGAGCCAGCTTCTCCTGGAAATTGCCCCCGAAGACGGCAATCTGGCCATCGTAGCGAGAGCCTCTCTGCCGGGACAAGGAGCTGTGTGGGCACAGCGGCCACGGCACCCCAGGCAGCCGGGAGGGGCTGGACACGGGGTCTCACCGGGGCACAGTCTGTGTCTGTCAGCTGCGCAGCCCCCGCCAGCGCCAGGCACTCCAGGGCATCGAAGTACAACCACTGGTCCAGGGGCAGGAACTTCCCAGTGATGGCCTGGGGCGAACAGCCCGTGGGCAGGTAGCCAGCGGGGTGTTCCCCCTCATAGCCCCAGCCCTGCTGCCGGACCCGGCGTCCCCAGGCGGGCAGCAAGTGCCCTCTCGTGGCCACCAGACACCATCGGACAGCCACGGCCAGCGGGACCCCGCCCCGCTCACCTTCAGCACCTCCTGGGCCGCCAGCGCCCCGACCACGGCGGCCACGGGGCACAGGTCCCCTCCGCTCACGCTGGCGAAGGCGCGCACGATGTCCTCATCCAGAGGACCCTGCTGTGCCCCCAGGCTCCGCGCCAGCTCCAGCACCCGCTCGGCATCCGCCTGCAGGCAGAGGGCAGTCCCTGGCAGGCTGGTGGGGTTTGGCAGGAGCAGGACAGGGACTTAGGGGTGCCCTGGGCCGCGGCAGGTGGCCCTGCTCCCTGCGGAAAGCGGGAAGGGCCTGGAAGGCGGCGTGCAGGCTGCGGCTGCGTGGCAGATCCTCGGCACTTGCCACCTGAATTTTGGGCTCCTCCAGTGCCTGGCACAGGGGCTTCTGCCAGAACAGCACCAGGGATTGGGTGAGTGCTTTCCTGGGGCCCAGCACGGCACAGCAGTACCCCAGCCCGGGTGGCAGGACTGTGGGGATGAGAAGGACTTACATGGGAATACTCCTGGGGCCGCTGCGCCTGTGAAACCAGACCCCCACAGCGGTAGGGCGAGAAGGAGCTGGTGTCACTGATCTCCAGCCTGAAGGCATCTGGGGACAAGAGGAGCACAGATGTCACATCATGGTCACTGCCAAGTACCCGGCGAGTTCCTCAACCCTGAGCTAGAGCAGCCAGGACCCCCCCCGGAGGTCTCACCGAGCACATGCACAGGGATGGGCTCCCGGCCGTTCAGCTCTGTCATCCCCTGCACGCCAGAAAACGTCACCAGGTCACCATCATGGAAGAGGTGGCCATGGCTGTTCTATGCCCCTATGTATGTCACCACTCCTCGGTTGCCCTAAGGAGGGGAAGGCTACGTGAGAGTGGGGCACTGGACTAGGGTAGCATACAGCCAGTGGTGGAGGCAGCAACATTTTGGGGAATCCTGCAGGGGCTGCCCTCCCTCCTACCTGGGAGATGTGCTCCACAGCAGCAAACACTGGATCCCCTTCTGCTGGGTCATGAACAACAAAGTGCTCCCCAAAGTCACAGAACAGCTGCCTGGAGAGGACCGAAGGGGTTTTGCCAGAGGAACTGCCCCAGCACAGCCCTGCCGGTATACTGGAGACATGGGCTGCAGCGCAGGGCTGGAGGCTCTGGAGACAAGGTGACCCACAGCCAGTGCAGGACCCCACGAGACCCCTTACCCTGCCAGCCCCTTGGCATCAGCCACGATGAAGCAGATGCCCTGGGCATGGCAGAAGTCCCCGACGCGGAGCTGCTCCTCCAGCGGGGACTCAGTCAGCACCACCACCTGTGCCAGGTCTGTCAGCGAGCGCTGCCATCCCGGGGGTCCCCCCGGTGCCGGGATGCAGGCTTACCTGGAAGGAGGCAAGGAAGGCCTCCGACAGCTCCCCGGTGTGAGCCTCGACCACCACATGGGGGTTCAGCTCTGCCAGGGCCCGCTGGGATGCCGTGGCACGGTTCTGGCCTACATCACTCTCACCCAGGAGGAACTTCAGAGTGGACGCATGGTGGGGCACTCTATGAGTCTGGGGTGCAGCTCACCACTGTGGGGTGCTCCACAGGTCCTGTCTGCACTGGTGAGGGGGTCTCTGCTAAGGACCTTACCTGTGACAATGAAGGGCACCCTGTGCTTTACCAGCTTCCCCAACTTGTATTGGTTCTTGGAAGCTCCTCACCCCAAACCCATACTTGCAAACAGGGATTCTCCCAACTGCACCTGCACTTATTATTGTGACATCCAGCCACATCTATACCTGTTACTGGGACTCTCACATAAGTCTGCACCTGTACCAAGACCCTTGTATGCACCTGTATATGTTATGGGGCCTTCCCATCCATACTCGTACCTGGTACTGGGACCCCCACATGAGTCTGTACGTATTACCAGGACCCTTATCAATACCTATACACATTATGGGGCCCCTCATCCATACCTGCACTCTGGGACCCATGCCCATACCCATACTCATACTGGGACACCTGCCTGTACCTCTACCTGTTACCGGGCCCCTTGACTGTACCTGTTATCGGGATCCCTACCCATATCTGTGCCCACTACCGGCACTGTCGCTAGTTCCTGTTATGAGATCCTCACCTGTACTATTACAGTGAACCTCACCCGTACCTGTCCTCAGGAGCTCCGCCCGGCCCCGCCGGTACCTGGTGG
>VWZV01005929.1:0-20719 GCA_013397155.1 Irena cyanogastra
ATTCATATCACACACCTCTTCAACAAATTAAGCATCCGAGTCATATGGAAGCACAGACACACTATAAAAACTGGAAAGTAGATTCCTTGGATTATCTTCTCAAAATTAAAATAAATATTAAAAAATTTAAATATTAAAGGTATTTTTCCTATGCAAAAGACAATCAAAAAGTTGTTGCCAAAATAAACATGTTAGCAGGCCAACTGAGGTTAACAGCCAAAATAGCCTTTTCACATCCTTTCTTCTGAAGAAATACAACCACACTTCTGAAGTGCTACTTTGGAGGCAAAAAGCTATCAGAAATAGTCCATTCTTGCAATACCGAAAGAAACCAAAACCTATCCACAAGTTTAACACAAGCCAGCCTTAGTTTTGCTAACAGAAATATTTTTCCTCTGGTATTAACTCTCCACTTTTCAAATCCCCCCCAACTCAGGAAAGCCACATAAACCAAGATTTGACTGTCAGTGGGGAAAAATTAGCAAACTGCAGAAAGGGCAGAAGGCAATACAAGTAATATAATAAAAATAAAATAAAATCTTTTGGGAGGATCCTATGAAGACAGCTTTCAGAAAATGTAATTCAACATGAGGGAAAGCCAAAAAGCTAGGAGAACTGCAATCAGCAAGACTCCTGAGCACTCACCAGATAAAGGCAAGTCTACTGCCTGACTCATGCAGAGTCCCTAATCCCTTTTCCCCAGACACCACACACACAAGCACTGTGAAGAAACACTTATTTCCTGGCCGGTAGCAAAGGGCAGTGTGAGGAAACCATGAGTCAGCAACCTGATGACTTCTGCTTAGTGTGATTCACAGAAGAGAAGATCTAGTGAACATTATTTTCCTGCTGAATCAGAAAGAAGACATATAAAAGAGTAATTAAAAAAAATTATGATTTTAAAATGCATTGTACATTACAGTCCAGCAAGAAAGCCACCAGGATGAGAACCAGGCACTCCTGTAACACAAACATGCTTTTGGGGCACAGTGGGTCAACTTTCTGGCAAGCAGATCTGCTGTTTAGCAAAAGTATTTTGAAATTCTCCCTTAACAACTGTGGTGGGCTGCATGAAAACATCAAGTATTTAGAATTTCACCATATGTTATCTCCAAAATTACCAAATAGATTTTACAGATAACAGTTACTGCCTTTAAAGTTAAATAAAAACAGAAGCACAGACCAGAAACCATCAGGTAGTGATGACCTTGCCAAATTTAGGCACTCATGTTGAAAACTTTTCAAGTCAAGTCTCTGCTTCAAAACATTTCTGTAAAAATGGGTCAGCGTTCCTTCAAGGCTTAGTGGCTTCTATTAGAGCTGGGGGGAGAAGTAAAATTTCTGCAAGTGGTGGAGGAAAAGTACACCATCCAACCCACAATAAAGCATCCTGACCAAAAAAAAACCAATGCTAGAACCTTTCATGGAGCAAACATAGGAAATTTGACAGGAGAAAAAGACAGGCAGGGAACAGTTCTCGAGATACAACTAAATAGTTACTTTCTACTTGTTTGGAACTTAAGGCCGCCGGGAAAAATTTATCAGTGTTATATTAAGCAAAGTTTATCAGACTTTAGCAGCTAAATTTTCTGAAGATCCTGTTTACCCTGGGCAAGGTCCAGCTGAGAACTGGAAGAGTGAAGAACTTTTCCCTGTCTCCTCAGCTTGTTGTTCTGACCCCACATCAGAAGCCTGGGGAAATGGGGAAGGAAATTGCATTTCCATTGCTCTCCCTGATCTCCAGTGTTCAGAACTCCTTACATGAGTCAGGAGTAGATATTAGGAATATGGAAACAAGGAGGAAAAAGGAACCAGCTGATAAGCAGGAATAGAACTGCTGACAAGCAGCACCTTCCCTTCAGGCGAAGTACAGTGGAGGTTTAGAATTTATGAGCATTTACTACCCTTCTACTGCCTTTTAAACAGCCATTAAAAGTTCTGAAAATACAGATTTCCAACTAGCCCTGAAGAAAAGCATACCTAACTGGAACTGGTGTTGTTTGCTGCAGTACCACACATGCTTGGGTTGGAGTTATTATTTACATGTTAAATGCACATTAACATTTCAACCTGCTAGGGAACTTCTGTGGAGTTTCTGCGACAACCATACTGCAAGATTAAAACATCGGACAGGCTTTCCTTCGTGCCTGTAGGAGTTTCTCTTTTGTCAGGATTTCACAGTATCACAGAATAAATACAGCTGGAAGAGACTATAGTGGGTCATCTGGTCCANTGTAGAGAGTAATAAGGTCCCTCTGAACTTCCTTAGTTCAGGCTAAATATTCTCAGCTCCCTCAGCAGCTCCTTATACGGCTAACATTCTAGAGCCTTCCTCACTTCGTTGCCCTTTTCTGAACACGCTCCAGCCCATGAGTCTTTGGTGTAGTAAGGGGTCAAGAACTGGACACAGGACTCAAGGTGTGGCTTCACCAGTGCCCAGTGCAGCACTGCCCTGGTCCTCCTGGGCCACATTATTGCTGATACTAGCCAAGACCTTCTTGGCCACCTGGGCACATTGTGTTGCCCAAAGCAGTGTGGACAACCCTCTGTGGCACAAAGCCAGACTCAGAACAGCACTGCAAAAAGCCATTGCAACAGCTAAATGAAGAGCAATGAGGAGCAGTGTAAGTTTCCTGCTTTAATAGCTCCTGTCATACCTCTTTTACTGTCTCACAATCCAAATTCTGACCAAATGAAAAGAATGGCCAAAAAATATAGAAACACCTTGTAACTGCATTTCAATCACAAAATAATTTGATAGGTCAGTTCATTTGAGAACTCAATGGAGAGGTAATGTACTTTTATTTTAACAGCACAGGAGTATGATTAAGATGTTTGATACCTGGGATTAGTATCCATTTGAAACAATCTTTTGGGTAGGAAGGAACCTTAGAGATCCTTTAGTTCCACTTGTTGCTCTTCCAAAGTCATACAAATTAAAAACTTCACCTAGCAACTGTTACCTATGTCTTAGTTTAATTCTATAAAGAACAGTGAAAGTCAGCAATTTCGAGTAAGTAAAAAAGTCTGTCACACAGACACCACTCTCTGCACTGTACTGCTAACTGAATACTATTACTGCAGCACTACGTACAACACCAACAACACTCTGAAAACTTTATGAACTGTCAAAGTTTAACAGCAGAATCTGAATGTCATCTTTAATCAGTACAAAAGGGAAAATAAATCACTTACCTGTAACTTAATCCTCTGACAAACTTACTTCCCAGAAGATTTTGAATAGTCACTCTGGTTTCCTCCAAAAGATTTTTAGCAGCTGAATCTCCAACAGCAATAGCAATAATGCGACCAGGATGCCCATTTTTCAGTAAGTTCTGGAGCTTTAAGCTTTCCTCTGCAAATTCATGAGTATCAAACTTCAGCACTTCCAAAACCTCTGCTGTATCCTGATCAATCACTCTAACATTGAGTCCTCGGGAAAAATTCTTTTTAAATGTATAATGACCATAGGCCAGCCCTGAGAAATATATAGTCTTTGACAGAAGAGTCCATGATACCTTCTGGTGCCCGTGCAACTCCAGCGTTCCTTCAGGGCCCACACCAATAAATTTTTTGCCAAATTCTGGCACATCAGCACCTTCGTTTGACTTCCCATACAAAATAATAGTTGCTTTGGATTTATAGCGGCATTTCTCTGCTCCAACATGAAGCATTCCACCATCCTTTATCAGGATAAATTGAGTTCTCAAAGTAATATTTTTAGAACCTTCTTTATCGTCACCAAAAACAAGTAAACCTAAAGGAAAAAAAGCAAGTAAACCTAGGAAAAATTTCTGTACATCAAAGCAAGATTCAGAGAGACTCAAATAACCAAGTTTTGCAGAAAGAACAACAGAAAAATTACAGATTTATTTTTCACACCCATGAATTAAGCTGTTATGTTCTTACATGTATTTAAGAACATTTAGGAAAATAACTGCTTTCACCAATTGTGATTCATCTTCCTAAGAATTTGCTGGTTTATTCCTATTTTTTTTGCCTCTATGGTAGGGTAGGATTACTAACATACAGCAGTTACCATTGGAGGACAAACAGATGGAGAATCACATACTAAACAACCTTGTTTTCCTATATTGCACAGAAAACTACATCACTGCTGCACTTAAAGATACTGTACTATCATCATAGAGAATTCATCCGGCAGCAGGCTGAAAAGTAAACAAGTACGGGAACTGGTGAATAAGCTGCAAGATAAAATTTCAACATACTTTTATGCAACACAGACACTGAAAAATATGCCAGACACTGAAGCAAGGTGTTCACCTTGCTATTTCATACCTCCATCCTGTATAACTATAGAGTGTACTGTAGCATCTGAGTTCAGACGAAACAAATCCCCTTTTTTGATAATAACTCGTTTTTCAGGATCTTTTCCAGGGCTCCAGTTTTTAAGGCGAGGATTCTGATCAGGACAATTCTCTGCAATACAATGTGAAATCCAACTTTTAAAAAACAAACATCATCACATCAATCAAGGTAGCATTACGAGGAACACAAGTAAGAAAAGGTAAGTCACCCACAAAGGACTCCCACATCCTTCTGTGCGTTCAATACTGCAGTCGTATTTGAATAGACAAAAAGACACCTGAAAAACAGCTGAAGTCTCAGGAGTAGGAAGGCATTATTTTACTGAACTAAACTACTATTGACCACAGATACTTTTGAAGCCCATCTTATTTTTCTCCTATTTGCTAGGTCATCTGTAGTAGATGAGAAGAGATAAGTGGAAAGCAGTCAGAGAGCAATCACACTGAGCACTGGAAGCCTTAGGCAGCTAACTAGGCTAACATGGTTGTAAAGCATCTAAGTATCCCATCTCCTCAAGGTCTCAACCCTGCCAGAAAGGCTGACCCCTTCTCACTTTTAAGCATTCAAATCATTCTTTCAGTGGAAGTTTACAGAGGGACAATACACCCTGAACATATTTAGTACAAAACCTAACTAGCTAGAGTAGTTTCCTGGGAGATGAGACATTTGTATCCCTTAGGAAGTCAGCTTAAATATCAGGCTACAAACTACACAGGAGCAAAGACACACACCATCCTTGCTGAAAGCCATGGCACTACACAGGCTATAAACCGAGCGACAAGGCCAGAGAAGGAAAGGCAACAATAAGTGACATGCTTGTATGATTTCAGACAAAGCTACAGTAACATAGTATTCATATCACACACCTCTTCAACAAATTAAGCATCCGAGTCATATGGAAGCACAGACACACTATAAAAACTGGAAAGTAGATTCCTTGGATTATCTTCTCAAAATTAAAATAAATATTAAAAAATTTAAATATTAAAGGTATTTTTCCTATGCAAAAGACAATCAAAAAGTTGTTGCCAAAATAAACATGTTAGCAGGCCAACTGAGGTTAACAGCCAAAATAGCCTTTTCACATCCTTTCTTCTGAAGAAATACAACCACACTTCTGAAGTGCTACTTTGGAGGCAAAAAGCTATCAGAAATAGTCCATTCTTGCAATACCGAAAGAAACCAAAACCTATCCACAAGTTTANAAGAGTAATTAAAAAAAATTATGATTTTAAAATGCATTGTACATTACAGTCCAGCAAGAAAGCCACCAGGATGAGAACCAGGCACTCCTGTAACACAAACATGCTTTTGGGGCACAGTGGGTCAACTTTCTGGCAAGCAGATCTGCTGTTTAGCAAAAGTATTTTGAAATTCTCCCTTAACAACTGTGGTGGGCTGCATGAAAACATCAAGTATTTAGAATTTCACCATATGTTATCTCCAAAATTACCAAATAGATTTTACAGATAACAGTTACTGCCTTTAAAGTTAAATAAAAACAGAAGCACAGACCAGAAACCATCAGGTAGTGATGACCTTGCCAAATTTAGGCACTCATGTTGAAAACTTTTCAAGTCAAGTCTCTGCTTCAAAACATTTCTGTAAAAATGGGTCAGCGTTCCTTCAAGGCTTAGTGGCTTCTATTAGAGCTGGGGGGAGAAGTAAAATTTCTGCAAGTGGTGGAGGAAAAGTACACCATCCAACCCACAATAAAGCATCCTGACCAAAAAAAAACCAATGCTAGAACCTTTCATGGAGCAAACATAGGAAATTTGACAGGAGAAAAAGACAGGCAGGGAACAGTTCTCGAGATACAACTAAATAGTTACTTTCTACTTGTTTGGAACTTAAGGCCGCCGGGAAAAATTTATCAGTGTTATATTAAGCAAAGTTTATCAGACTTTAGCAGCTAAATTTTCTGAAGATCCTGTTTACCCTGGGCAAGGTCCAGCTGAGAACTGGAAGAGTGAAGAACTTTTCCCTGTCTCCTCAGCTTGTTGTTCTGACCCCACATCAGAAGCCTGGGGAAATGGGGAAGGAAATTGCATTTCCATTGCTCTCCCTGATCTCCAGTGTTCAGAACTCCTTACATGAGTCAGGAGTAGATATTAGGAATATGGAAACAAGGAGGAAAAAGGAACCAGCTGATAAGCAGGAATAGAACTGCTGACAAGCAGCACCTTCCCTTCAGGCGAAGTACAGTGGAGGTTTAGAATTTATGAGCATTTACTACCCTTCTACTGCCTTTTAAACAGCCATTAAAAGTTCTGAAAATACAGATTTCCAACTAGCCCTGAAGAAAAGCATACCTAACTGGAACTGGTGTTGTTTGCTGCAGTACCACACATGCTTGGGTTGGAGTTATTATTTACATGTTAAATGCACATTAACATTTCAACCTGCTAGGGAACTTCTGTGGAGTTTCTGCGACAACCATACTGCAAGATTAAAACATCGGACAGGCTTTCCTTCGTGCCTGTAGGAGTTTCTCTTTTGTCAGGATTTCACAGTATCACAGAATAAATACAGCTGGAAGAGACTATAGTGGGTCATCTGGTCCAGCCTCACTGCTTAAGCAGGGTCATCCCAGAGCAAATTGCATGGAGTTGTGTCCAGACAGTTGTGGAATATCTCCAGTGAGGGATACTCCACAGCCTCTCTGGGCCACCTGCTCCAGCGCATGGACACTCACACACTAAAGAAGTTCTTCCTCATATTAAGGTGAAGCTTCTTATGAACTCTTCTCTTAATCCACAACAGCACCGAGAAGACCTTGGCTGAACTCCAAAGTATTTCAGAGTCTTTACTGGTAAGTCACCCTCCAGTCTCCTCTGGAATTTGTCTGTAACGGAAGTACTTACTGCACATCTACCTGTTACCAGCAATATGTATCATAACAGAGGAATAATCTTCCATTTACTAGTCCCTAAGGTTTTGTTACTTTCCTTCACAATTATTAGGAAAGCTCAGTACCTTCACTCAAGGAGGTATCTCAGCAAGCCACCACCAAGAGCACTTCATTTAGATATGTGCATTTATTTTGTACTGTCATCTGAAATTTTCACTAGGTTATTTGGTTTGTTCAGTCTGTGTTGCACTGACTTTGGAAACAGTATCTTTTTGATTACTATATCAAAAGCCACAGAGAAGTCTATTATTACAGTAGCCAACAGTTTCAATTCAAAATCCTGTTTAGCTTCTAGAAAGCTGACTACTGCCTTAAAAACAGCCAAACACTCCAAACAAACTCACCAGAACAACCCACACTCCAAACTGTACTACCAATATTTAGCAACTGCACCTCATGGCATCTTCAAGGAGTAATTGGCTAGAGAGATGTACACTTTGTGATCACATCAACCATTGATGCTTTACAACCACTGACACGTTTCAGAGATTCTCCGAATTCCAAAAAAGTTGCCCAGTTTTCTAAAATGAGCTGAAAACAAAAAATCAGGGCTAATAGATCAAAAAAGCTCCCTGCCCAATTTGCATATAAACGTAACAAACTCATACTATTAGCATAGATTCTCAAAAGATTTCTAAATTATTTTACTATATTCCTTAGTTACTGCTGAAACAGACAGGATTTAGTTTTGTCTACAATTTGTGAACATATGAGACAGCTTCTGCAGATAAAAATAATTATGCTAATAAAACATTCATGCCTCTTTCTCCCCTCACTAGTAATCTTTATTTACTCCTATGCCTTTCTGTTTCATGTAAGTAAACCAAACCACACGTAATAAAAACAACACTGATCACAAAAAAGGAGCTGATCTTTGCCCCCAGTCTCTGCCTCCTTCGATCTTAAAATCACAGTGCGTGTCCTATTATCTTTCAACATTAATCCTGCTGTGGAATAATTCCTGAGTTATATTCACAGGTAGCATAACTTCTAGGATGATTTTCTTAATGAACTTACCATCCGGAGCATATTTTGAAGCTATTCCCAAAAAAATCCCCAGCGCAACAAAAAGTGAAAGGCTAGAAATGGCAGAGCAAATAAGAGTATTTTTATGTCTGTTGGCTTCTGCCTGTCGGCGGTGCTGCTCCACTGGTAAAGACGGGAGTCTTGTCTGAGCTTCCTGTCTCGCCGAGGTAAATTCTGCTGCAGCATGGCTCTGCGAAGGCGGCGGGGGACGGAGGGGGGCAATTCTCCCCGGGACGTACCCCGAAGACCTGTGACTGCTCCCATTCTGAGGACGAAGGAACGCAGGGGAGCTCCCCCTGGTATCACTGCCTTGCATGTTATAAAGTCACTGGAACACACATACAGGGAAAAAATAAGAGACAGGCTTTCAGAATACAGATCAAAATGCATAAAATAAAAAAAGAAACCACAACAAGAGGCAATTTTAAGCCTCTTGTGTCAAGGACAACCACTGAAGCTGTAACTATTTGCAAAGCGTCTGTTACTCAGTTGCTACTGGTCACTTGCCATGGTGCAAGTGCATGGAACAATAGCATATGTGTCTTCAACACAATTAAACTCAAAAGCATGTGGTGTGGGAACCCAACACAACCCAGACCATCTCTTCATAGTTCCAGTGGGTATTTTTCACTGAGTATTTTCACAGTTAACTTGTATTATGAGATTAAGAAATCAGATGAACAATGAGAAAGCTAGCAACTCCTCATTCTCTATGCAAAAAACGTCTAAACGTATTTTTTCTGCACACACAAGCTGAACAAACTCCTCACTTTCCCTTATGGAAAAGAAGCTGAAAAAGACAAGCCTGCCTTCTACACTGGAAGCCCAAAAAGCTGTTTAAATTAAAATACCAAATACTATTTTATTTCTAATCACGCTGATGCAACTTAGTCAAGATTTTTTATAAGCTGAGGTGCACAGAGCCTGAAAACTCTTGCTTTACTCACAGTAAGATTCAAATGCTAGTAAAAGTACATCAGGAATGGTTCTGTAAGAAAGTCACCTACATCTTATTCAGCAAACCTTGTGATTTTTTTTCTGCTGAGACTCCTGGATTTGGACACAAAGCCTGGAAGCAACATGACTGCTAGAGACCTCTGTACCTATTGCCCAGAAGTGAGTGCTGCTTTTATTTCAGTTAATAGTATTGTTTCCATCTTTCTTCTGAAGCACACCAAGAGGAAAGCATACCAGTGCCATCACTGCCTGGCCTATCCTCAGCAGCAGTTCTAACTCACCACACTTGTCTAGTTAAAGAGACAAACCTGCATTTGACTATTTCTCTTGTTTTCCAGTCAACAGTGTTGTACACGGTATTCACAAAGCTAGCATTTTTTTTTCCTCATTACGATTAACATTTCTTATAGATGAAATTTTTTGAGAAGGATGCTTGAGTTTCAGTTAACTGAAACCTAACTTTTGAAACTAAATCCTGAAGGGTATTCAGGCATAAGTTATGTGCATTAAACAGCAAAGTGTAGGAAAAACAAAAACTACTTATAATGGAAGAGTATAAAGATCCTCTTTCTGTTCCATTAACAAAGGAAAGTCTGAGCCATACTCTGAAGTGTCAGGCATGCTGATGAAGGACAAATGTGACAACTGTAATCTTATTCTGAGAAGTAGCAAAGGAGCCTTTTGTCCCACATGCTGCAAAATCTGATAGCTCACTGTTTGCAGGAAAAAGAGCTGTTACCATTGAATAGGCTGGACTACCCTTCATGGGAGACAATGCACCTCCAGATGTACGCACAATGACAATGAAGGCACTGAAACATTAACTGGAGTAGCTGTCCCAGAGTGCAAAAATTATTCCAAGTCCTCCAGAAGTGCTTCTTGCACCTGTTTATTATAACTTTTGTTATAAATTAAGTCATTATAAATTCATTATAAATTAATTTTCAGCATTCTCCTTTCTGTTTTTGACAAACCTAATCCTCTGCTCTCAAATGTCACTGCCCAACCAGTTACATGCACTGTGGAACAGTTTGCTTTAACCTCATGCGCCTTTACACTCAACTTATCACCTCAGCCATGAAAGTAATTCCTGTGTTCCAGATGCAGTATTAAAAGCTGGGTGGAGATAGAGCTTTTCAGTTAGTTCCAAGACAGTACTTACATCTAGCTAAACAAATGCTGGACTAGCTTATTAATTAAACATTTTAAGAAATCTGATCCAGCATTGAGATTTTCTTTTTTTATTATTTGAAACCCCAACTCCTTAAACTCGGTTAATTTATCAGTTAGGACATTTTTCTGTGACACTGACAAAACTACTACAGTGTTCATTATAGTGTAATATCAACAGTTAAAAAGTTTTTCAACTACTCAGCTGCAGCAACTGAATCCAGATTGGCTATGCAAGACTTGAAACAGTTTTACCAAATAATTTTCCCACAATTCTTCCCACCAAGGCCTCCTAAAGCACTGCCAAACCTCTAAAGAAATAATTAAAAAAACCAAACAAAACGCATTAATTACAGCAGCCATTGGAAACTCTTGTGTCATATTTCAAGCATATTTTGTGTTGTACAAAGCATTCTGCTTTGTTAGCAACTCTCATTTTGGCAATTGTAAAAGATTTTCAACTATCCCACTCAAATGAAAACACAGGTCACCCCAAGGATGGGTGGGAAAGAGACGGTAGAATTGCTGTCTTAACCATTACAAAATAAAAATAATTAAACTGAGCCAATAAGGAGATACTCAGGACATTATGAAGACTCACCATATAGTTTTCCATTACAACAGGAGTAACCGTTGCAATACCTCCTTCCCTCTTCATGTGTTATTTGAAATTCTCTAGCTGAAAAAGGAAGTGTTCCATTCTGTAGAGCAGCTACTAGCTTTCTTGAAAGACAGACTGATAATCTGATTCAAATTATTGGCTTGTTTATTTCCACTCTATGGAAACCTTCTGAGAGCACCACACAAAAGCATGTATAGCAATTGTCTGTATGGCCAGTTACGCACCAGAAAAATGCAATTATTTGGCTACACAAATACAGTTTGTGTGTCACAAGTACAGGACAAATTTTACTCTGCAAATGCATGTACAGAGTGAAATGCATGACAAAATACCCAAACTGTTGAACTATTTAAATACCACATTGAAAATTCCTATGCACCTGAATTTTCCCACGTTTCCCTCTGACCTGTGCCTATGCTGTGGTCTCCTAAAGGAATTAATGATCTGGGCATCTCTCCCTAATGGTCAGTCCCAGACAAGAATGCCTCCCACTTTTACAATTGTACTGTGGTACACAGAATGGTGCAGTATTTTATCCTGCAGTTTGCTTCAGAGTGCTTTCAATAACAGTCAAGTTCTCATACCATATACAACCAATTACCTAACATTTATACAGAGCTCTCTCTGTGCAAATGTGTTGTCATGCCATTTAAGAATGCTGCTTTCTCACTATTCCCAAACCACTTGCACGTCAGCTTTCAACATAGTATCATGCAAGATTTTAAATCCATTATTCAACACAGCTTTAGTCAGAGCCACACTTAAGCATGTGCTTCCAGCCCATTAGTAGGAAGGAAGCTTCCAATGCACAGACTCAGCTGGAGTATCTCAGATGCTTCAGCCCACGATGTATCTGGAGTATCTCAGATATTTCACTGCCACCCATCTGCTGGATGACTGCATATGGCTCTTTTGCAAGAGCACTGCAACTCCACACAATCCAGGTTTCTGCTTGTGCACCCCTTCCTACAGCATGAGCAAGCAAATGAGTACTTCTCATACTGGTCACATCAGCCAACCCAGCTTAAAACACCTTAAATTAAAAAAAACCTAAAAACTTGAAAAGGTTTATTTTGCACAGCTTCCAAGTGAAAACAGTGAATATCTGCAAGCCTGGATATGTCTACAGAGCAACTGAGCAAACAGATGTGGACAGCAAACCCCAGCATGCAGACAGCAGTAAGCCACTGAACATGGTTGCACCACCTCCCATCTCCTCAAGCATTCCTTCATCACTTTTAACTTGTGCCACTACCACACTCTCATACAAGCCCACATCGTTGCACATGGTCAGAAACTGGAAACATATGCACTGTACAACTAGTGCGTAACATATGAACCTCCTGAGACATGACTGTGCACTCAGAAGCAAAGAGCCGGCTTATCCATTACTCATTTTGGTGGTTTCCCAGAAAGAAATTGACTTATTTTACCACATAATTCAAAACATCACATAACATCACCCAAAAAGTGAGAAAAATACCAAGATATTTTACACTTCTACGTTGTCAAATGCTAAGTGTCATAAAACAAGTCAAACCTGCTAATAAATTCCTACACCTGCACCATCTGAAAACTTTGTAAAGAAAGTTTGCTTATTTCATACAGTGCAAAGAAATTCTTGCATCTCGTTAAGCATATTTTAAGGATCACAGGTCTTAAAAATAAAATAAAAGAAACCAATAAAAATGACACACTTCTGTTGATCTGGGCCATCAAACGCCACCAGCTCTAGTGCTGACCTATTACCACACTGTCTAGTCTCAGCGTATGTAATTCCCACTAAGGAAAAGACTGAGCAAACGGAAAACAACACATACACAAAAATTATTTCCCCATGCAACACAGTAGTAAATTTGCAGATGACACTAAGCTAGGAGCCTGTGTTGATCTGTTAGAGGGTAGGAGGGCTCTGCAGAGAGACATGGAACACTTGGATGGATGGGCAGAGTTTAACAGGATGAAGTTTAATAAGCNAAAGGAGAAGTTTTTTACAAGAAAGTGTGATAAAGTTCTGGAATGGCCTGCCCAGGGAAGTGGCGGAGTCACCATCCCTAGATGTGTTTAAGAAAAGACTGGATGTGGCACTCAGTGCCATGGTTTAGTTGAGATGTTAGAGCTGGCTTGGACTCAATGATCTTGAAGGTCTTTTCCAACCTAGTCATTCTGTGAATTCTGCACCACAAAAGTTATTACTGCTTTCCTGTAGAGGCACTTGTCTGGTATAAAGCCAAAGGACAGTGAGAAACCCTGAAAAGGGAAAGGGACAAGAACTCATTATTAAAAAGCTCCTATGTAGAAACAATTACTGAACAGAATGTGATGTCAGGCAAGCTCCTAAAGCATGACATACACACCTTTATAAACCTTCAAGCTAGTCAACTACAACAGAAATACAAATTTCAATGCTTCAAGTGCCTTGGAAGTCCCCAGTTCAACAAATCTCAACCTCACTAGTAAGAACAATTCCAAACAGGGTGCCCACATGCTTTCTTTCCTGGTTCCACATTTTCTCCTCCTGCCTCCTTCTGAATTTACACCTATTCACTAAGACAACAGATGGCAAACTGGAAGGAACCGATTTTTCCACCCATGTATAAAAGATGGAAAAAATATGTACACAGTAAGATGCACTGCTACAGCTAAGTAACTGTTGGAAATCACAATATTTAGAATGGCCTGAAAAACCTCAACTGAGTTACAAAAAAAAACCTGTAAAAACTCTACTGACATATAGACACATACGGTTTTTTCTGCATGTCTCCACCAAGTTTTCTCCCACACTCAGCACTTTCAGAAGAAAATTAGAGCAAAGATCAGCAAGAAACAGAGATAAAAAAATAGTAAAAGTTATAAAACTTGAAAGATAAGCTCAATTGCATTACATTTGCTTAATTTCCTGTGTAGCAATTAATAATTTTTAGTGAATTTACTGGCCTGTAGAAAACATGTAAAATTACATGGTCCATTTTTCTTAAACCAAATCTTTCAAAGTACAGAATCATAGTACCACTTCAGTACCACACATCAAGAAACAGAAGTGAAGGCATGCATTATATTTACAGTGTAAGAGAAGGCCTATAGATAGAAATAATCTTCATCAGCTGGTCTAATGAAATCTTGAAGAAACACAAGCCTCTCTCCAGTTCAGAAGAAATTTCTGAACAAACTTATATGTAAGTAGGGAAAGTTGGAATACATATGTGATATGCAAAACAATTTATCTATGGATTAGAAAGGATGATGAGGTGAGAGGGAAAGGATGGTGAAAAGATTCCAAGGGAAAGATGTAAATAGACACTCGGGAATAGAATTTGTGTAAGTACAAAGTTATGGTCACGTAAAACCACTCTCATGTCCACAGCTGACAGTATACAGGAGAGCCATGAATTTCATTTCTGTCCCCTTGTGCAGGTGTTTGGCACATCACCCTTAAGGATGAGACAAAGACCAGAGGGCATTTGTATAAGAAAAATTATTCCCTGCTCCAATGACAACTGGGCTTTTGTTCTTCACATACAGTTTGTGAGAACAAGCTCTGCAGCACTCACCTGGTTTCACTTACAGAGCATTTGATGCAGCAGATGAAGTATCTGATGTTGCAGAAAGTTTACATACAAAACTTAAGTATTTTTGTAGTGCTGCAGATATGTGTCTTACTGCAGAAACTACAGGGACATGTTTTTTTCTTGTTCCTAGACACCAAACATCATCCTGTAAACTTCCAAGAATTCTAAATTAACCAGAAGACACTGCAATTCTCAGTCTGCTCAGGTAGAACTGTAGTAGCTTCAGATTTTGCCCATTGAAACCAAGAAACATAAGCCAGCAGCCACAGAAAACTGTAGTCAGTGTATCTAAAATGGTATCTGACATTTCCAGTGAATTTTACTTTCCTGCCCTTTGTTTCTTTTTGACACAGTTTATCTTTGCAAATTACTTATAAACTGAGGAGGTCTATTCTGTTTAAAAAATTAACTGTTATTAACTGTCAACTGTTAAAAATTAACTGTTTAAAAACATTACCTGTTTAAAAAATAGCACATTCTGCTGGAGAAAACCATGCAGAAACAAGTGAATTATTGACAACTTAAATATGGCACATCCAAGAGCACACTAGGAAATACGGCATGTGCCGAAATAGGCAAAATGAATGGAACAATTTTTACTGCTACACTTTCAAAAATGAAATGTTTAATAATTCGTGTAAGAGATCAAGGGTGGAAGCTTGCATTTTAGTCACCCATCTGTCATTAGCTTGCTGCATGAGTCACAGATTATTTGGGCCCCAAGCCTGTAACATGAGAAATAAAAGTGGTCACTAGCCTCACAGGGACATTGTGAGGGTTAGTTTAGAGAACGCTTTGGCCTCAGCTCAGTGATGCATCTGAGTACAAGCCTACTTTTAAGTAAATAAATAGCTACACTTAAGTCAACAACAAAAGTGACGGATTTGCCACATTCACCTGAGGGAACCTGAATAAGATGGTAGGGAAAAATCCAAATAAAAATCAGGGAAAAGCATTTAAACTATTTATCATGTGGACAATAAGAAGTGATAAACAGATATCTGCAGTCTCTAGAAAAACACCAATCCCAACCAAACAGCTACAGCTTAGGCCTTCAAAGCAGAATATTTTCTGTGTAATGGTAATACACTTCAGAGAGGTAAAGCTGAGTTCTGGCACTACCTTAAATCACTGGGCCTACAATCCTACTCCAAAGAGGACAGTAAGAGTAGATATCTATTATTAAATTAGAAAAGCTCTTATAAGTAGATTATAAGCATATATGAAAGTACAGACTATAACAGGCAGTGGGGAAAAGAATCAGATCCGGTATTTAGCTTTGGTAAACTGACATAGGCAAAATACTTCTGAGTGTACTCATACAGTCACTTAATCATCAAAGAGTTGTCCCGTTTAAGTTATATTTAAAACATGAATCGACATAATAACACACTCTCTTCCACATCAGTATGTGGATTTATTTCTTTGGCAAAGTTATTAAGTTCTTAGAATTTTTTCTTCAGTCCAACTCAAGCTTCAGTAAATGATATGCCACCCCTTATTCTGCATACTTGAAGGACTATCTCTGCAGATTTTAACTGTGCACAAAAAAAAAAGGTGCTTGAAAAACTGAACTGTTGCAGCTGCACACCCACATTCTTTGTCTTGCGTCTCTTGTATGAGACAAGTTAAATGAGTCTGCATTAAAAAATAATGAAGAGCTGCAGGGGTCACATCCAATCACATAGAGTGAGAACACAGCTCTTGTAATCCCCAAAGGACCCTTCATACTGGTGATGGATGACTAAAAGAGAGACTATATGACACACATCCATAGAATCAGAAGTAGCCAGCAGAATGCAAACAACACTTCATGCCTCTTCCAAGGAGGAAAAAAAAAGCTAACACAGAAGTCTCTGAACCTGACTCAGTACTATATGCTTTGGACATAAAGAATTTACACAGGTTCAGAGAGCAACAAGGTTTCAGCAGAGAATTCAGTTGAGGATTATTGGATAAATAACACTGCCTCGAGTTTATGAAGTCCTTGAAACACAAACTGGAAGCAGTAGCATCACAATGCAGTAGCTTCACCAGATAACTATTACTTACCACTGTCAGACCCTGGGTAATGGCCTGGATGGACACTTTCCCTAATGCAATGTGGTTACCCTTCTACTAGGCTTCAAGACCTCATTTAACTGTCCTTCACTTTGACTTTACCAAAATCACCTCTCCTCCTCTAAGGACCAAATCTCCCTCAACTCAGCGGCTGCAATTGCCTGCTGCGATCAGCAACACGGAATACACCTTTACCTGATCGCTGACATTAACATGCCACATTAATATATGGTATTTGAAACATAGTACAGTTTTCATTTTGCTGTAGTGCGAGCAAGCCTCCTTTATGGGAGCTCTTCCCAGGCTGGTGCTGGCCAGGGCGGTGGCTGCTCCAAGGGCGCAGCAGCTCCCCTTCCCCCCAGCTCACCATTCACCTGAGCTCGGATGGAATAACTTGTGCTACACCAGACAATGCAGGAGGACTCCTTGGAAGATGTTTTTCCAGCGAGATTTATTGTAGGCAGGTCCGAGGGGTCCTAGCGGGGGGGAAGGGGTTTAGGAGCACGCAGGAGGACCTCTCTGCTGAAGGGGCATCTTGGCAAGAAGCAGGTCACTGGAGGTGGGTCAGGGTTATATTCAGGGAGAAGGTGGGAGGGAAGGGTGCTGTGTAACCAACAGGGAGAAGAGGCATAGATGACAGAACAGGGGAAAAACCAACAGGAGTACATCGGGGGAGTGGCGTCATGGGGGGTACAAGACGTGAGGAACCTTCTAGGCTTGGGGCATTGCTGTACAGACAGCCAATTTTTTCATTTGCATAGAAAAGCAGTGAACTCTGGGAAATAAGGCTGGACTTTCTCTCTAATTCAAACTAAGGCTTCTTCCCAGGGCAAACAGGTTTTGTCTCTACCACTACCATCTCCCACACTGTAGGAATAGTGGCAATGTATCAGAAGGGCACAGCACACACCAACTAATGCATGAGGGCATTAAAGTCTTGTGAGAAGAGTTTCTACTGATGAACTAAAGAAGAATAACTTGACTGTATTTCTGAATGCCAACATAGCCCATGGCTCTAAAGTATCTCAGAAATCACAGGACTATGTGAGTTGAGAACCTGGTGAAAAAGGAACAGTGACTTCACTTAATGCAACATGATACGTTTGTACAATTTTGTAAAAGAAAAAACATGCTATAATTTTCCTTCTATGAAAAACACGAACAGCATATTTGGGATATCTCAAAACACCAAAATCTCAGCCTTCAAACAGCAAAACAAAGCCCTGTAATCCACCATTAGGTTTGCATTCTGCTGAGCTGGTGGCTACACTCATTACTTTGGCTTACCTACAGTGAATTCCGTTCTAGGAAACTCCAACAACTCTGCATCCTACTGCCAAGTACTGCAACATCCTGCCAGGTATAGCTAGTTATCTTGCATTACTGCACTACTCTTTTCTACATGTTCTTCTTAATCCCATGTGCCAAAAAGACAGAAGGGCTACTAGCACACCCCTTCCATTAACCTACTTCACAACAAAGCAATAAAATCAGTTACAAGTTCTAAGGTATGCATTCTTTAACGCCTTCAGTATTTTCTTTCCATATTGGCACTTTTCTCCATCATATCTTTGCTCAACTTTTCTACTCCTTTTCCACTTTCTTTCTCAGTATTACTATTCCACAAAAATATTTCTGTGGATTTCTACAATCACATCTACAAATAATTCATTCCCATTTGTCTTGCCAAAAATATCTCCATTAAATCAATAGTGAAATCCCTTTTGGTAAAAATAAGCTGAGCATGTATCAAGTCTAATCACAATTTGACTCCAAACAAGAAACTGCAATTTACAACACAGACTTTAATCATATTTTGATGCATACCGTAGGTGATTCTACAGAACGGCCTTACTAAAGCAAAGCATGAACCTTACTGATATACTTCAGATTATATTCCTATGATTTAATTTTTTAATATACAGAAAGAGAGTGACAATTTTTCCAGTAATGTCTGTCTGAAGTCTTTAAATCACTGCTGCATGCACACAGAAGGTGGAGAACAGCTCATCACAGGGACTGTGGGACTAGTTTCCTTGAAGTCATGCATGATGTGGCCCATCAGCCAAGGAGCTCCTTCAGCTGCGGGGCAGGGGTAGCAGAGGTGTGCCCTTACAGCTGTGGCGGCTGCAGCATCAGCCTCCACCAGACAGTGGGGACCAGGCTCCCTCTCCTCCCAGGCTCTCCCCAGCTCCAGTATAAGGCACAATCAAGAGGAGATGGAGCTCCATTCCTAGCACAGGGAGTAGTCAGAGCCTTCCCACAGGTGAAGAAGCAAACCCTCCTATAGGTCCCTCCTATTCAACAGGTAAGATAAACAAAACTGAGCCACTGCTCATTTTCTGCAAATAAGACTTCCACAGCAAGCTGAACTGACTTACCTCAAAACACACAAAAACAGTACACTAAAACTGTTTAACAAAACTTCTGAACACACTGGACATATAATGAAGGGAATTAATGTCTGTGCTTTGAATTTAAAGCACATTAAAAGTTATCCATAATTAAATAACATTTCTAGTCCAAACTGTCCAAGGCATGCAGACATTTCTTCACAGTCTTAGTGGTATAAATGTTGTTTTGAAGTATTTAAATAAGACTGAAAAGCACCTAACCCACTGCCTCCTGTCATTACTTAAGGAAATAAACCTCCTAGCTTCCTTTGAAGTACAAGCTACTCAAATATGTATCAACTCAAATAAAAAAAATAAATAAAGAAAGAAAAGCTGCAAAATAACCAAAACAGTCCCAGAGCTTGTGTTCTACCTATTTGTATTCATGCCTTAAAGGAAAAACAATTTTTTTTTGGTCCCCTGGTTTATAAACTTGGAAGAAAAGTGAACTGTACTACCGAAAGGTAACTTCCAGTCACAAGACCTATAACAGCTAGGAAACCTTCAGAGGATTTCATAGGGCCTTGTGAAAACAATGGGTTTTACACACAGGGGCCACCATCTTCTACTAGTTAGTGTCTCTAACAACAAGTCAGACAAACTGGCTAAAAGCTTCCAGCCAATCCTTAACACCGCTTTCCCCACAAAATACTGTGGGGGTAATGTGTTAATATTTGTAATTTAAAAAAACCCCAGTGTGGAAAACATCTATCCCTATCTCAAAACAGCACACACCACAGCTCCTGCTGAGATCATATGGTGAACTCCAGAAGACACTCTCATTTTAGCATGGACCTCACAAGACCCCTTGTCTTTGTCCTTTCCCTTCCATGCTCCCTTTCTTCTTCCTGAATCCCTTTGTATTTGGGGGCATTTCTTGTGCTTTGCATATAACTTATTTCTCTGGCCTCTTTGCCTAGCTCAAGCCCCCGGCATAAAGTCTGCTGGATGCTGTAGTAGTAGAGAGAGTGCAGAAGGAGCAGGCCCAACAAACTTAATCTGGCAGAAGACTGGCAGACAGTGTGCAAGATCCACGTAGACAAAGCACCTCAAAGAGCTGTAGACTCCTAAGAACAAAGATGAACCTCCCTCCTCCTTACTGCTACCCATGGGCCATTTCACATCAGTAGCTAAGCCGCTGCAAATCTTTTTCTGTGATTCATGAAAACAGACTAATACAAAAATTACGAAATACTACTTTATCCTCATTACCTTGTCTTTGTCGAGCCACAGCTCCCATTCTGTTTTTAGAACTACTCAGAAATACAAAATCTCTTCCCTTTCAAGGAAACCGTGTCACTAAACACATGTGTAAAATACAAAAAAGGGTATTATCTTCAGCACACAGCCCTCATCTAAGCTGTGATGCAGCACAAGTGCAGCGCATTAAGCGCTGCACACCCTCTTTTCTTAGAGAGGCTGCGATGATGTACAACTCTCACTGCTTCTTCCATGCCTCTGAGCAAGTAAAGCAGCTGTTGGTTACCAGTCACAAGGACACACGCCAGCCCAAGCACTCGGCGATGCCTATGACATGTCCCAGCGAAGTCACGCAGTGATACGGACCTCGGCTCGGTCGCTCTCCACCGGGATCCCGGCAACACCCGACCAGGCGCGCCAACAAAGCCGCGGCCCCGGGAGCGCGGCCCCGCCGCCGCACCTGCCGCGGCCCCGCGAGGCC
>VWZV01005929.1:32986-63713 GCA_013397155.1 Irena cyanogastra
ACTAAAGGGGTTAATATAATTTGCCTGTTTTTGTGCTGGCATAAATTCCTAAATTTCTAGAGCATTTAAACCCAGCCTTTCCACTGAACTGCAGACTGCATTAGATAATCTGCGGGTAACAAAGATTTATTAGGCTAGGATGTTAAACATAATAATGTCTGGTAATTCAGGTATACGTCAGCAGAGGGCACAAAGAAGATCAGAAAGCATGCAAATGTAAACTAACCTGAAAATACCTATAAACAATCCATAGTTTTATCATAGTTTTGTTTCACTATCAGCATTTGCCTTTTGTTACTGCTTCAAATTGCTGCTTCTAGACATAATAAAATGAATTATACAAACATTAAGTATAAATGTTGTAAAACAAATATAAAGAAATAGTCTTTAAATACAAGCCTATGCATATATTCTTACAGCTCTTACCTTCCCAAAACCTTTGTTATATGAATTTCCACAGGAAAGCACATGGGAAAACAGCAAAACAAAGGCTTTTTTTTGTGGGCTTACCCTTCTCAAGAAAGCCCAGTATAATTTATTATTGAAGTTTTGAATGTCACACTACTTTCAAATATGTTATGTTAAACACATTTGAAAACCAAGAGTCAACATATATAAATAAAGTTACGCCTGAAGAAGTGGGTCTAATCTGATCAACTGAAAGCATGATTGCACGTCTAATTCAAAGGATGTGCACAACTCAATTTGCTGATCCTACTTTGAGAAGAAACTTAAAAAAATATAAAGAACTAAATTGAATTCTTAATGTCTTTATCAAATAGCTGTAGGTCTACTGTGGCTGTAACTGAACTAGAAACTTCTAAAGTCATGGCCACTGCTTTCCATAAGTTGTGCTTTTATTTTTGGAAACTGTAATTTTTTTCCCTGTAGCTGGTAAATGTAAGACAACAGAACATAGAAAATTCAAGTGTGATCAGGCTGAATGATTTATTTTTGTCAATGATTTTGACTGGTCCTAACCAGCTATTTCTGAATCATTTTCTGTGCAGTAATGTAAAACACTTAGGAAGCGCTGAGGCAGCTCTGCATCTTGCGATAAGATCCTTATCTTCCTCACCAAGGCCATCAGAAATGTAAGCAGTAGCTTTAGAGAGAGCTCATCATAAAGCTTTAGACTTCGCATTAAGGTCTAGTCCAGTGACAGGGATATGTACAACTCAGGATGTGTGCCAGACAGTCCATGGGAGTGAAGAAATATGGGTACTATCACTAACGAATAAAATAAAGTAAAATAAAATAAAATAAAATAAAATAAAATAAAATAAAATAAAATAAAATAAGTCTTTCAAATTACTGCTTGTTTTTTCATCATTATCTCACATTGTTTAAATTCCTATATGCCTCTATTATGGGTGCATGCTTAAAAAGGTCTTACTGATAGAGGTGCATGATCAAAAACTTTTGGAGGTCACTGGTCTAGCCCTAGTACAGTAACAGTACCAGTGAGTAAAAGCAGAGGATATGCCATTGTTAGACATAAATTCTTTCATCACAATAAACTGATTTCCCAAGGACAAAACAAAGGAATTGGAAAAATAGAAGCAATATAGGGTGTTCTCCCTCCCCTTTTCCACTTCCTTTCATTTTTACATTTTCCTTCTTCCTCTCTATTTTTCATTATATTTGCCACTTCTCCATCTACTAGTTGCTCCACTCCCATTTGGATTAGTTACATTTTTCTTTCAAAAAATGTTTTATTTTGAAAAGACAAAAGCTTTAGTTTCCTTTTGTATTTTTCTTTTCATTTTTCCTTTTCCTCATTTTGCCTAGTTCTGTCAAAATCTCTCACTTCTCCCAGCATCTCCCTTCTTCTGTCTCATTCTGCTGGTTTTGCTTACCACTACCTAACCACAAACTCCTTTCATCTGATTTGCAGATCCATCTTTGGGCCTTCACCAGGCTGAACATTTGCCTTAACCTTTTTTCTTTTTCCCCAGCGGAACATCCTATTTTCTGCATCCTCCCTTTCCTGTTATTTTCTTTTCCCACAATAAGATGGAAGAGAAATACTTAGGAGCAGATACATGGTTTTGTTTCCTCTAGCCTTCTGGCAACTTGGCAACCAACCTCTCCTTATGAAAGCAGGAACATTTGCTGCAGCAAGTCCCTTTTCGCCTGCGCTCCTCTGTGCCACTGAAATGCAAAATGTGGCACGCAGTCCCTGGAGCCTCATCCACTTCCAGCTGCTGCTTGGAAGATTTCTGAGATGGGCTTGGTAAGCATTGAGACTAAGGCAGGGCAGCTAGACAAGAGTGCAAAGGACAACAAAGAGCCTGCAGGAAGAAATGGGTGTGTGAAGCTAAGGAACAATCTAAACTCAGGCGAAGACTGGCCACATCAGCAGGTGGAAATTGCTGCGATTCGAGTATTGTTACAGCAGAAAATGTCACAATAAGCAATCTGGCAACCTGTGACTTAATGATCAAGAGCCTTTGAAGTTTGACATCATTAATTTAGTTGCTTCTCTGCTGCTGTGCTTTTCAAAAAATCATTAGCCTAGGTGTTTCAAGACACATAATGGCATAAGAAATTATAAGTCACAGTGAAGCGTAATCCAAAAAAAGTAATGTAGATACCTATGACACTTAATGTTTTTTCCTCCTAGAAATTTACTACAGTTAAAAGAAAGGATCAGTACAGGAATGATCAACGTATATGCACTGGTTTTTTGTCCAAAATATAATATCAAAGAGTTATGGTACATATCAGAAAACTTTACTAGCAAGTTAAAGATTACCACTTAAACTAGTTCTCAAAGTATTTGCTAGTACCTAGTTTCACTGCTTTAACGATGCTAAAAAAATCTGAGTTTGGAGACATGCTTTCTTCTAATAACATATTTTTTAAAATATTCTATGACAGAAACAGTATCAACACCTACATCCTACAAATACCATATCCTTTTCCACACTAATGGTCTCAAAAAGTCAATAGAAGTATCTATAGAAATACTGCTCCATAAAATACAGCAATGGCTAGATTATATATTTATACACTATATTTTTCTATAGATAATACATATTGTATCTCTTTCTATCAGATTATTTGAAAGCATGAGCTTTCAAACATATTTTCAGTAATGCAGTTTCTTAGTGCACCCTAACTTAGTGCATTATATTTCAAACAGGGACAACTAAATGACTAATGAGAGGGAGCGCTTCCTTTACCAAGAAAAGTCATGAAATCTACTAGAGAATAGTTGGGCAAAATGGCAGCAGAGCTGTTCACCAAACCTTGCAAACACAAAAGGGATAACATTCATTTATAAGTGAAAATTTAATGAGATGGATTTAAAAACAGAGGAAAGGAAATACTTCTTTTAGAGTGATGAAATTGTTGGATTTGTAGCCATGAAATAACAGTATCAAGAAATTCAAAAAGGCGATAAACACAATCATACACTAAAGATTTTAAAGGGCATAGGTTTGGATGTAGTCTTTAACATTCTCTAATTTAGGATGTCGGTGGAGCATGAGAAGATCTGGCAAGAGAGCACACAGTCTAAAAGCTCTTTCTAAATCACACCTCTGACTAGCAATGTTGCAGACAGAGCAGTGGGACAGATGGACAACTTACTTGACATATTACAGCACTTTTTAAGAGAATTTGCTATAAGAAAAGCATTTTCTGTGCATTAGTTCCTAATCTGTAGGTTCTAAGCCATGTGAAAATGTGACAAAATTAAAGAAAAGCATAAGTGATGATACATTTATGGTAGGTCACATGGTTATTGCAGAAAAATTGGCATGTAAGAAATTCATAAGTTCACCTAAATAAAGACTTTATTGCACACCCTATCAGCGCTCCACATGTACTCTACACAGTGCAGAAAGCTACAAAAATGTAAAACTTAGACGTGGAAAAGATGTCACCATGTTTCCTAAGCTCCATGCAATGGATCAGCTCCCACCAAATTGGTTCTTTAATTAGACTTTTGTAACAGGAAAAGACTCCAAAAAACCATGAAAAGGAAACCTGGAAAAGCACTGCAGCCAGCCGAATGATTCACTAATAAAAAGAATCCAGTTTTTTGGCTATCATAAATGATCACGATTGACTACAATGAAACTATACAATCGTTCAATAGCTGTATGTGTATCAGAGTCATGACACATGGAAATGTGAATATTTCAAAACATTAATTCTTAAACAAACACACCTTAATGATTCCTGGTTACTTATAAAATCCAGTTGTCTACTGAAGTCTTACAGTACTAATTACAATTCAGAACAAGTGATAGAATAAATAAATAAAAAGACAAGAAAATTACCATTAAACACACATTCTTATGGCCATGTCCTCACATGCCATAGAGACAATTTGACTCAGAACAGCTGCTGAACGCTGACAAAGCAATAATCAAAAGTGCATAATAATGCTTTGTTCACATGTGAATGCTATTGTTCACATGATTGTTTTTAAAATAGCTGCTCCCCATAGAATTCATCCAATTGTTAAAGCTGCAAAAGACCTTTAAGGCCAACAAGTCCAATGACTCAGACAGCACGGCTGGGTCTCCCACTAACCCACGTCCCCAAGCGCTGTGTGTCTACTTGTCTTTTAAATACCCCCCAGGAAGGTTTCTCCACTGAGCAGACTCTTCCAATCCCTGACAGTCTCTTCAGTGACAATATTTTTGCTAATATCCAATCCTTACCCACCCTGGTGCAATATGAGGCCATTTTCACTTTTTCTATCACTTGCTACCTGGAGGGAGAGACTGAACTATGTAAAAAAACCCGTTGATGCAAACTTCTGTGGAAAGCAAGCCTAAATATCGCAGATCAGACACACATGGGAAAACACAATGTGATTTTGTAATGCATGAACAATGCCTTGCATAAAATCAATTTCCTTACACTAGAAAATGAAAATATGGCAGGACAAGAATGCATTGTCCCAGCACTCTGAAATGACTATGGATTAAATTTAATGTTTACCTTATCTGCATTATTCTGGAGTTGCCTCCAGGACTGCATATTCAGATTTGCCAGTCCTTGTGGTTTTAGCATGTCTTGTGATATCACGTGTCTCTGAAGAGCCCTAGCTACTGACAAGTGAATCTCAACTTTTTCTTGAAACAGAACCCTCAAGATTTTGTGACTACAAAGAAACACAGCCTACATATCATCCTAAGTTCTAGGTTACTCAAATTGTCATCAGTAACCGAAAATGTTGTTGTATTCCACATCTATTTGTGCCCAAAATTGTTCCTGTCTCTGACCCTACAGCCGGGAAGCTGCGGAGCGCGGCGTTATCGGGCACTTTTGAAGTCGGCTCTCACAAGCAGCCTCATCCCCTCTTGCCATGTGGGTTTTGGCTCGCTGACTTCCCGGTCTTTGCTCAGGCAGAGCCGCTTCCTTCGGGATTCTTGTTCGGCTTTTTTTCTCGTCTTGGAGAGTCTGCAGTTGGCACTTTTGAGCTCCATGGAAGCGAATTCCACACGTGTCGCCTGTACTGCCGCACCGAGCGGGGCGGCCCCGCTCCAGCAAGCTGGTCCGGATCTATCGGTCCCCGCTCCCGGAGAGGAGACTACGGAGTCACTCCAGCCCAGACACCTGGCCTTTACTGCTCCTGCCGAGAGAAAAGGGGAGTCTTTCCGCATGTTTTCAGCCCTTGATCCGCGGAGCACCAGCGGAGCTCCAGCTGGAGACAAGCAGAGCACAGCGGGATGGTCGGAGAAGACTGGCACCACCTTTCCCTTTGTCCCTCGAACCACGCACTCGGCTGTGGAGCGTCATCCTGGGGGGCTGTCCCCGGCATTTTGTGTCTCTCTCTGTTCTGTGGAGTCTGTGAGGCTTAGCAGTTTTGTGTCTGGTGGCTAATCGCTGTTATTTTTTTACTGCTGCTGTCCCCATTGTCGGTAAACTTACCTTTTCACTTACATCTACTTGCATTCATCACTTATAGGTGGAAAGGGATTGGTTGAACCTATAAAGGGAGGCAGTTCATTCCAGAGCGTTCTCCTTCAAGTTGTCTTAAACCAAGACAAATACTTTCTGTTTTGGAACCCTGAGTAACAAAATGACAGGGTATGTATTATGCACCTGCTATGATGGGCAAACTGAGACAGTGCTGGGCTCTACAAATACAGCAGAACAGGAACTCATACACTTTTTCAAATCTGCATTTTTTTGTCTACCCTTCTGTTCTGGCTCCAAGCATGTGGTTTCTGTTCCACCACTTCTGAGGCCACAAAATCTCTGACAGGAAGAAACTTACATTAAATCTTGTTGCTAACTATAAATGATACTACAACATGAACAGAATTCTGGTAAGTAAGGCATGCATTACTTTCCTTTTCTCTGTGTAGTGCACTATGATACACTTGGCCAAACACAAAATAAAGAAGTAAGTTATATATTTAACTAGTACCATCTTGAGAAGTAGAAGGGTCTGAAAACTGCAATGCCTAATCAGCACTTAGATTTTACCACACAAATCTTTTTTGAATGTTTTTCTAATGAATTAAAGCATTGCCATCAATGTAATAAAACGGTACCATCCTTTGAGACTGTTTTAAACCAAAGGCCGGATATTTCTGTTCCTGTTTTGAAGAGTGTGCAGTATCTACTAAATGGACCTAGCAAACTGTTCTTAAGAAATATTTGGGGCAAAATCAGAATGTGTCATATCTGTCCCCAACCAGTAATGCTCTCGCAAAGCTGCTGGTGACTTTTATCCACACACCCCTTGCTCTCCTTAGAGTCATTTACATAAATGTACAACATTTACATTTCAAGTGTACTTAGACCTTTAAAAGCAGATGGTTTGGCCAATCAAGCACCTTTGCAATACTTCAGGTACTGGAGAAAGAGTTGCAGTGCCATTACGTACTCTTGAGCTACTAGGGTAATCTTACTAGGGTAAGATTAAATGATCTTCAGCAGAGTTCAGTTTTAGAATTCTAGTAAATCCACCATTTACCCAACTCCAAAAAAAAACTTCTGGCAAAAACTTTTGTGGCTTTGGAAAAATGAAAATGTCCCAGTATGACAGCCTAATTACATTCATGTACTGCAATGCAGGAGAGCTCTAGGAGACAAGGCACAGTTACCTACCTGAGGTGCACACAGCTTCTAGCCTAATATAAAGGTATACTGACTGTCTCATCAACATCTCTCTCATGTCTTCTCTGCAGTGCTCATTGAAAGTTAGAAAGCTATCTGCCCTCATTAAGCAAAACAATCTGAAATGTAAACATTAAAATAACAACCATTTGTATGACGGCTCCTTCACAAAACACAAAACCTCTTCTAAGCAACAAGACCATTTTGAAGTTTTCTCATTATTTTGAAAGACATTATTAGACTAAGACTACTAATGCTCCTGGGAAAAAGTTAATGATGAGATAATTTTTTATAGTTGGTCCTTCCTCACTGGAAGAGTAATCTGTGGTTAAGATGATTTCTTTTACATTGTCCTCTTTCTTAAAACATTTTCCTTGCCATTTTACCAGAAGTTTGCTTAGATTTTATTTCCTTCCACAGAAAAAAAGATACCTTACTGAGAAATAAATTAAAAAGGGAATCAGATATGGTGTAGAAATTATTATCATCATGCAATAGAATTTATCAGGGAATAATTGTTTCTTTTTATGGCTATTTTACAATTAATAATCTCACAACCCAAACTGGTTATGAAGTTCCCTATGTCATGAGCTCTAAGGTTATATCATGCTGACATTTCAGTCTGGTAGCACTCAACCTGAATGGGTTTTCACACTAAATTTAACAATAAGAATTATTTGAACTGTTTAAGTCACAGTGACCAAGCTTGACACACAGTTACTAGCTCATGACAAATTTCCCCACAAACAATTTTTCATTTCTGTTTTACAAACACTAATCAGGTGAAGTAAAACCAACTTTATTACCCAATTTTATTGAACCAATCCAAAACAACTGTATCTCATAACTTAATAGTAGCTGTGAATGCAACATTTCCATCTTTGACAATGTTCAAGCACTTTTTCTCTTTTCAGGATAGCATGCTTATACTTTCCTTCTAGCTTTTCAACATTCCTTTTCTAGTACACTGTAGTAATCTGTCATCTTTGATGACACTGTCTGTGGTATAATAGTTGGTATAAGTCTGACTCAGCAGCAGTACATCAAACAACAATGGTCTCAGGACTAAGAGAAAAAGGGCTCTTGTTGCTTTCTGTTGCTTTAAAATAAAGCATCAAAAGTAGGGAACACCAAACGAAGATAATTCTTTTAAATAAGCAGTCTCCACTTCTGAGCTGGTGTACACAGAATGACAGATGCTGAAAGGAACCCCTTGAGATCATCTACTTGTGTGCTCAGAGCAGGGTCAGCTAGTGCAGGTTGCCTCAAGCTGAATTCTGACTATGTGAAGATGAGAACTACACAGTCAGACTTAGCGTTCGATCCACCTCACAAAAAAAAAAAAGTTGATTTCTAATGTCAGATTACATTTTCTGGTTTTTAGTGTGTCATCGACTCCTGCCCTCTCAGAGGGCAGTACAGGGGAATGTCCAGCCCTCTCCACTCCCTTCCCCAGATATTCACACATAATTGTTAATATCCTGCCAAACCTTTTTGTCCCCAGGATGAACAGCCCCAGCTCTCTCAGCATCTCTTCCCATGCTGCATGCACCCATCCTTCAGTCACAGCTGTGGCCTTCCTCCATAGCTACCAGACTTCCTTCAGTACATCCATATTTTCCTCATGCAAAAGCCCAGAGTTAGACCCACCATTTCACACACATCTGCACTCACAGTACAGAGAAGAGGGGTACGATCACTTCCCATGACCTGCTGGCAAATCTCTGCCTATCAGGCCTGGAATAGTCTTCCTCGCCTTTGGCATAAGGGTGCATTGCTGGTTCATGTGCAGCCTGTTTCAGCAGGGTCCCCAACTCCTTTTCTGCAAAGTTTTCAACAAATCAGCCCCCTACTTACATTCTATTTTCCATAATTCTGACTTTAAAATATTAACAATGCCTACAGAGTAGTGAAAAAAATTAGTATCTGTAGCACTTGGAATATTCCATATGAGTGGTACCTTGTTGTCCAACATCACCCAATTACAGGAGCCCAAAAATAAACATCCAATATTTTTACCCAATTAAAAAAAATCTTGAAAAGGAAAATAAGTTTAAAATCAATAAATAAGAGTAGCTAACTGAACATACACTAGAATTCTTTGCTGCCAGAAGTGGACAGTAAAGAGGGGGGAGTTTTATGGAGCTGTGAATGTAAAAGCAAAACATGTCCCAAACAGACACCACCTTTAGAAGGTAATCTCATATTTTACATATATGAAGTTTTGAAAGCTGATTTGCCAGTTTCCAGAACTGAAAAAGAGTTTACTGTCAAATACATCTCTTAAAAGAAAAAAAACAAACCAGGAATGACACCATGAGGCTTACAAACCACTCTTTTCTTTTTCCCTAAAATATAGGCATTGTCTTTTCAATGAATGCTGAATCAACTTTATTTATCAGAAGACAATTGCATTTGTAACATTAAACAACAGCCCATTGTCAATTTCACCAAAACGATGGTATAAGGATAGGACAATCAGGATGTCAAATGTTTTCCTCATTGTTGCAACAGCTCAGAGTTGCTTTCTGTCACTAACAAGTTTGCTGCCATAATACTATCTGCACTACAGGCTAGGCTATACCTAAAACCCATTTAAATTCTTTCACGTATACAAGTCACCTGAAAAAATACAGGTATAAAACATAAATCAGCACAAACTGGCAATAATTAACCATGCATAAATGGTGCAAAAGAGATCAGAATCTCTACTCACCCGGGGGAATCCAGCACAGCTGCACATACTGAAGACAAAACACTGTTAGATCTTTTGTTCTGCTTCAACAAACACAGAAACAAAAGCAGCAAAATTACTATGACACCTTTTCTGTGTTTTTCAATTACAGAGTGTCATATTATCCCCTGACACAATCAGATAGTTCTTGTGATGCCAGTTGATCATTTGCCTGCAATGGGCAGTCAAAATATATCACTTCACATTGCACTTCTACACTCTTTATTTCTGAATCCCTGCAGGTGAATCTCAAAACAGGCATCATTCATCACAAAGAAAGCACTTAAACATTTAATGGCAATGAGATAGTGGCTAGAAGGTAGTAAGAAAAGGAAACCAAACTATGTATTAAATACAATGTAATAAAGCTGAGTTACACACCTGTATCTAAACTTGAACTAGGATGAAAATCCTTAAGTCTAATGTTACTCCTGAATATACTCTGAATTTCAGAATGAAACATCCTTGATCAAAAAATCATGCAGGAAGCCAGTTGCTTGAGAACAAATTTCTTCCTACTCCATTAACTCACCAAAGTGCACAAGACAATAATTCATTTTACTTTCAAAGAAGGAAATAGTAGAATTCATTACAGAAATATGTCTACATGAAGCTTTGCAGTCGAAAGCCTGTGACCTGAATGGCAAATTGTAGTAAGGCAAGGCATGGGGATAGGAGGGTGATCACAACACTAGCTGCTGATAAAGAAATGTGCTGGCAATCCAGAACAATCAGTTATTGCTTTTGATGTCAGATTTCCTTGCATAAATGGGTAGTTGCTAAGTATTTTGATACTGCAAGCAACTGCTGCTATTACTTTGAATAAAATGAAAAAGGAAGGACTGCAAGTTTGTGGAATATCATTTACTGTTAATCAACACATCTTAACCAAAGTTTTCACAATACTCAAAGCTACAATAGTCTCAATCACAAAAAACAAGCAGAACAATTAAACTACGTAAGGCCTTAAAAGCACAGTGTGTATTGTTGGAATACTATTTTGTTCACAATTAGGCTACATATAATTAAGTTTATTTTTCATAGTTTTATTCACATAAAATGCATTCAAGGCAAAGGCAACTTAAGTTTATTTCATGATGAGTTAATAGAAAAATGTCAATATTCTCTTCTTGCTACTCCTTCCACTCCACCCAGGCCTGATTAGTAAAATTTCCACACAAATACAATAGTGTTTTATACTAAACATCCAAAATTAAGCCTGGTCATACAACTTCTAAGTTGCGAACTCTTTATTACGATGTTGGATAAACTTCGAGGTTCTTAATGACACATTGTGGCTCTAGAAAAATCAGTGTTTACAACTACATGGTTTAAGAAGTCATCTAGGTTTTAAGTCTTACTGGTTTCAAAGAGGTATTTTCTGGCCTCAGTAGCAATCGTGTGAATGATACTTGCATTACAACAATGATAACTTGTGACATTATTTTGGCAAGATTAGGACTCCTGAGAACATGAGTGGGTACATTTTATTAACCTGAAAGCTAAGGGACAACATGAATACAAAATAACTAAAGGAAAACTAAGCACAAAAGAAATGAAAAATACTGGAAAAGATATCTATATCCCCCTTTCCCTATAACAGGGCATAAGTAATTTCCAGTGACTGTTTATTCTTATTACATACATTAGTATTTGCTCAAATTTCATGGTTATTACATTTTTACAGAACAACTGCTTAGAAGTCAGTTTTTAAATTACACCTGTGCAACAGAGTAAGTCAGTACACTTTGAGATGTTTAAAAAATATTTATAAACTTGGTTTTGATATGCTAAAGCACTTGGCAACACTTTTACAGCATTTGGTTTTATATAATTAAATTTTCTTACAGTACTCCTTGTGATTTTTTTTCTTTACATCTCGGAAGAAAAAACCTCACACAAAGAAATAAGAATTGCCAAGTCTGACTGCATGATCATGTAATTCCAGTTTATAATGCTGACATTAAAACCTTCATTAATTATGTTGACAAATCATTACCTGTAGATTTAATGAAGGCAATCAAGATGATTTGAAAACACAACATTCAGGTTTTAAGTCACATACTTATCAAGGTGTGCAGTTCTGCAGTGAAATGAAAAAAACATGTAGGTACACAACAAAAGTTACAAGTTCACCAGTTCCTGTGACACGAACTGTTTTAATCTTTCAAGATACTGTCCATAGAGTTCCACATCATTATGGCCCGCTCCTTCTACCCACAGTGGTTCTACAGGTCTCTGGCAACGCTCAAATAATGCCAGGCCATGTGAAAAGTCAATTACTTCATCTTCAGTTCCATGGATTATTAAGACAGGAGATGTTATTTTAGAAATTTTGTCAATGCTGTAAAGAAAAAGATTATATCAATGAAAACAATGGCATAATTCTGAAATACATGATAGGAATTTTCTTCAGTTAAGATCTACTTAGCTTTTCAGTCTTACAGAAAGATATTGCAAATGACTTTGCTCACAGTTATCCAGACCAACAATTCACTAGGTAGAACTAGTTATGCATAGGAAAATTAATTACTTCCTTACAGATACCCACTAAAATGATTAGAGATGCAAAGTGCCTGGAAGGTTTTGTAAACTTTTTAGAATCAAATGCTCCCCTTTGATGTTACTCACTGATTTTTCTCCAACTGTTTCATTAAACCTTTGAAAAAAATTTCAGTGAACATGCCAGACTTCTTGTTTCTCTAGTTGAAAACTTCTGTTATAGAGAAAATGCATGCTGAATTAAAAAAAAAAAAAATCCTACAACTTACTTTGGGAATGCATCAAAGCAGTATGTCTTCTTCGTATCAGGAAAAGCTACTCGCATTCCTGAGGTCAGTGGAGAGTGAAGAATTACAGCAGCGCTTTCATACCTAGCAGCAAGATCCACAGATGGTACCGTTCCTATACTCTGACCATATATAATCACATTTTCAGGGCGAATTCCATACCTAGAAAATTAGAAATGTTTAAAAAGTGGCAAAAAAAGTGAATGAGACAAATCCTACAGAGCAAGGCAAAAAAAGCATTTCTGAATATGAAAATTTTCAGAAGAGTATCAACTATGAAACAGGAGCCAGCAGAAGAACAAGCAAGTCTGTTCTATAACATTCCTGACTAAAACACACAATTATTTATTTACTCTCTATTTGCAGTATTTTTTTTTCTTATGCCTGAATGATACTGAAATAATGATTTAATTTTTTAGATATGGATTTGTGAATGCAGTGTAGCTTGTTAAAAATCTTTACTATTAATTCCAGTGGACCCACAACAGAAAACTGATTAGAGCCTTAATAGCACTTTGGTTATCATCATATGAAGCATAATCCAGCCTGCAAAAATTTGGTCAGCTTTACTCTTCTGATACCTGATAAAACTTGCAAGCTGGTAACATTGTTTACAAACTTAGTGAGACTTAAAGCATGCTCATACTGATAGTCATCAGTATAATAATATTGATCATTCCATGTAATAGCCAAGAAGCTTGTTCTTATCAACCTAATCCACAAGCAAGGCAGCCCAACAGGGAATACTGAATTGAAGGCAAAGCCTTTGTCCTAGTAAAATGCAATTAACAGGGGCAAACAAAAGAAACATCTAGTTAACACTTATACAAGTCATTTTAATATACTTTTCGGCATTAGTGTGAATACAAAAAGCAACTGTTATCCAAGTTACATGGGAAAAGCCTCTAAAGAGTATGGTAATGTAGCCAAGAACAGTGCCTGCAAAAGAAGTGAGCTCCTGATCCACTGCCCTGTACTAACCAGGTACTCTTAGCACAGGTCAGACTGCAGCAGTGTATCTAAACTTGGGAAAGGAAGTATGTTGAATAGGAAGGGATACTACATTGTATTAATACCAAACCCCATACACAAAAAAAACCCAAAACCAACAACAACCACCCTCCTCAAAACACACCAAACAAACCAACTCCTCCCCATTACCACCAAAAACAGCCCAAAGCCCCCAATCTAAACCAAAAAACCGAAACCCAAACCATTGTTCTCATGCATTATTAAAAACTTGTTCAACTTTTTAGGTAAGAGCAGCCTAGCCTAAGGTCACTGTGGAACAGCATGAGGTAGGTCTGACGTTTGCCACTTTAACTCTGAAAGGAATGAAAATCAAGTGTAGGAAAGTGCACCTGTTACCTTGTCTACAATAAAGGCATGCATATCTTCTGTCAACATTATATAACAGCCACAGCCAAAAGAAGTTATCAAATTAGCATATTTTGCATATCTCCAGTAAAGTCAGGGGAGCAGAAGTACCAAAGGAATTCACAAGTATCTTATAAACATGGGTAAATAACTGCATAAGTAACCGAACACTAAAATCAGCAAAGTCTAAGAGACTAAAAAATCAGGAACATTAGGAAAAAAGGTGTATCATGTGTACCAAGACATTCAAATTACCAACCAACAAAACAACTTCCTTGAAATCCACAAGTACTTCTTAATAAGCTAGAAAAAATGTCCTCTAAGTTGCATCCGTATATAATATACAGTTAATAAAAAATATGAATCTAGGAAGATTTCAAGATTGTAGTATTACCTACATGTTATGTATCAGCAGCAGAACTCACTAGGCATTCCAATAACTTGCTAAATTCAGTATAAAACCCACTGTTCACATCTAACATTGCCTATTTAATATTCATCTGTTTATTTAAATTGGGTTCTGATAGAGGGAAATGTAAAAGCTTTTAAAGTATTAGCACAGAGGCAGACTCTGCCTGACACAGGAATCTTGCTGCATCATGACTATTTAATTACTATCAATGTTTCCTAGAAAGAGCTTCTAGCCATAATCAGATCATGATCAAATTAAGACTTCTAAAACTCAAAGTCTTCATCATCAGCCTGGAACTACTAGCAGGTCCTTCACATCACGACAATTCTCAAAGAATAAACAATTTCAATTATTAACAAGATTTTCTGAAAATTCCAACACACATAAATAAAATAAAATAAATTACAACTTTGAAACAAAAGACAAATCTAGGGTCTTCACTATTTCTGCATCTCTTCTGAAACACCTGAGAACATAGCACCTACCCTTTTGCAATTCATCTCCCAATTCACATCACATTTGTCCATTCTGAAAGTGCAGTATGGGCCTTCCCTCCTTCCCACATAATCTAAACAAAACTTGCACTAATACCTGACATGTTGCATCACTAGTATGGCATGCAGTTTGCACAGCACATTATGATGAAACAGTTTTCAAATAATAAACCTTGCCAATTACCACACTTGTGTTTCCTTGGATGTTGAGTTTAACAAGATACAGGCCATTACACAGGAATTTAAAGCACAATTTAAAAAGTGTATTTTGGAACATACATTCTCCCCTCTTTCCCCTACTTTTTGATCAAATTTCTTCAGCCTGAAGATAGATAAATCATGGCTACAAAAAAATAAGACAAGAAAAGCATTTACAATATATGGATTAAAGTAATCCTTACTCCACCACAGTCAAACAAATTGCCTTACAGTGCCCACCAGAAACTACATGCTTTGCAATCTTTAAACCAAAGAGGTCAATAACCCCAAGTGGTGGTTCAAAGTAGACTTCTACTGCCTACTCCAGCAGCACAGGGAGACAAGGAATAGGGGTTATGGCCAGTTCATCATGTTCTCTTGCTGCTCAGGGTAAAGAGTCCTTCCCCTGCTGACAGGAGACAGTTCTCCATGAACTTCTCTGATGTGAATCTGTCCCACAGGCAACAGTCCCACTCAAACTGCTGCACGGTGGGTCACTCTTCCATGGGTTACAGTCCTTCAAGGACAGGCTGCTCCAGTGTGGGTCCCTCTCTTCACAGGTCTCCCATGGGGTCACAGCCTCCCTTCAGGCATCCCCCTGCTCTGGTGTGGGGCTCCTCCCTGGGCTGCAGTGGATCTCTGCATACCTATGGACCTCCATGGTTGCAGGGACACAGCTACTTCACCATGGTCTGCACCAGGAGCTACAGGGGAATCTCATCTCCAATGCCTGGAGCACCTCCTGCCTCTCCTTCCCCACTGACCCTGGTGTCTGGAAGGCTGTTCCATCACATATTCTCGCTTCACTCTTTTCTAGCTGAAATTACAACCGCGCAATGATATTTTTTTTCCCCTCTTCTTCTTAAATATGTTATCCCGGAGGCACTACCATAATTTCTAATTGGCCTAGCCTCGGCCAGTGGCACATTCATCTTTGGAGCTGACAGAGATTGGCTCTGCCAGACATAGAGGAAGTCTCTGGCAGCTTCTCACAGAAGGTACCCCTGTAGTCTCCTGCTACCAAAGCTTGGCTATGCAAGCCCAATATAACAGACTTCTGAAATGTTTGGAAAAAAGAAAGAGCCCAACTGTCCCTCTGTTGCTATCTCTCAAAAGTACCACTTTACAATCTAAAACAGAAAAATTATTGAAAAGGTTTTTAAGTTTCCTACTCATAAAATTAGTTTACTCCTTTTGATAGATTCACAGTCTGTTATATTCCAAGAAGTTTTATGTCAAATTGTCAGATGACCATACCTGGTCTCCCAAAGGAGGAGTGTAAAGATCAAGAGAAAAAGTTGCAGTAATATTGTTCTCTTAATCAGTGCCTTATAAGTACAAGCCATTCTGAGGAAAAGGAACATGACATTTACAGAGCCATATGCTTCAAGTAGTTCCTCTGGTTACAAGAGGTCAAAGACATGGTGTAAAGACTGTTGCTATCTTTGAAAGCTCATTATGTTGATAATAGGACTAATGTAAACACTGTTGTCCACTCAGGTAATCTTAGATAACTTGTGTCAGCATAGACAGACCTTCAGCGTGGGGGTGAACGTAATGGAGGGTGGTTTTAGGTTTGGGGATTTTTTTTTATGCCATAATCACCAAAAAGGACCTTGGAGGAAAACCTTAAAAGTAGCTATGCACAGATGTACCTTCTCAGAGAAAGCACTATTTCTCACGGAAAAGGTTTTCTGGGCCAAATCTAGTACAAAACTTGATTGATATTTTCTGCAGTTTAAAGGCTGACTGCAACATCTTTCTCTTTCCCAGAGCACCTGAGATTCCAATTCCTTTCAACACTCAATTCATCTTTTATGTTCCCACACTTAAAGGTTACCTGCCTGGAAAGCAGATGGAATTTAAAGAGCAGTTTTGACAAAGAACCTGTGTTCACGTAAGCTTCCTGACATTGTCACAGAGTGTCTGAGCATTCTCAAATTTCTGCCTCATCACCACGCTAAAGGCACAGGTTGATGTCACTACAAAGCTAAGATATTACTAAACAGAAAAGAGCCACTTTCCTATTTGCAGCTTCAGCAATGCATTCCCCCTCATTAGGCTTTAACAGTTAGTGAAAGGAACTAAATAAATCTTGTCTGGGTGTAGTGGAGCAACTGCTTCAGCACTTCTTTGTGCTGCCTGTGTTCAGGGACTGACAGCATGCCACTGTTGGGTGAGGAAGGACCAAGCTAATAAGGTGTTGTCCCAGCTGTTCCAGTGCCGGGAACCAGGGCCCAAGATAACACTAACAAAGCCAGTGTTCTTTTCCATGGCCCTACATATGCTGACCAGATATAGATAATCTCCTGTAAAAGAGGCAACGCTAAACACTCCTGGCCTGATCTTTTCAGCTTCTGGTAGGAAAAGAACTTTTAAACAGCAATGAAATATTATTTTTTCCCCTTGGTGGTGAAATTCATGCGATTTAGCAGACACCCTTTCACTATTTCCTTGATATTTCTCATTTTTGTAGCAAGACCTTTTCTGCACCTTACTTTTTGCTTTTCTGCACTTTAAGGTAATTTAAGTTAACTGTTAATTTAAGGTAACTGTTTACTTACCTTACTGGTGGTCCACCTTTTCTCTGCCCCTCCATTCTCTTTTTTTCTCCTCATGGAAGCATAGAACAGTTTAGGTTGGAATGTAATACAGTCCAGGCCCCTGCCATAGGCAGGTAATATTTCACTGAATCAAGTTGCTCTCAAACTGCTCTCTGACCCTTCCTTGAACACTTTAATTCGATGTACATTACTTACATTGGATATTCACCTTATTTTACATTTTTGCTGCATATGTATCACATTACCACGATGTGCAATGAGCAAACTACAAAATGCATGTCTGGCTGTGACCAAGGTAGGTAGAGTTTTTTTGTTTCTTTGGGTTTTTTCCTTTGTTTTTGGTTTTAACTTCAGTTACCTTTAAGAAACAAATACCAGCAGAAATTACCATGGTACGCTGTCAGACTCTTAAAAAATACCTGCCATTTTGATTTGGATATACCTAAGGGAGACAAATAATTTATATTTACTTCTGAACTATTACTGTTAATCTAGAAGACTCAATCGTTTGACAATAATGAAATAAAGTATTGATAAGATCAAGCTTAGAAGCCCATATTTTCCATACTACCTCTTTAGGCTTACACAAGATGCTCTAGAGAAGCTACAGTTTGTGAAGCTGTTGTAACACACACATTTAGAAAATTGACACAGCACTTGGGGCACATGGAACAAGGGGGAACATGCTGAGGGAATTTTCAATGCACATCCAGAATCTTTTGTCATCATGGACATAACACATGAAATTACAGCTGCAAATTGCAGAACATGAAGGGCATGAACCTTATCCACACCTGTAATTCTCAACATTCTAAGCCATGAATAAAATTCAGGCGCGTACAGCTCTTCCTTAACAGATGTGCACATTCTCCTTCTTTTGCATACAATATTTTACGTTGGGAGAAGAAAAATGGAACTATGCTTTATGAGAGGCAAACCCATTGTCCACACTGTAATCAACAAACTGTACTTTCTCTGCCTTTCTCACAGTTTGGCCTTTTCCAAACCTTAAAATGCTACCAATACAATTGTTCTATTGTCAAGAGTTCTCTTCCATGATAATTGAGTTACTTTTCCTTATCAATTTAAAGAAAACCTCAATTTCTCTTCAAATGTACAAAGTTATAGTACCTCAACTTCTAGCTGAACTCCCCTCTTTCTACTTCTGAATGAAAAAAAAGCAATTTGTGAATTGTCAAATGAACACTTTTGGCCAACATCCAAAGAGATTCAGTATTATTCCTATACCTGGCAGTTCAATTCATGGACATTCTGTCCACTTTGACACAGCATCTGATGGTGAGATTTACCCTTCAATTTTTCAATTATTATACAATCCATGATAAGCAACAATGAAAGGGCTGTTTTGCCTCTTACAGGTAAATTTGGTCATGAGGCAACTCTGGCACATCTTCAGAGGTTTCTGAATGAGCACCACTTGCCCTGCATTTGCCTGGGGCTGGTTAAACCTTTCCACCCTTGCTAGGGTGTCATCAAAGGCCTTCAGAGACCAGAACAGCAGAAAACAGGCGTATCCCAAAATGACTCCTGGCATTTCAACACTTGGTAGTTATGACAGCTGGAAAAAGAATGTCCTCACTTGCAGCTTTTATACAGTCCCATGCACATGAATATGCAACAATGTACAACTTTCCAAACCTGATGTAGGCAGTGAATCACACCACATTCTTTCATGGCCACCATCCACATAGGTAGCTACTGCTTCCTATTATCATCCTCAAAGAAGGTAAAGAATAGGGACACAACTCGCATCTACATCTGCTGTTTACCTGCTCTGACAGGCTGCCAAACTAGTTTTCTGTATTCACTTTCATGAATATTAATATTCACAGCAAAATCTCATCATCACCCTCAGTGTGAGTTCCAGACTATTTCACCCCAGATGTCCAGTCCCCATGGGACAGCTGTGCTGATTTATAGGTGAGTATGTGGATTGTCTTTGTAAGATATCAAACTTAAGATGCTAGCAAGTCTTCACCACAAGTGGTTTTGTTGACTGTAGAATTAAGTCTGCATCAGCATTACAATTACCCAAGAAACACCTTTTAGTGTTGGGCTCTATGTGCTGGTTCCATTTTTCAGAACAGGGAATGCAGGGAGCTATGGCTAACTCTGATCTATCTCCAAAGGTAACTTCTCCATCACGTCACTAACTGTGAGGCACAGTTTAAAACTCTCAGGTCCCTTTCTTATGTCATCTCATCAATAAGAATTTCCAAGGAGTTACAGCTATACTCACATTTATCCTGCAAACAATCCATTGAATTAATTTGTTTTTGCAGAATTAGTTATAAATGTTAAAGACTGTGCCAGTGTGAAACTGACAAAATGGGCCATGCTATGAAAGTGAATCAAGGCTGCAGCAAATACTCAAAGGCTCTGTTCTGGTCCAGATATTCATTGAGTATTTTAACACATCTCAGCACTGTCTCAAGGCTCAAGAGAATACCATAGACAGATAATCAAACTGTGAGCCAGTATATCCAGAGTCAAGTGCTGAACTTCCCCGTGATACATGCAGCATTCAGACAAAGGACAAGACCAGGCCAGCCAACTGGAAAGCTGATCTAAATATTACAAGTGTAACTGGTAACACCAACCTCTTTTTCAGCAGTGGATCAAATTCAGTTCACATGTGTGAAATTCACAAGTTGGGCAGACCAATGTAAACTTTATACACTCTATACAATTTCATAATTTCTACAGGAGGTGAAATAATAAAAAAAGAAAGCAGACAAAAAAGGGACTAAGGCGACGTCATTCTTGAACATAAGAATATCTTCTAAGATATATTTAGAGGTCTCCCCAACAATGTCTGCTCATGAAAGAGCACACTTAGATGGGACACTACAATCATAAAATAGTTTGGGTTGGAAGGGACCTTTAAAAAACCTCTAATTCCACCTTCCCTGCCATGGGCAGGGACACTTTACACTAGACCAATCTGCTGAAAGTTTCATTCAACCTGGCCTTGAACACTTCCAGGGATGGGGAAGTTGCCCACAATTTCTCTGGACCACCGGTTCTTCTCTTGGCAACTTCTCTGGGCAACCTTTTCCAGTGCTTTATCACCTTCACAGAAAATAACTGTTTCCTTATATCTAATCTCAATCTACCTTCTTTCAGTTTAAAGCCGTTAGCCTGTGTCCTATCAATAATGAACATTCTTATTTGTTTAGAGAAAATACACTTCATTGCCTAAAAGTTGTGGTGAGAATTCAAATTACGATCACATTTCCTTGCAGGTTTTCTATTCAGACATTCATTGGGAGGAAGAAGAAACAATAATTAGTTAATAAAACAGAGCCTGTAAACTGACAAAGTATTATGTTTCACCATCTAGTTCTCTTCCGTTTTCTGTTACATTTAAATAATTCAGACTGTCTTCCACATCGTTCATAAACCACATCATGTTTTTGGTAAATCTTACTGGGTATTTCACTGAGTAGCTAATGTCCAGACCACCTACCAGCTACAAACCACAGTGAACAGTGCACCTGTTGCAGCTCTTGGCTTACGGAACAGTCATATCTCAACTTTCCACTGTAATAAAAATAAACACCAAAAGCTAATCTAACAAACTAGTATGCATGTTTCTGAATAGAGGAAGCTGAAAATCTGTCCCCTGTGGTTGAATGAGGTTTATGATAATCAGCTTTTCTTCTATTTAATACATGGATAATATATGCTTCTTTGAAAATAAGTATTATACTGTTGTTATGGAGAACGAGTGCAAGACAAAATGTATATTTGAAACACTGAAAAGGGATAATCTGCTCATTAACACTACATTGATGAAGTTATAAGCTCACTGTGACAATTACCAGGATCCAGGATTTAAAGTCCACATGCCCTTACACTAAGTCATATCCCTGATACTATAATTATTAAACAGGATGCTCAGGCTGCAATGACCGAGCCATAACAATACACTTCAGGTTTTTATACCTTCTTGGTGTAAAATACAGTGTGCTGGGATTTTCTGGTGAGCAGTTATTCTTACAATTGCATGCTATTTTAAAAAATAATTTCTATAGTCTGGGTGTTTGCAATATGAGAAGACTATTGTGCTAAATGGAAAAAAAATACTGTGAAAATTGCTCCCAAGTTAGAGAAGCTGCACTTATTTGGTGCAGGATTCTCACCCATATCAGTGAATGCATTCAGAGTCTTTCACCTTGCTATTTTATCTCCCAGAAAACCAGAGGCTTAGAACACAGAAATTGCTGAAATATTATTTCCATTTGCATTTTTTCTTGTCCATTTAAATTCTGCTTGAGTTAACAACGCTGCTCCAAATTCCTCTTTTTTTGTTCCCACCATAAGGTATTTACGCAGATCCATTACAACCTCTCCCACACAGTATATTTTGTAAAGATAGCTTTCTGTATAAAGCAAAAAGAAGTTTTCGCTCTTTGGAAATGCTGTAGCTGCTAGTCAGAATTCTGAAATAAAGGAGATCTCAACACCATACAGAAATAAATGTCTCACTAAGTTCTCTTGTACCAGCTTTTATTCTGCTCCTTCCTACAAAAAAAAGCAGGTGATGGAAATTATCTGAAAAACAACCTGCATTTTCTCACATCCACATCACAACAGTCAGTTAATTACTGGGGTATAAATTATTGTGGATTTTCTCCTGCTTTTTAATTTTTGCAGCTGAGAAGATTCCAAACTATGACAATAAGGAAGATCCTCTAATCGCTCAAGACTAAACCACAGCTTATTAAATTTCATTCAATTTCATTTTTCCAGTATGTAAATAATATACACTGATCCTGTTTATACTGACAATGCCTTCAGCATCAGGCACCACCAGTCAGCTTAGATACGAATCCACTAATTCTAAATGACAGCATTGCTGTTTCAACTACTGATGTATGTGAAATAAAACCATTTGACAAGAATGCTGTAAAAGAAAAATGGCAACTAATGTCTTACCTTGTTCTAAGAGCCACCCAAGCAGCATCAATGTCAGCATAGAGATTCTTCTCTGTAGGCTTTCCAGAACTTGCACCATATCCAGAATAATCATAGGAGAATATGTTGCAATTAATCCGTGAACCCAGTCCTATATAAAAGCTGCTCATCTGACCCAGGTCAACAGCATTTCCATGTGAGAAGAGCAAAGTGTACTTGGCATTAGGCGAGCAACGCACGAACATACAGGCAATCCTGTTGCCTTTACATGTTCTAGTCATGAAGCACTCAATGGCATCTTTTTCTCTAGAAGAGTATTGCCAGTCTGCTCGCTCCGAGAGATGCAAAGTCCAGCGACTACCACTCTCATCACACATCAGTGTGTATGTGGGATCAGGAGGTAAGAATGCCAGCTTAGAGGCAATTTTCCCTGGGCATGGTGGACAACAGAACAGGCAACACAGTTCACTAAAGGAAAGATTATTCATCTTCCAGTCTGAAATGGGAAGAGAGAATAGTATCAGTTTCCAGGTACAATCTGACATTAAAAAAACCCCAACTTAAAAAAAAAGTGAACACAACATCTCTAGAAAATAATGCATAACTTTTGAACATTTAATAAAACAAAGACTTAACTACATATATGTATATTTACATATAATATTTAATTTTATATTATTAGTTACTTCACAATGAGTATATCATTAAAGAGGAGTGATAACTCTAAAACCCTGCCAGATATCAAAAGTAAAACATGATTACCCAGAGAAAGAACAAGCATGAGTTTTGGAGTTTCTTTGGAGGAAATTAAGTTCATCATCTTAAGACATTAAGAAAAGTGTTCTTCCTATTAACAAATACATATGTGACAAAGAGCAATTAACATATGCTGCAGAGTTGCAGCATACTAAGGTTATGCAGATTACAGCACCTAAAAATCACTACAGCATTTCCTAAATACAAAGTGTGTATTGCAATCACGAGATATGGGCTCCTGCAAGCACTATCAGAAGTATGAAGGGTGCGTGAAGGTCAAAACTTGGAAGACAAAATAAGATGATGCTTCTGGCTTAGCAAACACTGTAGAGCTTTGGTACTTGAAAATGTGGCCATAAACTTATCTTCATGCCTCATATTTGCTGACACAAATGTTTTGAAAACCTTCAAAGAAATTCTTAGATGTATTGCACATAGGAATTGGGATTGTATAAATGACACAAATGGGTTTTTTTAATGTTTTAAGAAACACATACCAAACTAAATGATCTATCACAGATATCTGTTAAAGCAATATAATCTATAGTACCAATTCAAAGCATTGGTTTTAAAGGCGGGGGAAGAAAAAATACACATCTACACCTAAAGCAAGATAGGTAAATAAGATAAAGATGAAGATACAGTTGCCCTTAAAATAGACATTGTGTTCTCTTAATTTACAGCAGTGAGAAGGGCAGGAGGGGAAATCCTTTGTTGCAGCAATACTTTTTCTCAGAGATAAGAAGAGTAATGAAATTTGACAAGTACCATGCTGGAAACCAGCACACCAAAGATAAGCATTTACTCTACTTTCCTTGTGTTAAAGCATCTGACATTTCATCTTAACTTAAACAATTTTTCATACCAAATCTATCTACAGGTCTCAAGTTCATCTCCTGACAGTTCCCTGTGAACATAAACACTTACAGTTTCACATACTGACTTTGACTCAAACTACAAAACAAGCAGATTTCAGTAGTCTACAGTACCATGCTGTTCCAGAAGTTGGTCATCCAACAATACAATCTTACTGCTAATTATGACACCTAGGAATATTTAGATATTTCAAATTTTGTCCCTAAATTTGTACAGAAGCATAGTTTTCATGTGTAAATTTCTTTTAAAAAAAGCTTCAAGGACAATGCTGCAAAAAACACTTTAACATGTATCACAGACAACTATCTGATTTTTGGATGTGTGAATGGTCTCTTCCTGGTGGTACAGTATGAAAGCATACTGCAAGCAATGTTACATGGACCACACTTTTCGAGCAGCAAAAACAGGCACAGCAAGACAGTCTCACAAACACACAAATATTCGTGGAATACTACAAAAAAAGAGGCTGATGCTGTTAAGAGTTTTCACCCAGGTCTCTAGTCTTCTTCAAAACAGAGGGAAACCACAGATGCTTAGACATAGGAGATCAACACTTCCAGTTTAGAGGATATGGCAGAAAGTACTGATCAGCTCCCATAAGAAGGTAGATAGGCTCTTAAAGAAGATCCTGAATAAAAGACCATATTTCTGCCAGCTGAAGTAACAATAATCTTGTGTATCAGCACAATTAGTCACTCAAATTTGGTATAACTCATCCCTGTCAGATGAGATTATGTGAACATTAAGTTTCAGTTATACCCACAAGCCAGCATAAATGGAAGGAGTCTATGGAGGAAATCTAACTATTAGCAAAAAGTTTAGACTGTTGTATGCAAAGTAAAAATTCTATTGTTTTGGGGGGTGGTGGTGGTGTGTATTTTTTCCTTCTTTACCTCTCTTGTAATTATGAGCACCGAAAAATCAACTTCTTTCACCTCTACTTAATGAGCTCATCTTCATAGTCCAGAGAAGCTTCTGTGATGCCTCGACATGTTTTTTTTTCCAAGTACTTATGACCCAACACCCAAAATCACTTTTATTTCTATCAGAAACTATTAAAATGAGTTTTCCCACCTTTACAGAAATGCTGAAGGTGAAGTTAGATATTATAGTTTATTCTAAGGGGGTGATTATTATTTTTGTGAAAAATTTAAAAGAATTTGTGCCTCCAAAAATGAGATATAAATAGTTTGTTTTGTCCAGGAACAGCAGATTGCACTCTATACCAGCATACAACAACAGCCAAAGAATTTCTTATTTCTTCTAAATCCACTTGTCAGAAAGAATTAGAACAGGAGTTTACATTATTTGTAAGTATAAACAGCCCAGCAACACTACAAATATGATCTCACTCAGAAAATATTTGTTATTTGCCGAAGTAATTTCAGAAGTCTGGAAACTGGCCTGTAGGATTCACACACAGGGCAGTACTGCAGTAAATCACAGTGAATTAGCTGATGTGGAGTACTGTCCCCCAAGACACCATAAATGTGCTAAAAATGGGCTGTCACCAGATATGGAAAATGACATGCTGAAGACAGTAGATGAAGTATTATTTCTTCCCCTGTGCTAGACTAATGCAGGCTTTATATATTGATCTTTTAATCCAATGGAAAATATGTCTACCAAAACAAAAGATTCTGATTCCAGAGTCATTCTCCAACTAAATCATGGCTAATAACAACTCTTTTCTTTAAAACAAATACATGCTACTTTCTTCACACATAAGACCGAAGAAAAACAGCAGGTCACTAACTGAACCAATTTGAATACAAAACACCTATGGAACTTCCATAGGAGAATAGTTCCAACTAAATGCAAACAATGTTTCTATTGTACTGGAACTGGTTTGTCATTCACTGTGATGGATTGTATCCATATGAGAGTGTGAATAAACTGGATGTGCTTTATCTGGATTCTTAGCGAAGCTGCGGCAAAACCAACTCTGACCAGATTACTTTAAGCATATGGTTCCACAAGTACAGATGAGTAACTATAATGGGACTCATTTGACTAAGACACGTTGTGAATACCTAAGGTATAGTCTAACACCTTCTGAGCATGTATGATGTAAATCTCCATGCTCATTACAGCATCATCAGATTCTGAGATCAACACATCCCAAAACCACAACTATCTCACATTCTACTTGACATTTCAGTAGTAATAAAAATGCCAGTGCTGTTCTGCAAACACAATTCTTATAGCTGGTAAAATATACCAATAACAAAAAGAATACAATAAAAAAAATATACATCCCCTTTAATACTATACTGCATTTTTATAGTAATTAAGTATGAAAATTCTGTGGAAAAACTGCAGAAAACTCTTCTATTGCAGCAATAGAGGCTAAGAAATAAAACAGACCCAAGGTGTATTACTTACCCCTTCTGGGATAGCTTTTAAAAGGAAAGCTGGAGCATTTTATCAATTTTTTCTCTTTAACTCTCTTACAAATAAAGACCTAACATATAAAATTACAAATGTAAAACTGCCCACAGGCAGCGATTTAAATTCATTCTGTGGCAATTAGCCTTCTCATAAAGGCTGACAGAAGGGGGAAAATGTCTAGTCTTAAAGAACACCTCAAGTACTTCCTTTCTAGGATAACACAAATGTAGTTTTTTCATGTAAGTAATTATTTTTGTTCTCCTATCTCTGTACACAATAACAAGACAGTGGAACCTATTATTCACATCTTTGAATATTTCACTATGTATTAGTCTCAAAACCAGCCCAACCCTTCCAAACACTTATCTAGAAATCTTATATTTACATTAAATACAAATTATTCTAATTGTTTATTTAAATTAAATTGCCTATTTCATGGGGACTATTCACAAGAACAAAGTCAAACTCATAAATATAGCTGCTTGGTTTGGAACTGTAAGTGTTGTTCAAACCATAACGGGCAAGATATTAAAATTGTTGGGGTTTTGTTTGTTTTTGTTTGGTTGCTATTTGTGTGTATTTTGGTTGTGGGTTTGTTGTTTGATTTTTTTTCATCTTTCATGTTCATTATATACTGCTGAAGCAAGAAATTCTAAAGCATTTTTCCTCACACTTTCATTGAACACAATACAACAAAACTCGAGTTCAAGCCACTACTGAAGTACCAATATTTATTTCAACATCTGTGTAATACTAAAAATGGTACAAAAGGATATGAACATCCTTTAACTAGCCCAACAGTTAAAGGAAAAAAATGTTCAGTGAAAAAGAAATCATTAGAGCCTGATATAAAAGGATTAAGAGAATACTAAGAAAGAATATACAGTAAGTCCAGAAAACAACACAAAGGAAGTATATTCAATTATGAAAAAGCTATATTGAGAAATACTATGAAGTAACTATTCAAGGTAGTTTTCAAAGGACAAAGCAGACTACATGAAAATAGAGAAGCCTGATGGAACCAAAACTTTACTTTGGTTAATTTGATTATAAACAAATAAACACCCCTTCTAGTCTTACAAATTCTAGCTATCTTAACTTATATATCGAGACATTATTTATCGTCTGCTGGTTACTTTGTATATATCAAAACCTAACGGCACAGTTGAAAAAAGAAAGGGAATACAGGAACCACTAACTGAAAAATTCAGACATTCTTTATCACCCGAGGAATACACTAAACCTCTAAAGGTTCCAGATAGAAAACTGCGGGATTAAGTCGATTACATAATGCCTTGTATGCTCCAAGCAAGACTGCATCCGGAGCTGCCCTGCTGAAGCCATCCGCCGGCTGCCCGGCGCTGAAGCCCCGCTGTGTCCCAGCCGCCGCAGCCCGGCGACCCAGCGCGCAGGCCAGCCGGCCACCAACACGGAGCTCCGCCCTTCACACCGCTCTGCGTTCAGGTGGTTCTACCCTGATTTCCGCAGCCATGAACTTTCCTAGTTAATTACTGACCAGATACTTTACATTTTTATATTAATAATACCTGAGAGCAATGTTGGGGCCAGGGTCACTCCCACCCTCAATAGCAGAAGCCGAAGGAACAAATTTAACCAGGCTGGCAGGAACTAAATTAATTCCTCAGGCGTCCGCATCTGAAAAGGGTTTCGCCGAAGTCCTCAGCAGTGACTCAAAGGCACTGTTTGGAGCCGCGAAAAGCCAGACTTTAACAAGCGTGTAACAAGTCACTGCGCCCGTTTCCAACAAAGGAGTCCAGGGCAAGACCACGGACACGGGAGCACCGGGAGAGATCGCTCACAACACCCGGGCACCCTGAGGCAGGCGATACCCCCAGAGACTCCCGAGCCCAGCGACACAGGGACGCGGGCAGGAGGGTGGCAGGAGCCGGCAGCTCCCCGCCCGGTTCGTGCCGCAGACCGAAGCCGTGCCGCCCACCGGTCTGAGCAAACGCCGGTGGCTGCCGCGGGCCTTTCCGCTCGCCCCAGGGGCCGCCACACGCCTGCGCCAGGCGGCGCGGACGGGCCGCGGGTCCGAGCGGGGGAAGAGACACGGACNCCCGGGGAGCGGTTCCGGGGCACGCGGCGCCGGCCGGGGATGAGCTCGGAGAGGGGGAACGTGTCGCGCACGCGGCCCCAGCGCCACCAGAACGCGCGTGCCTTCAAGAACGACAAGTACGACACCAGCGCCCGACGCAAGGTAGGCGGGGACGGGTCCGGGCCGGCCCGGGGGCCGCGGGGTGCGGGGTTGTCCCGGAGTCAGAAGCCAGCCCTCTGCAGGCGACGCAGCGCTTGGGGCCGGAGCGCTGAGAAGGGTTTCTTGCCGAAAGCGTGGGCAGGTCCCCCTGCGGCCTCTGAAGTCATGCCCTGTCCGTGTGAGGTCTGGTGCCAGATCCTGATAGGCTGCGGGATCGCAAACGAAGTCGCGCGGCAGTGGGTGCCGAGGGACCATTTCAGGGATGGAGATACCTCTGGCCCGGGTCGGCCCACACCAGGCACAGTGCTGCTAAGCGAGTTTCGTAACGAGACATTTCAGACAGTTGTCACTGTACGCAAATGTGTAGTGTGGAACTTGAATAATTCTTATGACGTGATGGAGGACCTAGTTAAGCCAAAGAATTATTAAGAGGAAGACTGAAATAAAGCACTTACATTTGTGCAGTGAGTGCAGTAATGGCGTGTTATCCATATGACTTCTTGAAAGGTGTTTGGTCTTCTCAAGGTTTGTGACTATGTGGTCATAACTCAGAAATCTTGATGTTTTGAACAACTTTTCCTCATCACACATAAATACCCAGCCTCAATCTGCATACTTTTGAGATAACTTTCATGTGTACTTTAATTTCTTTTTTAAAAATGGGGCTCTTCTGATTAGTTAGATAGAAAGGTGTCTTCAGCTAGTCAGTCAGCACTTTTGCTACAAAAGTTGGCATCTTCACTCTGTTGTTTCAGAGGACTGTTTTGCCTTTTTTGTTTGTAAGCAGAGAAAGGGAAATGGTCTACAATATATTCTTGAAATACGCTCTGTGCTTTTAGTTTTGGTAGCAAAATATGCAGAAGGGGCACACACAGGCGGTGTGTTTGAGCAGGAACACCACCAAGGTGGGATGTTCCATCTTGCAGGCTAAACTGAGAATGATGACTAAGACAAAACAGAGGTTGAATAATCTAGGAGATCTTATCTGGTGCTGTTGCTGTCATATCAGTATCCCTTTAACTGAACCTGCCTGGGTTGTCAAAAGAGCTGGGAGGAGGGCAACAAAGTCGTAAGTTAAAGCCTTGGTGCCACAGAGGGAGGTTTGGGTTTTTTGTGAGTTTGTTTTGGTTGGTTTTTGAGATGTTTTCTAGGACTGGTTCTGCAAGTTAAACAGGCTGCTTTCCTTGGATTCTAAGCAGTGACAGTATTATTTGTTGTGTGAGTCACTGCATGACCTCTGATAGTAGGGTGTTTTCTGTCTGGGTACAAACATACACACACAAAAATATCACAGGGAGCTGGTCTATCAAAAAAGTTTTCAAAGAGAAACTGAATTCTGGTATCAGTTTTGTGACTGAAATAATCACTTTAATACCCACATGGCTGTTTTTCTGTTTTTCTTCCCTTTGAAAATTATTCATACCCTATAGAACTGGCTACACAGTATCATGCACTCAAGAAAATATTTTTTTTAAATGTAGCCAAGTTTGCTGTGGACATCAATTTGTCTCTTCTTTTTCTTTCAGTTTCAAGCAAACTATTTCTTTTTTCTCTATGCCTGCTGGCTCATAGAGAGGGCTGAGTGTGTGNTGGGTCACCCGCACACCGTCCATGCCTGCAACGCCGAGGGAGGACAGCCCCTACCTGCACCTGGCGCTCCCGCGCTTGCCGGCCCCGCGCTTCCCGACTGCCGGGTCGGCGGCGTGTGGGGACGCCGGCCGTGTTGAGTAACGGCGCGGCGGGAGGCAGCCGTCAGCGCCCCGGCCCCAGCCGGAGAACGCGCGGCCCTGGCAGCGCTGAGCCCACCCCGCGCAACCTCTAGAGCGGCGCCAGCCTCGCCTCGCCTCGCCCGCAGACTGCACCGGCGCGGCGGCTGCCGGGGCGGCCG
>VWZV01005944.1:0-94241 GCA_013397155.1 Irena cyanogastra
ATTATTATAATATAAAAAATTAGCTATTGATACCATCACCGATTTCTTTGGTTTTGGACTGGGTGACAGCAAATGATAATTCCTGGCAGGTTTTCTAATGTATATTTTCCATGTAGAAGAGTCGGGGTTTTCTGCAGCGTAGCATCTCCATGCAGTCTGGAAAAAATGTTTTAAGCAACAAAGTAATTAATGAGATTAGTGGCTCACTGTACAACACAGTAACTTCCAAGCAGCATGTCAGTCATTCTTTATTTAATAATAATCTTGAATTTGCCCTGTGGAAACAAACTCAGCATGGTTTAGAACCCTTATTTAGTAAATAGAAACCACATAGTTAGAACTGGGAAACCACACAGAAAGATCAGTCTTTTCAAGTGCAACTTTTATTCTCAGTAGCAGCAAACAAATAATGAGAGAGAGCTCTAGACTGGACTCAAAAAAGGGTCCAAATTTCATGTTCTGCCCCAATTTCCTACCTGACTTTAGGCATTTTGCCTATTGCATCCTGTGTTACAGGCCCCTACTCAAAAAAAGACAAAAATTTTTCTTTCATGCCTCACAAAAACACTACCAGAAATACAAAGGAATTGTGATGTGGTCAGTAGGGCTATATTCATACAAAGAAATGAAACTCAGGGCACAACAGAATAGTACCAGTGGTTAACCAGGAGCCAAATCCCAAACCCAAAGCCAGACCTCCCTCTTGCCAACCACCAATGATTAAAGTCCCATGTTCTAAGGCAAAAGGGAGGAAAAGCAGGGCTAGGAAACAAGACCAACAGGAAAACACTACTGCCTTCTCTCTTAACTGTGCAAATATCAGAATTAATTAATAATGAGTCTCCAAATTAAGAAGGCAGATCCCCACTTACTACATGAAGAAAGGACACAGTTATACACAAACAATCTAAAGCAGGGAAGGCCAGAAAACCCTAGATGAAAGAAACAAAGCAAGGCAGAATGAGAGAGGAAAACAGATAACAGCTGGAAAGTAAAGGACTCCATATAAATGCCTCCATGATTAACAGAATAGTGGAAGAAACAAATGACCTCTAGAAGAAACCAAGGAGGAATATAAAGAAAGAAAATTACTCATCTGGGCTTGTACTCTTGTACACCTATTTTGCAAACATCCTGGTTTAAAAACATCTTTTTTATAAGTTATCTGTAGAGCAGTTACTGAACTGGGCTTTTAGAATTCTGAGACTATTAGTAAATCATAATTACAACTATTAAGAGCAGGTAATCAGGAACTTATTGTCTATCCCCTACTCCTTAACATTTCTCATGGAGCTAAGCACAACATTCTGGACAATCAGTCTCAGGCTTGCCAATAATTTGGTGTTCCTTTCCCAAAAGAATCAGTGGGAACATTAAAAAAATCCATTCGTTACAAAACCATACCACAGGAGTCTCAAGATTTTTAGCTAATCTCTGGCTATAACCAGAGTCTTTTTCACATTAACTCTGGGACTGTTTAGTTTCAAGCATAAACTTTACAGTTAGCTACTGTTTCCATAAAGATCCTGACCTAGAAACCCACATTCACTCATGAAGCTAGAGAAATAAGTCAGATGAGAATGAAAAAATGATATGGTGTACATCGAGTTTCCTTTTCAATTTGAACTCTCTCCTTCTAAAGATATGTGCAGGTACTGAGCAGAGGGAGGAAAAGCTGGAAAGACCTAGAATGAAACCATGTTAATACTTCTCCAGGGTGCAATGTTGACTCCAATGAAATAAAGGATAAAATCTCCTTAACCATACAGATACTGAACTGCAATTGTATTTATAACAGGGAGATCAATATTTTCCTGTCTGTCAGTTGTCTTACATGAAAAGACTGATTTCACAGAATTCCAGTGGTTCCCAGTCACCTATTCTAGAGCTGAAAAGTCCAAACAACATTTTCCTATTTAAGATTCTAACTTACTTTTCCTAAATTTGAGATTTTTAAAGAATTTCTTGACCCAACTGAAGCATATTTGATGTTTGTCTTTACAAGCAACAATTTTTTAAAAGCACAATTCTATATGAAGCCTCCTTTTTGTTTTTTTTTTTCATTACTGCAAGCATAACATTTCATAACAATTTCCCCAGGTAAACTGTTTAATAATTACAGGATAACTTTCAGTTTTGATTTTAACCAGCTGAATTAAACAGTTTACACTGATTTGGGAGTGCACTTTTCTGCTCATTAGTTTACACGAAAGATTAGATTTCCAAAACTTGCATCTGTAACTCCTGTACAGTTTTTAATGGGAATCNATTATTATAAATGGAAAGAAATGATGGTATGCAATATGCAAGAAGTCAGTACCTGTATGAGAGAGGCAGCAGCTGGAATCTGACGGTTGAAATGCTTCTGTCTTTGTTTCTGTTGTACCTTTAGGGCAAAGCCTGAACCAAGAATTCCCTGTGGAAAGAAAAAAAACCTTTTTTTCTTTCTTTCTTTTTAAAAGTGGAGTGAAAGAACCACACATAAAATTGCCAAATTATGTTGTGTTAATAAACTTCTATTCAGCATCATAAAATACAGCTAATTATTTAGAGGAAATGACATCATACAGTGAAATTTTTAGTCTCAGTTATTACTTGCTGCAGCAAACTCTGAATGCCATCATGCCCTGATGCAAAGCCTTCTGGACTCAGACCCAAAAAAGGAAACAGAAATGATATTTCATACCCTCTAAAAGTCTCACAAAGGCTTGTACCGGGGAATGATAGAATAGAGGAAAAAAAAAAAATCAACCTTATGGGCTTAACTACATTTTTATGAGAAATAAAGCTTTGGCAGGGCACGATGTAAGCCACTAGACCTTTTAACTGTGGTATGGTAATTTCTATGTCCATATGTTAATCCATGGTGGGAGTGAGGAAAGAGGACAAAGAGGAGAAAAAGACATCTTTCAAAATGGCCAACTGAGTTGAACACAAAGCCATCTAATTCAGTCTCAGGACAAGGGACTTGGACTAATGGCACTGCATAGTGTGAAACCCAAACTAGACTCCAAATGTAATACAGATTTAAGTAAAGAGCAAAGCCATTTATGTATTCATTTGCACAGGTATAGGCATATTTAACACAAGTTTTAGTAACAGGTGAAAATGAAATCTTTTATAAATCATCTTATATGATTACACCTATTCAAGGAAAGCACATTTCTTTTTCTACACACAGTAGAAGGCATCAGAGAAGCCAGGGATCTTGGCTCAACCTCTAAGAACTCTATTAATCATTAAATATTTTGACAGGAACATGAAATGCCCTTCCTGTTATGTTCATTTAGTGAAGATCAAAGAGATGATGATGCTCAAACACCACATATTTGGGAAATGAGAGATCATTGCCTGATTCAGAACCCACACCAGTTGCATTTAGCCACTATAATCATGTTTGACTGTGATCTCAGGCAGATCCTCTTACTTAAAACACCAACAAGAATGCCTGCAATAGAGCTTCAAACCCCGAATTCCCCCTTGGGCCAACTCACAGGAACAACTTCATTCATAAGGAAATTCCCACTAATAAAGGGGTGATTAGTGTTGTCCTTCTTCAACAAAGATTAGGGAAATCTGACAGGTAAACACAAAACATGGCTGTGAAGACACAGCTGCTACACAATCATTTATAAAACATTTTTGTGGCATTTTAGACTGATTTTAAAAAACCAACCAACCAAAACAAAATCCAAACAAAACACTCCACCACCAACACTCCTCAGTCAAAAAAGTAGGTTTTGGCATTTTCCAGACTGATCATCTCACTTATCTGATTTCTCTTCTAAAATAAAAGTGGAAGAGGTTAGAATGAGGAGGGGGGGGAATCACATGCTTTAAAGGCAAACTCATGCTGGAGAACTTAAAAAAATTAATTATCCTCTTCTGTAAAAGATTATGTATCTTTAAAACAGGCAACTAATTTTAAAAGGTCATAGTAGCTACTATTTCATGCTGTGAAGAACTTTGTGATGGTACTGGCATAAATGTATTCTTATCTCTGTGGCATCCCCACCACTTCTTCATTAGAACTACACAAACATCTGCTAACACAACTGCTTGCGTCCCTGAACACAAAAAATAAACATGTAAACAGAAAGCTTCAGGTGGCACTAACATTCTAACAGCACAATTGAGGAGTATTGCTAAACTTGTGGAAAACATACCCTTAATTATCCCTGGCACTGATTATTTGGATTTTTAAACCGCAGTCCAAGTTTTGCTGATTTTTAATTTACCCTTGGTACTCGAGTGCCTTGTTTGTCATTTGAAAGCACTCAGGAACCTGTTTTCTGTGCAAACAAAGCACCGTGACAGCTTTAAAAAGTCAGTTCTAGGTCACTTTTGAAAACAGGACTTTTGCCATGGACAGATATTAATTTTGCGAAGAACTGCGTCAGTATCTCTGGCTGCTGATTGCTGTCTTTCTGCCAGTGACACCTTTTTGGAAGCTTTTCTAGAAGAAGGATGTACATGAGCATTCTTCAGTTCACCTTGGACCTAATCAGTTGAGCAAACTATGAGTGAATGCCTTAAAAAACCCCAAAACATCACTAAGTCATCACTAAGAAGTACTTAGAAGTAATTTCCTTTACACTTCTGAGATAGACTGGGAAAATTACTTGGAATTAAACATCTCTTCCTCAAATACAAACCCTTCTCAAATCCAGTGTTGCATACAAAAACCACTGCATATTTATTTAGCTACTTCTAGAAGCTCTTTTGTTTCTACAAGCTACATAAATTTCAGCTACAATATAGAAGCTTAATACAAAGCTTACACAAAACCAGGTTAAATGAAAGGTTAAGAATCAATAGCAGAAGTTCTGTCTGATAACTAATGAATCAACATCAAATAGCCACAAAAGTACAGGATAACCTACCGCAGGCAGTGCAAAAAATGAGATTGCAAACACTGAAAAACAAGATGCAATTGTCTTTCCTATCCAGGTCTGTGGCACTTTATCTCCATAGCCAATGGTTGTAACAGTCACCTGCAAAGAGAAATAAAAAGGGCATTACAGCAAGTATTAACAAGGCAGTCTGAGCTTGCTGCTCTCTCTTTTATTTATTTCAAAGAAGCATTAGCTGCATTCCTAAGTCTCCCACTGTCAGCCTGTGCGACACCAATGAAGGTTAACTCTTCCTTCCAGGTTTGTTTCCCCACCTAATTGAATGGAATATTGAATGGAAAAACAAATGGAAAACTGAATTACAACAAAATATGCGTTTAAAATCTTGCAAAGTAAAACCTTCAATTTAAGTCCTCATGGCTGAGGCAACTGCACAGCATATGAAGTTACTGGGATAGGGGCGGCCTGCCCATGTCACACACTCTCCTTAGGGAAAGGCTGCCAACAGTTCCGAACTGGTGATTTGGTTTATGGCAGGAGATGTTTGCTTAGGACCTTGCAGGACTGCTGCATGGGAAGAGCACACACACACACACACTGTAACCAGGCACGAGGCACTCTAGAGATAACGTTGGTATAAATATCAAGAGAAGCTGAAAATTTTCCATGTAGTAAAGACCCTGAAAACAGTCTAATGAATCACCGATTCATATAAAACACTGAGAGCAGGAACAGATAATTTAAAGCACGCATGCAGGAAACATCTGTTGAGTTTGCCTTTCAGAACTCTGAAGTAAAGATTACCACTACAGTGATGTAGCATAACAAGACTTAATAAGTCATTATTTGCATGAGCTCAAGGAAAGAACATATTTGTTTGAAGCAGAAGGATACATTTGGCATCTGAGAGCAATTTAAATTCACCTATGTCACCAGCTATTTCTGAATTTGTAAATTAGAGATATTTTTATCTGTGCCTTTGGAGGAAGGCTAACCAAACCAGAGCATGGGAAACCACATGGAGCCCTCAGGCAGCTGAGGCACAGCTCAGTTGTTGGCTGCTCAGACTTTCTTCTGGCCCCGTGGGCTTCCGCCGCCTGGGACACAGATGGTGGTCCCACAGTCACTCACACAGGCCATCCTCACCTTGTCCTGAACTTGCCCACCCTCTAAGCAAAGTCACTGTGTGCAAGTCAAACACACGACAAAAGGGGCAGCTTGAGGTGGTGATGTTCATTGCAAGTTTCTTGTTGCTGATACTCAAAACATTCACGTGTTAGTTTTTAATTTCAATACAAGTTTTTAAAACATGGCCTTTTTCCAAAACGGTTTCATACCCCACAGAAGCATTGTAAGGGTTAAGTTAACTACCCAAGCACCTTCGCCTGTGTTCATGAAATTGCTATTAAAATTCCATCTTAACTCAGGACCTGATGAGGGATGGAAGCGTGATGTTATCTCCTTACCTACACAGGAGGCAGCTTGAAAAAAAAATCCTAAAGCCTAACTACAATTTCACTTTCAAAAATATGGAATAAAAAAAGGAAATATAATTATGGGAAAGGTTATGGTCTCCAATGCCTTCTTACAGAGAAGACTATGAGAGAAAATAACGGTTTATGCTTCTGTTTTTCAAAAATTACAAATCCTTTTAAGTGAAAAATGTTATCAACTATTTTGTGTTACAGTTTTAAAAGCATGCTGAAATACACACATTAACTAGAAACATGAAAATAAATAGGTGCTTCTGAGCTAAACGAAGTATAACTGAAGAATTCATACACATCTAAGTATTTGTCTCTCCTTTCCCACCACATCCCTGCCCCTTCCTTCTGAACTGGTTTATATGAATCAGCAGTAAAACAAAAAAAGTATTTCCTGTGAGGGTTGCCTAGGAGGTTGGTTTTTTTTTAAAAAAAAAACATTTTGGGAATTGGGTTGCAAATCAAAGTGTGAAGTTAACTTTTTCCTCTGCCCTCATAACTCTAAACCATCTACAAATGCATTGTATTCTGAAATTACATTTTCTTTTTTCCCCAAAATATATGCTGTTGAAATCTTACATACCAAGTTTCTGCCCTAAGTCATTTTTTACAGCTGGATTAAAACTCCCTGAAGAGCACAATACTAATTTTACAGTTGTGAAAGAGGATATTATAATGGAAATACTGACTCAACTTCTACTCTAGCATAGTAAACATGTTGGCATAATCAAATTAAATTGATACAAGAGCCCACACATTGAATTTCATTGAAAACCCTGTAAAACAATTGCTTTAATTAAGAACAAAATCATATTCATCCACTGACTATTTTAGAACTTTAATCTGATGAACATCACCACAGATTTAGAAATTAAGACTAATGCTGTTCCTATTACATACAAATCAAAAGTCTGAAGGGGGAGAATATGAAGCAAAAACCAACCCAGAAAGAAAAAATAGTAATGTTCATCAGCACTGAGTAGGGAAAAGATTTTTTTCTAGGTTATACCAGGCTAAAGTCAGCACAGGAAACTAATCAGTTAAGGATGTTCTGTCTATGAAATCCTTGCTGTGTACCTGGGAAAATTTGGATAGTTAAACAGCTGCAAAATATAAGAATTTCTAGATGTAACAATACCTACATCTGTACGTTGCAAGTAACAATTTTAAAATGTTTCTTCACATCTACCCCATAAGAGTTCACTGCATGAGAACAAAATGTAGCTGGAACCACTCATGGAGTTAAAGCTCAAAGAAGACAAGGCAGCTGCAAAAGGAAGCTTTGCAAAAAGCATTTAAAAATATCTTCATCTTTCAACCTCTGCTCCAATAATTCCTAAAGTGAACAACTCATCCACAAAAATACAAACACATAATCCCCAAAAGCAGAATTTTTTAAAAAAGAATGCCACAAGTGCATTGTTGGTACACTTGACTTGTAAACCACATAGAAACTAAAAATGACATGTCCCCTTCTGTCAAGCATTGAAGTCAGTGTACAGTTCTCAACAGCTTTTTTAATTGAGAAGAGGGGGGGAAGTGGTTCTGAATAACAAAAAATCCATGAGACCACTTTTCATGAAGCTATTTTTTAAAATTTATGTCCAACTGATTTATAAATTAGTCAGATTACTTTTAATTTAGAAGAAGTTTTATGCATGTGCAGTTTTGAGTGGAATTTCCTCTAACTTTTCAGCAAAGTTTTCCCTCAACTTTGATTTCAGTTTACCTTTAGCACATACTGATGGGCTTTGCTAAACAGGACATTGTTTTGTGTATGCTTTTAGGAGTAAGCAAACTTGTAAATGTTTTGTTGGATTTTGGTCCTTAGTGAAAAAGCCTATCTTCTAAGCTGTAATAATTAAAGGAACAAGAAATCCTCAAGTAAAGCTGTTATTTGCAGAAAACTGCTTGCTTCAATTCAAAGCAAAAGGCACAGAGAAATATCTATGCACGGGTATGTTCAATAATTGCTTTTGGAAATAGTGTTCATGATCAAAGAGACTGTTAGCGCAGTTTTTCTGGGGCATGGTTTTTCCAACCAAGTGAAGGTTGGAAATTGTATATTCATATCAAAAGAAGAGCTCCTCATTTCATTTTCCTCTGAAATGGGATTGAAATTAATGCTGACAGAGAGAAGGAGGGGGAGGAACAAAAACAACAACTACAAAACAAAAAGCCACAAGCAAACACTAAAACCCACAAAACCCCCAGAGACAGTGAGCAGGTAATGCTTTCTGAAGGTGGTCATCTCTGACAGATTCAATGAGAACATTTGTCTTATTTTTTTTAAGCATCTGTTTTTTAAATTTTAATTTTAATGTTTTCCTTGAAAACATTATTGGTCTTTAATCTATATTAGGGCTTTAGAACTGTCAGTCTGGACATTATGTACAATACAAGCAGACTAATTTTGAATACTGGCACTGGGGAACTGAAAGATGCACCACATTACATTTGTTTTACTTGCTAACACTAAACCTATTTTTGAAAGACGTACAGATATCCTGCCAGGGGCAGAATTTATACAGCTTGCACTGCATTCAAAAGCAGCAATAATACAGACAACTCTTTATGCCATAAGGTAACCTCAGGTTTCTTCAAGAAGCCCATAACTGACATGGCAAATAGCTACAGTCCAGAGTTCTCAAGGAAATTCAAATAAAGCCCAGGAGGCCAATTTACATATGAAAATGGAAAAGCAATATAGACTTATAAATAACAACAATGAAAAAATAAGAACATTTAATTACAAGTTACGCACCCTAGGGGTGTGCCTATAGTCAGCAAAGCACAGCAATATGAAAGTGCCCAACTCCAGATGCAGTTTAGTCGTGGTAACATAGACCTTTTACATGGTTTACTTCAGCTACATTACATATTCTGTTACTGCTGCCCAAAGAACCTCTTCAGCAGTGCACACACAGACTGAGGTAACAAAAACGTGCAGTGCTGGAGAGCGAGAAAATGGCTGTGAAAACAGTGTCAAGGACTTTCTGAATCATTCTCTACTATGTCAGGTAAGTGCACTTTCAGAGAAGAGAGATCATTTATGATGGTGTCTGAGACAGGAGCTGTGAATTATCCTCTTCTGCAGGTTCAGCTCAAAACAGGTTTTCATTGACCAGGATTTCTGGTGTTTAAGCAATTCAGAAAATTCTGGCGAAACGTAACCATAACTTTCAAGACGTAACTCTTGAGAGGGTTTTTGTAGGAGTTTGAGACCTTTATTAGGAAGAGTCCTTGTGACTTCCCAGCTATCCATAGAATCATAGAACGGTTTGGGTTGGAAGAAACCTTAAAGATCACCTTGTTCCAACCCCCTTAGATGGGCAGGGACACCTTCCACCAGACCAGGTTGCTCAGAACTCCATCCAGCCTGGCCTTGAACACTTCCAGGGATAGGACATCCACAGCTTCTGTAGGCTAACTTCTTCTCTGTCCTAACTTTATGGGGTTCTTTCCTAGCAGGAAGAATGAAGAGTATTACACTATCAAAAAATCAGAAATGGATGGACCTGAATCCATCTCAGTTGTGTTCTGTTAAATCTTTTTAGAAGTTAGTGGAAGCGTGTTAGAGCAGAACGAGGACACCTAACTCTACTCTTAAAGAAATTACATTATGTGTTTGCTGAATGCAGTCTCACACTTCATGCGGCATGCTGCAACACACCAGAAGCTACAACAGAGAAAAAATATTATCATAATTAAATGTATTGATTAAATAAGTTTATTGTAATTAGGAAGACAAAGCAACTAGCATGCCTATTAACTGAACAATAATTCCCTGAAAGGAGAATATTTCAATATCCTGACAGATCGTGTTGCTTCTATGGGAAGTTTTACTGTATTTTCAGTAAGCCAATCTGCTCTGTCACATACTCAGTTTTTAATGGCAACGCCAATGACAGCATGTGTTTTTAAATGCAGCTACATCTGCCACTGTTAATTACTGAGTCATCTGACCACTGTAGTGGAAAATAAAAATGCCATAATGACATGAAAGCATTGAGAAAAGCCATTTGATGGAAAGCCACTTTCTTGTGCTACACAGTAAGTCTTCTGGTCCTAAGAAAGCCTGTATTTAACCATGGCAGACAGCAAGAAGAAAGAATTCTACAGCAGATCATAGCAGCAAAACAACACAACAAAACAAAACCTGTTGTATTCAAAAAGGGCTACATATGCATTTCAGCACCAGCAGATCTGCAGTGGATTTGCTCATCAATAGATCCTTCCTTCTTGAAACAGTAAGTGATAGTGTGTAAACAGAAGACTACAGAAGCACGCACACACACACAGACGTTTATTAAAAATATTTCTAAATACATATTCTTAAATATGTATATGTATTTTATTATTAGTGAAATGGAGGTGTTAGTCCTATCACTCCTATACAGAAGACTTATTAGTGTTATTTTCAAAAAAAAAAAAAAGAAACAATGCCTTTTGATTTAAAGCAGCAAAGACAAAGCTCTAGAAGATCAGTACATTTTGAAAGTGCAAGTATGCTATCAGTGATGTCGATGTATTTCAAAGATCTGTAGCACTTGCTGATGACAGTTTGTTTGATTAAGCAAATAGAATAAAAGCAGATGAAAAAAGACTTTGCTTGAATGCTAATGACAAGGAAAAATAGCCTCCAAAAAGTACCTTTCTTTGAACTGCAATAGGAAACAGAAATGACAACAATTACAGATGGGAATCCCAGAACAAAATTGCCAACCTAGTATTTGTATATCATGTGGGAACGAAAGAAGGAATAGTGACTAGCAGAAGCAACAAAATTAAAACGTTTATGAAAATATCATCCCAGAATAGAGCTGCCACACTAGTAAGTGCATATAAAAAGCAAAAAGACAACTGTCACTAGTAATACCAATAAAGGAGAACTTTACTACCAGACCTAAAGATATATCTATACCAAAGTTGTGGCAGCACCTTAGAAAAAGCTGAGAGATCTCTAAACAAGATGGTTACAATATGGCACAGACAAATGCTGTGTAAAGACAATAAGCGGCTCCCAAAGCAACATAACCACCTTAGAAAAGTCCTGTGCCCGGATTTCCTATCTTAGATGCTTCTTGCTCCAGAATTAGTCCATTCTGAATAAACTGGAAATTACAGCCACAGGTCAAACTGCAAAACCCAGATAACTGTTTTAAGGAAAAAAACCCAATCCAACAAAAAGATGGACAAAGAAAACCTAAACACCACCCCCCTCTCAAAAAAACTAGCCCTGATTTACCAAGACTCTTACCATCTTAGACAGCTGAACACTATCATGACAAAGGCAGCAAGAAATAATCACTGTACCAGTAGGGAAAACATGATAAAGAAACACAACATGTGTTTCTACATTTTTTTTTTATGTAATGGGATCTTTAGATCACATAAGACTGTAAACACCACACAGTATTATTGATCTTCTATAGTATTTTTGTTGTGTCACGGAATTAAAAAACAGAAAGTGTATTGAAGCAGTAAGAAGCTGTTTCAAAGTGCCATCTTACTCCATGCTTGCTTGAATTTTACTCCACATTGGACAGTGTTAACATGTGAAATTGCTGTACTTACTACTCCCCACCACAGGGCATCTGCATAGCTGCCAAACTCTGTTTCTCCAGAATCATTTACAGCATCTTTCTCGGCCAAGTACACAAAATAAGAGGAAAAAATCAGGCCCAGAAATCCAATGTAGAGCGTAGTTATCAGTTCCTGCAAAGAGAATCAAAATAATGGCATTATGATCTCATTGAGACACCTATATTTCTTAACATTGATGGGTTATAAGGGATAACTGAAAGAGAAAAATGCAATTTCAGTGATTAAAAAATGTTGACACTGAGTGTTGGCTGTGCAAATCAACAAAAAAATCCACTGAGGTCCACAGACAACACAGAGTCAAAGCAACCTCATCACACAGAACTCATTAACCTTCTGACCACCAAAAAGTAGTTGGGTAACTTTTTCAAACAGTGCCAGATCCAAAACAACCTTGGAATTTAGATACATATTTCAGGAAATACTAGGACTAGTTTTCAGAAGTCTCATTTTCTGTTGTTGAGTCCAACTACAAGTCAAAACTCACCAAAGTGGCAGTGAATATAAGGCAGAACCACCACACTTGCTTAAAATACATGACTAACTGCCTCCACACTAAATATAAGTGGTATCAGCAGCAGGGCTGAATGTATGCTGTTCTGAATACAAAAGCTTTGGCATCAGCTGTGCCACTCCTCAGACTGCCCACACTGACCTGTCTGTGTATGAACACCACTGATCCCAGCAGCCTCCAGGTACCGCCCTGACGGTCAACGTGCAGCATCCGTAAAATCTGCAGGAAACGGATGCCCCTGGAACATGGTTTTCAAATTAATGAAGAGGCCAAACACACAAGAGAAGCAACAGAGATGGAAAAAGGAACTCTGGCTTCCAAAAGACTGTTTTGAGAGACACAGAGTATTTTATGTTAGACTTAGCAGTCTGTGTCTTTTCACTCCACTCTCCCATCTTTCTTCTTGTTTGTTCTGAAGACAGTCTGGGGAGATTGTCCAAGGGAAGAACTGACCTTTGTACACATGGCTAGTAAGGATAACTCAAGGATTCAGGAATTTTGGACACAAACTTTAAATGCTCTGGAAATTATTCACCAACTCATATTTGATGTGCTCACCAGGATGGAAAACAAAATACAGAACCAGCTAACTGAAGATCTGATTTCCTTATCTTTGAGGAATTTCATAGGCAATTTGAACCAGACAGTGCAATCATATTTTAAAATAATCTTTTTATGGGAGTCACTGCAACACTGGAGCATGACATTGGGCAGTGACTCATTTTCTCCTGCAAGAATTGAAACAGGAGGTAAATTAAAAGAAACAAAAAAATGCCACCTTGCTCAGATAGCACTACTTTCTTTAATTGCATATAATTACCTGATAGCAGAGGTTGCAAAGACTTGACCTTTAGAGCCCACACAAAGAACTATCATGGAAGCAACAACTACAATTAAATCTGGAAAATAAAAGTTAATTGAAGAAAATTAATTAGCAGCATCTTGCAATACTTCTGCAAGACTATCAGAACCAAGGATCATATTACTTTAACATGTTGAACAGTCACTACTAAATAGTAATTTTGTTTATATATCAAGATATCTCAATTGTGGCATGTAAAAAAAAAAAAAAATTCATCATGTGATATGATGGAAAGGTTGCACTGAGATGGGTCCAAGCTGGCCACAGTCTAGATGAATGAGGAGTTGCTGTCAAGAAGTCTAGAATCCTTATTAGCTTTAACCCAGGAGTAATTTCAGCAGTTTTCATTTATTCTCTCTTCTCCAATTCTTATTTTCTCTTCTGTGCTTAGACAGGATTTTAATTGGCAGAGATTTTGAGGTTTATTTCATATATAAGAAAACTGTCTTGCTATCATTTCATCTGTCCAGGTCTAAAAGGGAGAGAAAATTGGAATTAGGGTATGAGTCTAATTTAGTTTAAGTCAGTCAGTACTGCACTCTAAATCTACATGCCTCAGGCTTAGTAAAGTTTGGAAAGGAACTTTGTATTTTGGAGAATTAAATAGTTCTTGATCCATATCTGGGGAAACGGAACTGCATTTTGCTTTCCAACTGAACTAATTTGGATGATGTTTCAGAATGCTTAGTGTTCTAGCACTCAAGACAAATGGATTGTGGCCAGAGTGCAAAGATGGAGTCAAAGTCTTTTTATAGCTGCAGTCACACCTGAGATGCAGTTGCTATTGACATATATATACACACATATATATATATATATACACACACATCTATACATGGATGGATGCACAGAGGAGCTAAATCGAACTGGTTTAAAATTGTAAAAATACCCAGATACAAAATTTTGTAATTTACATTCAGCAAAACTGTAGATAGTTTATGGAAACCTATGTCCTGTACTCAACAACATATAATGTTTCTGAGTAGTGGAAAATGTCACAGAAAAAGAACTACTATTCTTCCTTAACAATACTGCTCTTCCAACATCTGATTTATTTAGTACATCTATATTTCAAGTGCTCAAGTACAGGGCAAGAGTTTTTACAGAGTTCTTTCAATGCTGGCAAACAAAATACAGATTGATTTTGGATTATGTTTCTTCTGGTGAAACTGTTAAACAAAAGGCAAGCATTCTAAAAATACAATGATTAGTGACATATATGGAATATTTGGATGTAATTTCCAAGAACCATTAGGCCATTTTAGGAAGCTAACTGAATCCCAAGGGAATTGAGGTGTCCAGCTCCAAATGCATCACTGAAAACAATATTTTAATTCAATTGATACACAAAGCAACTGCAGTGCATCTATTGCGCTCTACCATGTGACACAAGACTCAATTAGAGTGCAAAATAAACTCATAATAAACTAGTCAAATGGCTGCTGAGGGGAGAAAAAAAGGCTGTTCAGTATATTTGAAAAAATATATTTGTAGCTCTTGTACAGTGTCTGGGATTCTCAGGTCACAGGAGACAGGACTACAGCCAAGACTTATTCCTGGCAAAGCTTAAGATCACTTCTGAAGAGAAAACACTCTGCTCTTCTGGAAAAACAAACCAAGCTACATTTGCTCTCAAATGACAGTGCCATGAATTCCTGAAAGGAAATTCAGATCTACATTCACACTAATGACAAGAGCTCTCACTCTAACTTGGCTTCAACTGCTGCAGATATTCGACTTCTCAAAAACCTTTAGGGCAAGTCTTACTCATGGTTTACATTGACTTTGCAAGCTTTGCATACTCACCAATGATTGAAATAGGCTTCCTAGCAAAACGAAGCCTTCCCCATATTCCAACATATTTACTGCGGCATCCTGCTGACCATAGCCGAACCACATACTCTGTTCCAAAGAATACCACTAACACAATTTCCTAAAAGAAACACAAGGGGAACTGGGTTAATTCACTATATCTGGGTTAATTCCATATATGTCTTTCATCTCTTTTCAGAATGTATTAGAAAGCAATAAATAAAATGTAAAATTAGGAAGGTGACAAACGTATCAACTATACTAAAAATGATCTGAAGTAAAGTAGAAAAACCTGTACGAGTAGAGAAAGAAAACATTAGGAGCAAATTGAAATACTTTGATTGCATGCAGTTTGGCTTGTCTACACGTACTAAAACTGAAAACCATTCTGTGCAATTCACTTGATCTAATTCAAACAAAAGGTTTTCTGACTGAGCCAAAGAAAATAAGCAGAGTCTGTATGTAGAACATGAGCATTTTGCTAGCTTATTTCATTTTGGGAAGAGGTGTGCTCCATGTACCATTATCAGATCAGCTTAACTTCCCCCTTGTTTATACTCTTTCAGTCTTCTTTTAAGCTCACATGGACTGAAAAAAGGTTTCTAGTATCCATCACCAATATGTCAGTCTCTAGGCACACTGAAGACAAAGCGAGCTCTCTAACACACCTTTTCCATCCTCTTGTCAGCATTTAGGGACTTCAGCAGAAACAGAGATCTAGTTCTGCAGCACTGCTGGTACCAAGCTACCTATAAACTACTCACCTATACCAAGGTGAGTAGTATACCAAGACTTTGGAAAGGCAACTCCATTGCCAGATGTCAAAGACACCTGATATTCTTGCAGATTGGACAGAGGTACAGTAAGGTCCTACTTGGAACATCATCAATGTGCACATAAACCTTGGTCTTTGCACAGACTAGATAAGCACGGCATACCCAGCATAGTTTCCTTAAGTATCAGGGAGCAGCAATCCTTCCTTATTGGCCAACTCCATTAATAAATGGCCACATTCTCCATCAGAGCCACCAACAAAATCTACTTACTTAAATGCTAAGAGTGGCTTGCCATTGAAAACACACAATACATGGCATAAAGTAAGAGTGCAGCTGAAGAATCAGTCTCAAGATGTCACAGTTACACAGGTTAGTGCAGATTAAGAGAATGAGCTCCTTATTTCAAAGTGTGATTTCACATAAAGAGCAACTGCAGAGAACACAATGTGCTGTTGAACATTCAACCCAGCCCTCTCTCTCACATGTCTGCAGGGTTCACTGCTGTTTTGCATAACAAATTGGCAAATGGGACTCAAGATGGTACCTATGATTATTTTCTTAATTAACTGAAATAACCAGGAGACAGCCCTAGTTTAGTTAAGATGAATGGGAATTATTATCACCTTCAAAAATGCATACAACATTGCCCTGAATACTGAGCAAAATAATATGGATGTATACAGTAAAAATAATGGGGAAAGGGTTAGGCATCAGTTGAGTTTGCTATAATATTTTTGTGGCTCTAAAACATCTTGATGGCATAAAAATACCTGTTCATCTCAGGGTAAGAAAGTGTTGAAGTTCGACTTTCTAACATTTCTAGCAAAGGTGGTAGAATGTGAGCCAGGACTCTTTCCCTTAATTTTGACATCTCACAACCCAAGCAAGACATCAGATGCAGCAGAACAGCTGTCACGATTGTTTATAGTCCCTTGCACTCAAGGTAGATTTTTAAGACATAATAGAACCATCAAGAGCATTGGTTGCAATAAACAGACCCTTCAATCCAGCCAAGAATATTCTTCTAGAGCTTCCTCCTGAAAAGAGCTTCCTTCCTTTCTTCTGAAAGGATCCACCAGAACCCTCCACCATTTTAACTTTAAAATTTAACTATTATTAAACAATTTCCAATAAGTTAAAGATATAATGAACATCATAAATTGAAAGAAACAGCAGCTGCACCCGATGCTTTAAGGAAAGCCTGTGTCTTATGACAGAAGCTTCAAATGCAATGAAACTCTCCCTTTGTCCAGTCTATGAACCAAAACTGAATGGGAAAATTACGAGCTCTGCTTGACATGAGGTCCTGTGGAATTGTCACAGAAATCAGAACACTAGAGGAAATCTTTTCTGATCAGGTAACTACATTCCTTTCACAGACCTGGTCAATAAACCCTAATACCAAATGCTCTTCCTTATGCAGAGGACTAGTATATTTCCCTTCAGCACCACCATGGAAGAAATTCCCTTTACAAAAGACAATTCCAACCACACAGGAAGCAAGAATGTTCCTCATTCAAAATAGCTCATCTGAGGAAGGGATATACGGCTTTCACATTGTGTGTGATAGCACAGATAAAACTGTTCAGATATCCCCAAAAGCAATTACTAGAAATGAAAGAAGGAAAAAAGTTACCTTGGTAAGCAAAGAAAAACCCAGAGACAAAGTCAATGTTTTGGCACAATGGAACCACAATCAGCACCATGACCGGGCCCTGTCAGGATCACAGTTTCAGTTTTACAGGAGGAACGTAGAAGAGAAAGCCTAGATTGTGCTTTGGAGGAGCGAGCGAGCGCTCCCCACGCAGGGAATTTGCATGGGAGCTGTGTGCGTACGTTTCCTAAAGCGCTCCACGGTTCACGGGCTAACAGGCACACCGGCAAGTATGCAAATGGGGGCTGTCCCAAAGACAATGCAACAGACACGCACTCAATGGTTACTGTCACCCAGCTCTTTGCGTGACACGCAGACAAGCTTAGGGAACATTGATTGTCCTATAGACTCCGCTGACTGGAGGGAACGACCAGTCGGCTTACACCAAGACACATTTTTCACTCCTGACGTTTTGATAAAGGCTTATTGACCTAAATGAGACCCGAGTTATTCAGGGAACATCGGGGGTGAAAGTGCACAAGCTGTTCTTCATGATCATACACAAAAACGCCAGGTATCCATTAGCAACTGGCAAATTCCCCCTCCCCTGCCCGTGGCTGTGTGACAGACAAAAGTGTTTTTAATATCTTGTGTTGCATAAATCTAATAAGCAGTCTCCTGGGGGTGGGGGAGGCTGAAGAATTTCTATCTGTGCGCTCTTATATTAGTGGCCAGAAACTCATAGACAATTAAAAAAAAAATTAGAAAATTATGTTCTCCTGAGCTACTAAAACATTCCCTGTATTTTTCTAATTACCAGCTTAACATGAAATTTACATGCACTAGAAGAAAATAACTGCCCAAAAACACGAATGAGCATAGGAATTAAAGCTCAGTCAAGGAGTTTTCTTGGTTAAAATTACATACACACAAGAACTACAATGTGCAAGGACCCATTGAACCCAATATAACTTAAATAGCAATCTCCTTTCTACAAGGTGAAAACAGAAATACAACACTGAGATTAAAAACTTACATGGTATAAAGAGCCCTCTAAGATGTGACAGTCATGTACATTCACACTATAGGCATACAGGGGCTGTCTCAAGTAAGAGAAAATACTCTTTTCCCTTTAATTATTGATTTCTACATGGTACCCTCACTTCTGCCATCCTTCCTGTTCAGCCCAAGTATGCGCACTGTGCCATATTCATGCCTTCTCAGCCACATAATCCCAGCACAGCCAAGTAAAATATAGCATAACCTAATCATCTGGTTACAGTGCAGCTCTCAGCATCCAATGAAAGAACTTAGGCAGGGTCAATAAAACCACAAATGCCTGACAAATATACCCATGCTATCTGCTAGTACAGTCCAGAGTTCCCGGCGTATTTTGCTAATAAATGTATCTTGAAAAGCCCTTCCCTTACTTCTCAATCCCCGCTGGATGGAGAAAGAGCTACAGTCCTCTGACGGGAGACATCCAAGACCTGCAAAGCACAGTAGCAACTACAAAAGAAATGACAGGTCCCTAAAACTTAACTGAAAGAGATGTTTTTAAGCTATTAGATTAATAACTTTTGGGGAAAAAAACCACCAAAAAGCTGACAAAAACGGATCATGACAGCACAACAACAGCTATTTAACAGATACAGAAATTGTCTCTGGAGGCTAAGAATGCATCTGTATCAAGAATATATTTCCTGATATATATTCTGTCTGTAGACCTCAAAATTATAACTGGTCATGGAGCATCACAAATATTCGGGCAACTATTTGATGTGGGAGGGCTAGATGAGGTCATCTGAAATCTATTATGAACAAAAATTTCTTTACTCAGACTCTAGACTTTTTTCAATGCACTTCATAAATGTAAGAGAGGTAAAGCACATGTTCTAGGAGGAAGGAGGCAAAGCATACCATTATGTTATTCTGACTGGCTGTAGAACACCCAAAACTGAAGCCCACATACACCTTATTGCATCTCCCATGGAGGTGCCTGCCCTAAGAGGAAGGAGAGATGACAGGCACAGGAAGACAAGAAGCATTGGTGAGGGGGACAGCTTTAAGACTCAGTACACATTTCTTGTACTGAAGAATTTCCTCTCATCTCAACATTTCACTGGGAATACAATTTTTACCCACATCTGCCATATCACAAGTTCTATTACATTACCCTCATAGGAGAGATAAATCACATTATTCCCACAATTCTATCAAATCTGGCTTCAGGGAAGATAAAGTTCCCATAAATTTCTTTAAACAATGAAATAATCCCTCATGTAGCTCTACATAGGGATTGCATGCCAACAACCATGACTTCAGCTGTAATATTCCTGTGGCACTACTTGCACTGAAACCTACTTTTTAGCCAAAACAATGGAATATTGCTGCCACAGAGCAGTGAGGTGGAACCTCCTCACAGTCTCAGGCAGCAATAGTGGAGCAAGGACACTGCCACAATCTTTTTTCAGAAGTCACGACAAGAAGGTCTCTGAAGGAGCCAAGAAAGGAGACAATAGATCTGCTGAGGTAAAGCGACAAGTGGGACGCTTGCCATCAGTCAAGAGCTGCGTAGCTGGATTGGACAACAATCCAGCATCTTAACAAGCAGGTATACAGCATCTCTCTACTCCCCAAAGGCCAAAAAAAAGCAAGAGCATACAGACTCTTAGAACAGTTTGAGTTGGAATGAACTTTAAAGATCACCCAGCTCCAACCCTCCTGCCATGGGCAGGGAACTTTCCACCAGACCAGGCTGCTCAAAACCCCATCCAACCTGGCCTTGAACACTTCCAGGGATGAGGAATCCACAATTTCTCTGAGCAAACCCTTCCAGTGCCTCACCACCTTCACAGTAAAGAATTTATTCCTAATATCTGATCTAAACCTGAGCCCTTCAGTTTGAAGCCATTCCCCCTTGTCCCATCTTCTTGTATAAAGTCCTCTCCAGCTTTCTTGTAGCCCCCTTCAGGTACTGGAAGGTGCTGTAAGGTCTTCCCAGAACTCTTTTCTCCAGGCTGAACAATTCCAGCTCTCAATCCTGTCTTCATGGAAGAGGTGCTCCAGCCCTCTGATCAGCTTTGTGGCGATAGGCGGCATTTACACCGACAGAAGAGCAGGGCACAAACCCCAAGCGCTACAGGCTGCGTGGTAACTCAGAGAGAGCTGGAGCCCACTTCTCAGCACACTGTTCACCTGACACATCAGGGCTTACAAAGTGCTTCAGACAGCACTTCTGTATAGCCTGAGCAGGGTATGCAAATTAACAGCAGCAAAGGCAACTGTTTCTTCTAATCTCACCCACTTTGTATAGAGAGGCCCTTCTTTGTTCTATTGAGAAAGGCAGGATTTTTTTCCTGAAAGCTGTACTGTGCTTTCTAAGATACACAGAACAGCAAAATCAGATGGCCTAGGCAAGTACACAAAGACTCAATAAAGTAAAAATCCCAACTTGACAAAGTACAAAGATCAAAAATAGAAAGACAAACGGTTTCTCATATGTATAAACACTTACTGAGCAACTGCAAGTCTCAAAAACACTATTTAGGACTGGAGATTTTCTTCCCCCCTACTTAGCCTCCTCACTACCAAAGAGCTTGTAAATTACATCTTTACAGAGGAAAACAAATAATGCTAGGTTTTTAAAAATGTTTAAAGCCAACACACAATTGTTCCTGTCTTTCAAAAGACTGGTTTCATTTGCTAAAATTCTTTATCTAGCAAATTGGGCACCAAATGATTAAACAGGCTACAGAAAACCAAAACATGATATCAGTATTAGATTTCCACCTTCAGAGGCCCATAGTTAATCCCAAGTTACTGGACATCATTAAAACTCCTTTATTAATGTTTTGAATTAGGATGAAAAAATGTTTCCATTACTGTTCATGTTCTGAAAAAAGGGGATGCTTATTAGGAGACAGAGCTAGAACAGTTGATTGTGACAAAGCTTTTTTTATTTTCCCTTAATCAGTGCTGAGAGCACAGAACAATAGCACTGGGACCATTAAAGAATACTTCAGGCCTGCAATTTTGGGTTGAAATTTTTCCAAAGGCTCCAAGCAACTAAATCCCATTGAATTTCAATAGGAGTTGGGCACCTAACTCCTTTAGGTGTATTTAAAAAGCTTTTCGCTGATTTCCTTCGCTCTCTTCTCACTAGAGGTTTCAGCCAAACCCGAATGCCAGCAGCTGGAATTGTTCCTCCAGCCCCAAAGGGCCTCAGACGTCAGTGGTGTAACCCTGCACGTGAAGGCACGCTCTCGGAGCACGGCTGCCTTACAACAACTTTCCACGCTGTCACCCCTGCACCAGTCTCTCCATAATGCAGCTGTCTTTAGCTTTTGAACGTGCTTGCTGATGATATCCACCAGGAATTTGCAGACGTGAATTAAGCTGGGCTTGCGCGTTTATTTTATGGCACTTGTTTTAATGTGCAGCTCTCCCCCATCACAAAGTATGCTCAAGAAGTAGATTTCAAACCCAAAATATTTGGCAAGACAGAAAAAGTGCCAACATGCTGACCCTGATACAAAAAATACTAAAAAACCCTATTCCTTTCTGTTTATTTCATGAACCTCTTATTCATGATTCCATAAAAATCTCTAGAAGGAATTCATTCAGGACCCTCTCTTTCAAAGTGAAAAATGCTCTGGCTTCTACCCAGTGCAGCACATGCTTAATTTTATATCTTACTGAATTCAAAGGAACTATTCACCTACACTTCAGATGAAGCACACATCAACACAGTTCAAAAATATGCAAACTCCTTCATTAGTGCATACAATATGCTAATACAAGTAGAAAGAACTGCTATAGATTATTAAAAAAAATCAGTGTAAGCCAAGCAAGTCTGTATTTCTGTGTTACAGAGAACTGTCATAATAACACTATTTACACAGTGGCTACTTCCCTTGATCTGAGCATTTTCATCCTGTCAAGTATCTTGTTGTATGCTTTTTTTCATTAAACAACCTTTCTTACTCCTTTTTTAAAAAGCTACTCCATACCCACCATGCCCTACACCAAGCAGCTCATAAGTCTTGCCTTTGCTCCACAGCCAACATGGAATTTATTGAGGGATCTCAGGAAGAGACTGTATGCCTGTTTTCCAGCTACAAATTACAGGGCAATAAAAGCCACTGTGACTCCCAGCAAAGCATATTTCCTTTATACCCTTAGACTATCACTTCACAACACTACTCCATTCTAAGAGAAAATAAATATTGCACAGCATCTCTTATCTGTAAGCAGAGTCACACAAAAGAATAATTTGGCCATGATCTGCCTAGCTTAACCTGCAGGAGCTCCACTTTGTAGAGCTAAAAGGGAATATAAGGATAGATGTCATTTTTAAGATGTCATAGTCAAGTTCTGGTCACCTGCTATAAAATTTGATAACAGCAACACTTGCGATCTAGTGGTTTCAGACATAATGTACTTTTTTTGTTGTTTGAGGCCATATTGTAATAGCATCCAGGAAGCATCAACACATTTTCAAAGAGAAATTAGAAGGACCATTGATAGAAAAATATTTTTGTTCCAGTGGTTTTGAAAAGGCACTACTTGCCACCCACATGAATGCTTCAAGACAAGAAGCACTGTGGATAGAAGCACAGCTGGATATCCACAGAGACATCATGAGGCTCCCACATCTAGATTCCATAAGCTATTTATTTATGGCCTATTTCAACAACTTGCTCCTGCAAAAGCAGATACAGAACATGCAGAAGAGGAGTTCTTTCTGACAAAGTTCTAACTTGTTACCTGTCTTGTGCAGGCAAAATATCTCCCCAAGGCCCAGTCCTCCCTCCAAGAATTAAGTTATGGAATGGTCCTTTGTGCTAGCCTTGCTTCAGGATTCTCATCTCTGGCCTTGCTGCTCTCCTCTACGGGTTTTGGTTTTACAGGACTCTTTCCGGGATGTGATGTAATTTCCACAAGTAAGAAGAGTGAGAGGTCCCCAAAAACAGGACATTAATTCAATATTTACTTATGATATCCTCTTGTAGAAGTAGCATGTTTTCAAAATTCATCCTCCAAAACTAGGATTTCTGGCCTAAGCAATGAACATGCTCTTCAATAAGAGTTTAAAAATAAATAAATTTTAAGTGACTAACATTGGTTTCAACTTCCTCCAGATTCAAAAAAAGAAAAAAGGAAAAAAGAAAACAATTTTTGTCTAGTCTGGCAGGACAAAGTTCCAGTATAAAGATGACAAGTTCTGAAACAAAATCCTTTCACACACCTGGGTGATAGTCACTCCATGACCAGTATCAGGCTCAGCACTGATAAGGGTTCAAGCGCCGTATTTCTGTTTGACATTCCCATAAACACAACCTGCCTCAACATACTTGAGCTCTCTCCCAGGCCTGCTCCAGGGAATACACATCATGCTCTTCCACACAGCTGCAAAAACAGTCACACACTAAACCTGAAGTCCAGGCACTTAATACTCCTCACAAGAAAACACATGTGCTAGTTTAAGCTAATAAAAACCCTCTCAGATGCCATATGCACACAGCCCATTCAGTCAGCATTTTACAGTTGCCTCTAAAATTTGTGAAGGAGGAGAGGAGAGCTATTTGACATGCAAAATAAACGTAACTGAAGGCAACAAAGTCAGCATTTTCAGCTAAGTGGCAAACACGTTTCACATACTGAAGGCAAGTAGCTTCCTCCTGGTGCCAATTTCCTGCGCCCGTCCCGACCAGCGAGCACTGAACAGTTGTGGCTGTCATTCAGAGCATCGGGATTAGAGCATTCTGAAATGGGAACTTAATTTATACCAACCAAAGCACATGACCGACACTGTGCAAACTCTCTCGAAAGCTTTGATAGTGTTCCAAAGAGACCAAACTAAACTTACATTTGCAAAATGAAGATAGGAGCCAGATCTCTCTGAAGTCGCATACCCCATTAACCAAGCTACCGTTATGTGCAAAGACTTATATTTTTACATGAATTCATGCTTCTATCAGTTTTGGGTCCAACATAAATAAATGGTGCAGAGGCAGCTCTTTGCAGAATTCGAAGTTACTAAAGGAGAACTGCAGCTCTGTGAAACTCCGCTCACTCACTATCACCTTTCCTCTGCTCCCTTTACAAATAAAGGACAAGTGCACTATTCATTGCTGGAAGAAAAAAATTCTTTTAAAAGCCATGGCCTTCTCAGTAGTAGCTGGTCTGAACTTCAAGACTTCAAATACCTCAAGAAGCTAATGGGCAATACATGGAATGAATTTTTAAAGAAACAAAACAAACCAAAAACTGAAACAAACAAACCACCAAGCTGGTATTTGGCAGAATTCAGCAACACTGTACTCCAAAGCTCTCTGGAAAAGAAGGCACCTTGTAAAAGCAATGCCTTGGACATATAAAGAATAAACTCAAGATTCTGCACAATACCAAGCAAAAGTCACCCAAGCAGAAGAATCCCCTCTGCAGAGCAGTAGTTGCAGAGTTAAAAACAATTGCAACTTAAAGTAATGGGCACAAGGAGCATGGCTTAAAGACAAGTGAGCCTCTTCTGTGCTGGAACATCAGGCAATGAAGGTCAGACTTGGAGCACACTTTAAAATACACATTATTAGAAGAACCAAAGCATTGGGTATGCATTATAAATGCATTAACACATCAGAATGTCCAACTGGTAGCAGTAGAGCAGAACTTCCATGTTGCTGCATTCATTTTTTCTAAAGCTTGAGGCATAGCTGCTCCTTATATGAACTTCCAGGTAATTCATTGAAGGATTTTTTTTCAGGGATACCAGAATTTTCTAGGCCCCTCTCTCTGATCTGAAATTTACTGTTGCTTAAATCAGTAATTAAAAGAAACATATCTTTGTAAATTCACATTTTCCAAAGAATTTTTCCCAGCAAGTGATGAAGGAAATGTCAGTCTTACTTCAGAGTTAGATGAATTCTGTCAATAATTATAAAACTTTTCTTGTTTTGTGGTTAGGATTTTTTTTAATGTCAAAAGATCATCCAATGTTTTAGCCTACGCTGTATATCTTCTCTGCAGTTTTCAATGCTTACTCTTTTAAAAAGTTGATTTTCAGATGTCTGTCCTGCTTAAGCCTCTCAAGACTCCATTAGATGTTAGATGTGATGTCAACAAAAAAACTTTAAGTCTAATCTGGACACTAAAGGCCTTACTACAAATCAGAGAGCCAAGATTACCCACTGGAACCAAAAATGCTCATCCCACACAAAAATATATGTGTTCAGTAACAATGGAACTAGTGAAAACTCACACTTGTAGCAGCTGTCTTACAGAAGTGAACCAAAAGTTTCTACTAAGGAAAGGTGAGTCTTTGCTTTAAACATAGCCAGCCTCAATATTTACTAACTCATAACACAAACCACCACTCTGTGTGAGTGGTAACTGAAACAAGTGACATTCTTCACATCACACCATTACTGAGAGGTGATAATGGTTTTTTTTCCACTATAAAAAATTCTTTCATAGCAATATTTTTCAGTATGCAAAATAAATAATTACAGGCAAAGTTATTTTCTAAGACAAAGTGAGAGGAAAAAGAGTGGGCGTCCCGATGCACAACCACCAAACACTGACACATGAATAGTACACGTAAAGCTAAAACAGCTCTGCTAAAAATGACTTTAATGACAACAGTGTGTTTCCCCTTTCCCCAACACATAACACATTCACACTTAACTTTGTCAATCGCTAGTACTTGTTCAGGGTTTAATTCATTACAATTACATTACACTAGAAAGGGACTGCCTTGTGTACAATGTGCATTTCCTCATCGGCTGGATGGCCAAAGGAAACCTACTAGACATGTAAAATACTTTACAGCTGTGTCCCATAACTGGGTATTTGGATATTTATAAGCTATTGCACTTGGGATAGCAAAGCTGATGACATGCGTGCATGTTTTTAGTAAGCCCAACAATAAAGCTTTCCTCATTAGAAATCTGTCCTTAGCATGTTATATCTGAGAATTCTCCTATCACGTACCACATTACTTGTCCCAAATGGCACGCTGATAGAGCCAGAAATGCTGTGCCTATTTAAACATGAATCTTTATCGTGCTCTAGATGTGGTAGAAACTCTCTGGTAATCTTTTATGTGGTTTCACACCCTTTGAGTAATAGGAATGGGTATTTCATGCTATGAAGACATGGATTATGTTCATCTTGGGTGCCAAATTGCTCTGAAAAACACTAAGAAAGCCCTCTTTTTAGACACTTTGTGAACTGATTGCAGGCTCATGGAATTGAATTAGATTATTTTTTAGTTTTAAAACTACAGCAAACAATGGCGGTGGTAGAATGAGCAATCAGTTCTCAGCACAACACCAAGCAGTTCCCACTGTGCAACTCCTTGCACTGCTGTAAGAAATCATCTCTGACTGTTTCAATGTTAAGTGTAATATTAAACATGGATTAATATTTTTTTTTAACACTGAGAACAGGGTGAATAAGCTTGGGGAAGGGGAATCTATTGCAAACTAGAGGTAATTGTGTATTGCACTGATGTTTTCCACAGAAATTCCACCCACATTAGCTTTGGCAGCAATTAAAGAGTACTTCTGGAATCCTTAACAACATTTAAGGAGTTCCTTTTAACTTCACTTTGTGTTCTGTGGTTCTTTCTACTATTTAAAGCAGAGAAAGCAGGGTGTTTTTTTCAACCTTCAACTTGTTTTACTGTTAAAATAAATACAAAGATAATTCAGCCAGAACTCAGGCTCAAAGGAACCCCACTGAAGTATTTATTCCTCTTCAGGAGCTGAGAAACTCTTCTTTTGCTCAGGTTGTACCTCTTTACTGCTGCTCAGTACATTGTGCAACTCTGCCTGTGAGCCAACACAATCATAGGACCCAATGATAAAAGAAGCTATTCAGAGTTTTGGCAGGAAGAATACTTCTGACATTTTGTTTTGGGATTAGACTTCAGTCTCAAGGCTTTAACACTAAGCTGCCCATGGTACATACACAGATCTGATTTCTGACACCTCTTCACTCCATAACAATTTATTCTTGAATATCCCCATCCAAGTCAACGGGATGACCACTGAAGCAAGCTGCAAACCCTAACAGGCAAGCACAGTTGAACCAATCTGTCGAAAAGGGAAGATCACACCACTTATCTCTGAGTACTGAGCCACATAATCAACAATTTATGCTTCCTGAAAGGAAAACATGGAAAAAAATGCCAGCATGTAGCAAGGCATCAGAAATACAATTGTACCGTATTCCAAACAGCAGCTAAACTCTTAAAAACCTCTGCAACCACATGCAATGTGTTTTCAAGCATGTTCATAACTACGAAACAATTATACAATTAGTATTTATACTGATTAACTAAATTAGCATTAACTGTCGGGCTAGAAAGTGACCTCATGGGGACTGCAAACTCCAAATACTTGAACAAGGTAAAAATGCATGCCTTTTTCTCCAGTTAAGGGAGAGAAATGGGGACACACAAAGGGAAATCTATGTCAAATGCCCATGTTGAGATGAAATCAGCTATGATTTCAGGAGTACCCACCCTTTTCCATGAAGGGAAAGCATATATGTCTGTCTTATACTACCTAACCTAACTAACAGCTAAAAGCTGCAAAAAAACCCAGCTGTCCTAGAACAACTGCTTTGAACTCAGCTTGGTGTAACAGTATAAAAAGCAGAGGAAATTTACTATCAGTTCTCACTTGAGAGAGATGTTTGTGTGGGTTCTCTATTTTTGGGCTGGTCTCCCTAGAGAGGTCCATGTGATTACCTTGTCTACCTCTGGTTTCCCTCTAAAAACTCCCAACTCCATGAGCTGACCTGGACAGATCAGAAGACTAAGCATGTCAGAGGATATTTAAACTTCCTGAAAATTATGTGAAAATGAGCCCAGTGGAAAAGAAATACCCTCTCTATATCCTGAGAGGAAAGATTTCATGTTAATAACCACACTGACCGGAATTCCCTAATTTTTATCAACATCCAGCTTCAGGAAGACTTATTACAAGTTTCAACCAAAGTCACTTGGCTTCATAAGAACAAGCAAACAAAATGAAGAAAGGCAAACAACCACCCACCTCAAGACCACCAAAGCACCCTCACACCTTAAGTCTTTCTATAATAATATCATTTTTCTCTAAGTAGAATTTTTTCTTATTGATTCCTGTTAGCCAGAAATTTAAAACTCTTAAATCAAAAGGTTTGTTTTTCAGTTTCAAGGACAGTTCATTTGCCACGAAACTCAGTATGAAGTCCAGAGAGGAAAAGAAAAGCCTTCCTTCATGCCATCTTTACCACCACTCACACACATGCTACTTCGCATTGTTACATGACTGTTTCCAGGCAGGAAATTAAAGCGTTTGGGGGAAAAAAGAGATCTGACACCCACTTTCAATGGTTTAAATCCACAGAGAGATGTAACTCTTGGTTCATCAGAGCATGAGCTCAGCAAACAAAGAAAACCAAAGCATCTTCCTTCAATAAGGTACATCCATTCATCAGGTAGCCAGTCACTTCTTGAATCAACTCAGATTGATTAAACTTCTTTCATTAACTGATTTCAGCTCATCTGGTTTATTAACATCTATATAGCCCACCTGGGACCCTTGAACATCTGCTGCACTTGTCTGATTGGGGAAGCGCCTTCCTTCATTATAATAATTTCTCAGATTTCTGTTAAAGCCATTAGATGCCCTTTAGAGCTTTCTTAAGAACTATGGCAGCTAGCAGCTCTTATTCTCCATAGAATCATTTATTGCTGTTGTCCAGCAGAGCTGGACACACTTCTCTCATCAACCCCACATGCTCAAACAGAAATCATGGGTAGGGATTCTCAAAGACTGACAGCTCTGCTGGCATTCCATAAACAGAGACATACGGTTCGGGCTCATGCCTATCCGCACATTTTCATTTTCTAGATCATGATGGTCACAACTGAGCTCAAATATTTGTAACCAGGAGTGGGTGTGGGTGGGGGGTGGTGGAAGATCAAGCATTTCTTTGTGCCCCACACATTTAGGATGTTCCTCTGGAATCACTTCAAAGACATTTTTTCTGCATGCATTATTCTTCCAGGAAAGCTACAATCCACTACAATAATTTATTGGCGTATGAAAAATATGCAGTGATATTCTAATGTGCAAATGGAAAAAAAAAGATTCCATTCTTCCATTTCCTCCAAATTTCTGAGTGCTACACAGATAGTATGAGCTGGTAAATTTTATGCTAAACAGGAAAACAACAGCCAACATACCCAACCACCATATCCTCAGTATAGTCTTTGCCTATTGGATACAGAATTTGTTCCACAAAAATCAGTTGGGAATTTTCCTGTATTGTATGCAAGATTATGATCTATAATTGGTTTAATTGATGCTAAATAGCTCAAGACCTTGACACATATTCAACAGTTATTTTGAGGTTTATTTGTAGCTGTACAACTGTTCAGAACATTCCTTTTGAAAATATCTAAGAGTTAATTGACCCAAGATTTTGTGGGTGGGGAGTGAACTTTTTTTAGAGTACAGGCCATAGTACGTTAACACAGACATTATCTCACACTATATAGAGCTTCCCTAAGATGAAAGGCATAGAGGGCTCACTGTATAATAAAAAGAGCTCTTGTAAGCAGAAGAAATAAATATTTAGAAAACTATCTTTGAATTCATAAAACCCTGAAGAACCACCTCATATTAGACAGAAACATCACCATAGGGAAGAGCGGGAGGTGGGTAATGAGCACCAGCCAAGAGCTTTCCTTACCAAAATATTTATCTTAAAGGAGTTCGATAATCTTTGACTTTCAAAACTGCTGAACCAGTTGGTTCTATCTCATGTTCAGCATCATGCTATTAAACCAAGTCAAAAGTTTCTGTGGTTACTATCAGATGAAATGAGCTAATTTCCCCAGAGAATTGGCTACACTGACCAGATGTCTTTAGCCAGCTACTCCCCAGATCTAGCAGGAGCAGCACATGCAATGCCTGCTCTGTTACTATGGAGACAGGTTTTCCCATCCACTCTGCAGCCGGGCTTATAGTAGCTACCAGCTGTTGTCTCGACTTGTACTCCGTCAGGAGAGACTGAGGAAAGAAAGTGGGAGACGTAGGGCTGAGCTTCTCCCAGCCCCAGACCTCATAAACTTTAACCGCAGCCTCCAGCCACCCTGGATCTTCCCAGCCGCTGCTCGGGCTCGATGCTATTGTTCAGAGCCGCCTCCGGGGCTTCCTCTGCTGGTTTTGCAGCCTTGGAGTGGGTCAGCGGCAGCCCACAGCTGATGGCTGTAACGTGCTCAATTGCTGGGCTGCAAACTTAAGGATTCCCCAACACACGCTTCCAGCCCGACATTCCCATCAGAATGGTTTATGAGCTTAAATTTAAATCTCCAGCAGAAACCCATTTCAGGTTCCTGACATTATTCTCGCTCCATACTTTCAAAGAAAAACTTTGTGGATTAATGGCTCCCTATCCATCCTGCAAGGCTGGTTAATGCCTTCAATCCCCATTGCTTTTTAACTCCTGTGGAACTTTAATCCTTCTCTGACCATGCTGATGAGCTGCAGAGAAACAACGCTGGTCAGGATTTTCATTCTTGCATTTTCTTTTTGAATGCAGCCAAGTTCAAATGTCTAATTATAACATTGCAGAGTTAATGATCAATTTAACAAAGGCTTTAGAGTATCTTTGAAGTCATAACAACAAGCCAAAGGGGGGTTTAAAACATTAACTGCACAGGGAGCCTACGTAGAGAGTTTTCTTAGGATTATCTCTCTCACTTAACAAAGTTGAGTCATTTCAGAATACTTCAGCAACCCCACGGCTCGATCTGGTTGCCACATAGCGCAGAGCTCCAGCTAGTGTTTATTTTATAGCTCTGAGCAGCACCAATCATTACCCTATTAATTCAAGCATGTTTAATTCAATGTCCTTCAACTACTCAGTCATGCCTATTTGTAACTCTTAAGCAACTCCAGAAAGGTACAGCTTGTCACCACATTTATACCTAACAGGCTCTAATTGCTGAGGTTAGACATACAATGTAAGGAGGGTATATATAAGGACAGTTAGAAGTGATATTCACTGAAACACATGATATGCAGCTTCTGCTGCTTTGGCTTGAGGCACACTTTTCCCCACTTATTGCACAGGCTGAATCTGCCTTCAGATGTACATTAACTCCTGCTGATGTCAGTGTGCTATAAATACACATCAGAGGTCACACTCTGACCTGTTTACGTTTTAATCTGACATATGTAGCCACTCATATTTTGTATATGTTAGGCACCCCTGCCACGCTGAATCAGCACATCCAGAAATAACAATAAGGGCATGCTTAGCCTACAGCAGGACAGACAGAGCAGAGAGAGCAGCCAGTCTCCTCCTGCCTTCCTGTCACAGCAGCCCTGCCAGACAGCATCACCAGGTACACTTTGCAGAGGGCTTTTTGTGTCCCCAGTTCAAGAAGCAGACAAGGGTGAAGCTGAAAGGCATTAACCTGCCTTAAGGGTTAAGCAAAGAGTTAGGATAACAAAGAAATTACAGATGAGGGGGTAGCCATTCTGGCTCCTCCAAGATTAGCTGAGGGGGAAAAAACTCCAAAATCTCAGGCTGCCCACAAGATCCCTACCAATATTTTCCTTTGACTCCACTGAAGAACAGAGATGGACATGTTTCCTATTTTAAATTACAAATGAGGAAAATGTCTCTCCTTTTTGCTGTGGACAGCCTATAGTGCTGGGCACTCCAAGAAGAACATTTCAGGAGTTTAACCAAGCAATGTAACAGCACCCTGTGGCTTGTGCTGAGGGACAGTGCTGTAATGAAGAGCTTGTAGGCACATAGGGACTTACACTTGGGGCTTTATCAACAAAAAACATTTACACATCTTTTTTCCTTAGTGTTGCAGTTAGAGACACAATGCCTGTATGGTGACACATAGGATAAGTAAAAGCAGAAAAACTACATCAGCAAAAATCAGTGTTTCCTCCCTAAATCAGGTGGTGCAATCAGATTTCCTTTCAGATCTCCTGGGAGATTACATCTTATTGCTTTCTTCATTTAAAGCCCATTTCCCTAGACCTTATCTACAGGGCAATTTCCACTTCATGGTGAGTTTGTTCATTACACTCGGGTAGTTCCCCCACAGCCCTGCCATGCCAAAGGATTACAGGCGCATGCTTGAGACCAAAGATCACTTCAGCTCTGACAAAACATAAAGCAATAAAGAACAGAAAGCAATCAGTCTGCATGATGCTAAAAAAGGCTTTCAGTGAACTCCCAAGTACATCACTGCTGCAACTAAACCTTGAAGCTTCCCATTTTGGGAGGGGTTTTCACTTAAATTCCAAAAGCTTGTCTTTCCAGAGATGATCATGGCACTTACATTCCACAGAAGTAAAGGGATATTTTTTTTTGGTCTATTTCAAAGCAATTTTGCTAGAAAAATCCCATGGTGAAATGATATTTGGACACTACATCACCACCATGCCTATCCTTCTAACAAAGTGTACAACACAGACATTGCACTGCAGTGGCAGTACAGAACTGTGTATAACTAATAAAATACATCTGCATCCAACAAAGGAGAATGAGTTGAATTAATATCAAACATGTTTAAATGAATATCAAATATGTTTGCTTCATCATGCTTTGAAAGCACAGTACTTCATTTAAATCAGAAAAACAAGCAAGTTCATCAGCTGTCCTTAACACGTTTAGGACCCTGAAATCAGGGAGTGCATAACAAGGCACTACATTTTTTAGTAGCACTTTACTGATATAGTTACACAACAGCTATAAATAAGTGTTATATCCTGAGAAAAAGTCTTCACTTGGAAATATTTCAGTGGTTTAGGAAGTCCTATCCTATCTTCCAAACTGATAAGCACTCTAAGCAAAATTTGCACACCTGTGAAAAAGTTGGATTCTTTTAGGCATAAACTGTCAGAGAGATGGTGGTGACAAGACATATGTCAACTAACAGTTGCATACATCAGAAAGATTCACCCATGCTTTTTAGGATTTTAGAAGATTGTGTTTCATTCCAGAAATACAATTAGACCTGCATTTGTTCCACCTCAGCTTTCTGCTCTCAGCTGGACCCCTTTGGTTCCATCCATAAATCTGTGCAGGAGAGGGGCATCTCCAAAAAACACACTGAGGCCCTACCTTTGACATCTCAGGTTAGATGGTATGAGCTCATACTTGAGCTTCAAGCAAAAGCAGCACTGAGGTTCCTGAAAGTTATGAAGCAAAAACACAAAAAACTCCCGTCAAAACCCAAAAAAAAAAAACCCACTAACAAAAAACAACCAAGAAAGAGCTTTGCCATACTACTGTGAGGTAAATGCACTGATTTTCTGCCAGGTCCAACAGCAGGGATAAAAGAAAAGAATGTATGCCAACACTTCATAGGCCATAGACTTCTCATTCTATCACACCAAGTTAATCTGAGACCAACAAACGTTCAAATCCATGACTCAGACTGTGAACGGCTGCAGAAGCCAAGGAGCCCCTGCAGATGACTGTCTCCCACCTCTCATGAGAACGAATCAGACCCAGGGGACGAGCAGGTGAATTTTTGGCTGCACTGATTTTCAATGGAAACCATCTCAGATTCTGGTTCAGCAGTTTCTTTATCAGAAAAAACAAAACACCACAGTGTCAGCACCTTACAATCCCCTCTCACATTTATACAGCTCAGATCTCAAACACCCCAAAAACTCTGAGAGATTCTTCATTTTTAGGCATTATGTTTCATGGTGCAACACATATTTCAAAGCTGCTACTGCTAACTTGTCACTTTTTGTGCCAATTCATCACGTAGTTTGTATCCAGCACATCACAGCTCTAAGTTTTTGGCACAGGAAAGCTCCTTAACATATTTATATGATGGCAAAGGTCTCAGTGTGTTTAAAATCTGCCTTCTCTGTCCAAAAGGCACCCTGTTTTGAACAACAATCACTGCAGACCTTCCAACTGCAGTAGAAGTGATGACAGACATGACAGTATCTCACAAATATTAGGACAACTTGCAATTTTAGACTCTTGAAGCTGAAAATAGTCTTCACTATTCCCCTGCAGAAGGCTGCAGTGTACAGCTTCTTCAGACACTATAAACACTACCCAAAGCCGAAACCTCTGTCCAAACAGGAATAAATAGCTAGGTTCAAGATACATACAAAAGGTTAGGCAATGTCATAATTTCTCTTGAACTTTTCCTTAAATTAAGTGTTTGGTTCTGTACCTAAATGGCGTATTTATTGCCAAACGTGTTTTAAAATGCAATTCCTAAAAGACATACACATTGCATTACTATAATTCTTGATTAACCACCAGTTTCTAAAACATGCATATAACTTTTAATATCCACCTGTTTTGATTCATCTAATGCCATGCACTACATCAAGACAGAAATAAAACATGTTATTTAAAGCTTTCTGTAACAGTACATTTGTCAACAATACTTGATCAAAGCATTTGCTTTCACTGTACCGTATTTGTTTAACAACTACTGCTTATTTTAGCCCATATAAAGAGTTCTGAAGAACATAACCCCAGTAGATGCCAGAAGAATGCAGCTTTTAAACACAACCTTACATTCAAAGAGCAAAGTCAAGCTCTAATAACGTAAGCAAGCAAAATTCTCTCATGTACACAAACCTTTCCTGTGTGATTTTTTTTTCTTTTGGAAAGATTTAGTGGTAAAACCAGGATCTAAGTATTTTCCCTGATAAATAATTCAGAAGACAGTAGAAAAACTCATGCATGGTTGATGCTATTTGGCAAAAGCTATTTGAATAAATTTAAAATTTTTACTTTAGTATTTTATTACCAGAAAAATCCAGCATTTCACATCAGAGTAGGTTTTATTGGCTTCTGTGTGGCTTCTTTTTTTCAGGTCAAGTCTTTTCAGAGGGGTTGGTTTGGTTTTTAATCTGGTGTGTTTATCTGTCTACCAGAATCACATTCTCACACTTCAAGGTGTTTTCTGACTTTAGTACATAACCCATAGGGGTAGTTCTGACCTTGGCTGGAGGCCAGGTGCCCACCAAAGCCACTCTACCACTCCCTCCCTCAGCTGGTCAGGAGAGAGAAAATATAAGGCTTATGGGTCAAGATAAGGACAGGGAGGGATCAATCACCAGTTACTGTTTTGGCAGAACAGACTCCACTGGGGGAAATCACTTCAATTTATTACCAATCAAATTAGAGCAAGATAATGAGAAATAAAACCAAATCTTGAAACGCTTTCCTGTCACCCCTTCCTTCCTCCAAGGCTGAACTTTACACTCAAATTCTTTGCCTCCTCCCTGCCAGAGGGGCAGGGAATGCCCAGGAACGGGAGTTGTGGCCAGTTCATCACACATTGTTTCTGTCCTTTCACACATTTATTGTGTAAAACAATGAAAACAGAGTTCTCTACTCTGAATTAGCAATAATGCTGCACTGAATTGGACAAGATCAATAGTTCTGTGAATTACAAAGCTCCACAAAAGACCACAACTTTATTTTGATTGCACTGAAAAAATATAACCAGCAGGTACCAAACCTGGATTTAAAAACCCTCCCCATATGAGGAGGGAATAAGCATCTGGAGCTCAACATTTAAATTACAAGTGAAACCTTTGCATCTACTCAACTTAACAACAGTGCAGCAGCTATTGACATTTAGGGCTTATTAAATGCATTTGCAAGACTGATGTGGTCCACATATAGATTATAACAAAACGAGATAAAAATTCTACTTTTCATCTGACTTCAAGGTTTGTCATGTTTCACAGGGTTTCCATTGCTAATAATAAATCTGTCCCTGCCAGCAGAGTTAACTACACCGGATGAAGACAGACTTCACAGTGCAGGATCACTGAATGTTTCAAAGACCTGCAAGGTGCTCCAAATGTCAGGTGGTGACCATCACACATGAGACTTTCAGGGACAGCTCCTGATCCACAGAGACAGTCACCTGTTTAGGCTCATAAGGACCACCTCTCTAAACAGCACCTGCAGCAAGCCCACTCTTAATGTCAAGCCAAGCAGCAGCACTAGAAGGAGGGAAATCAAAACAAATACAACCCACCATTTTTCAAAGCAAATCCTGAAAGAAAGAGTTTCATGTAGCTTTTCCAGACCCTTCCATTAGCAGTGTATCTCTCCTTTGGAGTAATGTTAAAATGAAGTTTTGTACAATTCCACCTCACACACAGCAGTGGCAGCCCAGGAGTCAAAAGCAAGCTCACAAATGTTTTTGTTTCTTCTAGACAAAACCAAATCTCTTCAAACCAGACTGCAAAGAGCAAAGGTCTTTGCAAACATAGTAAATGCCTTGGGCTACTTAAAAGACAATGTTTATTTTACTTCAAAGATTTTTAGACTAGATTACCTTAAAGCAAAATGTTCAAGCGAAATACCTTGGTCTCCTTTTCTTTCCCAAACTCTTAAAACATGCCAGTTGGTCTAGACCTACATATCACAGGCTAACATAAATAAGGGCATCTTTCATGAAATTTATTTCGCAAACAGGAGCTAGACCACTAGACAGATGCAGCATGAATGTTTTGAACATTCTGGCATCCCTTTTCACCCCTGCTTCCGTTTCCCTCTGCCTTCCTTTTGATCTGGCCCCACCCCAGGAGCCAGGCACCTTCCCTGGGGGAGGAAGGGTGTACTGGCACGGCCCAGCTCAGCTCTGCCAGATGTTTGGAGGGAAGTTTCACTCCCTCGCTGCTACTTGCTCAAGAGACAGAGAAGGTATTGCTCTGGGCTAAGCTTCCTGCTCATTGGCTCTACTGGAGCTTTCCAACTTCTGAATTAATGCCTAAGCTAAGAAGCCAATTCACAGAAGAAAACAGAGGGAGGGTGTATGAGAAGAGATACCCTGTTTATTTGATGGTTTGGACTTCTGTCATTAGTGCCAACAGGTAATTTGTGATTTGCAAAATGAGCACACATCTGGGCAAGTGTCCTTCAGTCGGTCCAGCCTCCTACTGCTTTTATCCTTCAATACTTAACTCTCCATATTACATTTGGGCTCAAAGCACAAAGGGGCCCTCATTTACAGCCAGCTCCCAGGCACACCAGGAGCACATGAAATAGGTGCAGCAATCACAGAAGCACGTTCTTGGAAGCTCACAGGAAGCCCAGGGTGGGTGTGAATTTTTCTCTTGCTCAAAGACAGGCTTGCCTGCTTTCTTCCAAGGTGTTCTCCAGCTAGGAAACCATGAAGGCACATTCCCAGAAAACCTGAGAGCCATAACAGCTCTACAGGAGGTAGAAAGCAGATTGCAAATTTTAATAACACTTAGTGCATTAACTATTACAGATTTTTCTTTCAAGAACTGACTTTGTCAGGGAGGGTGAGAACCCAGCTGTAGACTCTAATGCTTGTTCTTTGTCTTTCCTGCAATCACATCTTATCTTTCCATACTTTGGCCTTTCTTCTTTAAATCATTAAAGGAGACTAGAGAACTGCTTTTTTTGGAATTGGCCCATGAAATAAAAAGCTATATATTCATCTTAGAGACATGCTCAAGCATAATCCCACAACTTTCTGCTTTATAATCATTTTCCTGACTTTTGAGGTGAAGACAATGAATCCAGCAGTCTGGCGCAGTTTAACACGTGATACAGTTTAAACAAAATTTCTCTTGGGAAAAGGCTTGTCTGGTGACATTGGCAGCACTAGTGACTGACCCCTAGGGAAGTGGGACAGCCACACACAGATGGGAAATAGCTAGGAAGGGACTGCATGGAAGCACTGAAACATTAGACCCTACCTTGTGGCTGAAAACTCAAGTGCAAGGTCCAGATGCTGAAGTCTGAATGTGTTAGCATCACTGTTAGGGAACTGATACTAAATGACAGACAGATTATATTACAAAAAGTTCAATTTCTGACTGCCCACAATGGCTCCTAATTCAAACAAAGGCCTGATAAGCTACTGACAATAAATAAATCAAAGTAAAAAGCACACTGCTTTGAAACTTTAGCCTTAGAGCCAGGAACATTACAGTAAGCTCATTTGTTAAAAGAGCTGCTTGATTTTGACCTAATACTACTTTACCAAAGCAACTGAAAAACTATTGATTTCCTCTGTTATGAATTGAGATGAATAAAAACCTTAAGAGATTACAAATAAGAAGCCTTCTTTGTTCTGTATATCACTTCTGCTATGCTGGGCAGTCAGATGCCATTATTTTTCCTCCTGCTGCCACAGCATGTGAAAGGTATCTCACTGGGAAATAAAACATATGAAGAGATACAAAACAAAAATATTTCCCAGGATTTTTACTGATTGTTTTCAGCCTTATATCTAGGACTAATAATAAGTAAGATACACAGTAGCAGTTCTAAAGAATTCCCCATACTGGTTCAATTTTCATTTTTGTTTTAAAATGTTCACAATACCTTGGGTCCTGGAGCCTTTTAAGATAAGGGTTGGGATTAATATTTATATAAAAGCGATTAAAAGACATTTTAATTTTAAAAAGCTGTCAGGCAAGCAAAGTTGTACTGTGCATGAGAGCCTAGATAGACATTCAGGAAGGCAATACAAGGTCCCTCAAATTTTAATGAACATTGGCTTTCTGTGTATTTGGATTCTCTATGCCTTGTAAACTGCTTCAGTCAGTAATGATTTTTAAGTTCAAGCTACGCAAAGAATGACAGAAGATAAAGTTCCACAACAAAATTTGCAATTCATTAAGAAATTATAACACTCAGGAAGTCCCTATTCCAAGAGATAACAGATAAACAGGAGTGACACTTCATCCCTCATCCAAGCCACCTGACATTTCTTCCTCCACTTCGCATGAAAAGTTTCACTGATAGCATCCACCACCTTCCACCAACTTTTTAAAGCAAATAGTTTTCCTAAGCGAGAAAGCTCTAACTCAACATCTCCCTTAAATAGTAGGAAGAATTAAATACCTGTTAGCAACTTCATCAATGCCTCACCAAATTAGGGAACATGGAGAAAGAAACAGCTGTTTCCAGGAACCAACAACCCAGCTTTGTCAGGTAACAGTCATCAGAAAGATGTTTCTCCTGCTTGCCTCCTTGTTTCCTCCATAATGAACAGCCATCTAACACCAAGACTATTTGTGATGCCCTCCTGCACTTTTATTCCATCCTATGTTCCAAGACACATGGCAGCAGAATATCCCACTTCTCACCTGCTATTTTCCAGATGTACACCCTACTAGGGGTAAGTAGCAGTAATCCACACATTTGTGGGACATCTACAGGAACTACAGAGCTGAGGAGTTGTTACATTAAAAACACCCTGCTACCTAACTCCACTTAACAGAGATTTAAAGTGCCAGAGGATATTTTTTTGAATAATCATTGATTCCCCCTTCCTAACAAAAAGGGCCAGCAACACTGCAGGGAGAAAATGACCAAAAGAAAACTCCTTACCCTTTATATTTACAAACACTAATCTCTTCTTTCCAAGTGAAAGTTAATTACAGACACAAAATCAGAAGAAATCAGCAGTTAGGGCACAGATCATAGAATCACAGAATGATTTGGGTTGGATGAGACATTAAAGATCATCTCTTTCCAACCTGCCTGCCATGGGCAGGGGCATCTTTCACCAGACCAGGTTGCTCGGAGACCCATCCAGCCTGGCCTTGAACATTTCCAGGGATGGGGCCTCCACAGCTTCTCTGGACAACCTGTTCCAGTGCCTCACCACCCGCACAGTAAAGAATTTCTTCCTAATATCCAATCTAAACCTACTCTCTTTCAGTTTGAGGCCATTCCTCCTTGTCCTTGTATGTCACTACATGCTCTTGTGAAAAGTCCCTCTCCATCTTTCCTGTAGTCTCCCTTTAGGTACTGGAAGGCCACAATTAGGTCACCCCCAAGCCTTCTTTTTTCCAGACTGAATAAAGCTAATTCTCAGCTTTTCCTCATAGGGAAGGTGCTCCATCCCTCTGACCATCTTCTAGGACTCATTCCAATATGTCCTTCCCATGCTGGGACCCCAGAGCTGGGTGCAGCACTGCAGGCGAGCTCTCAGCAGAGCAGAGCAGAGGGGCAGCTGGCTTTCTGGGCTGTGAGGGCTCATTACATATCTATGAAGATATGACTTGGTTTAAAAGATAGAAACATCCCTGCACATAAGCTACAAAATAAACAGAGCTGCCTAGGACTTGAAAGCTAGCAGTCCCTTGTGTCTGAACTCTTAGAAACCAGAGTTCAGGTGCTTTCCAGAAGTCAAATCAACTCATGAAACAGGAGATTCTCTTAATCAGAATTTCTCTTAATATCTTCACTTGCATTTCAGTGCCATGGTTTGTTGACCTTGACAAAGTAAAGATTGACAGACTGCCTGTTTGTTTAGGGAATTGTTCGACAGAACGGACAGAGTGTGCATTTTTGTGTGACTTGATGCATGGCTGAGCTTCTCACCTCTGACTCTCATCGCCCATTAACCTGACATAATCAATTGAGAGGAGGAAAGGAAATTTCACATTATTGCTATACTACTTGAAAGCATTTTTTTCTACATTGTAGCATGGAGTTTTGTAGTTCTGTTGCCAAAATATAAATATAGGTCTCTGTTTCCAAAGTCATTAATTTCAATTACTGCTGCAAACTTCTGCTGCTTAAAAAGTCTACAAGATCCCAGATCTATTGCCTCCACCTTGCCCATATCATAAATGTATTTGTAAGCACATACCATTGTAAAGTTGACTTGTATAGTCATAACACTGCCCCTAATTTTCTTCAATTTTTTTTTCCTTGTGGATGAGATAGCAACTCCCTAAACTAGTTCAGAATTAGAAGTAAGGGAAGAATTATTTCTTTACATCCTTTTCAACTCTCTTTCTTTTAAAAAAGGTGTATGACTCATGGTGGTTAAATATTTAACTGTTTCACTAATGAGCTAAATCCTAACATGTGAGTACGAAAACACGTGTCATTGCATCTGAAAAATCCCATTCATATCCAAGGAGCTTTTTTAAACTTATAGATATATAAATACATATAGAAATGAAATACACATGTTAGGAATATATAAGGTAAGTTGCTTTTTCGAGATTATTCTACACACACATTTAGTATTCTGTGTAGCGATATGTGGGAGTTGGGGCTTGGTTATGTGGTTTTTTTTTTTCCTTTTTATCAAAACAATTGCAGTAATTCAACCCCAAATGTGCCTGTTATTGTATTAATAATAACAATGACATAATAGTACAATTATACCCTGTGGGACTAGGCTACACTGACATGTGCAACCACGTGCTCACCATCACTTCAAAGACAGAAGGAGATTGTAGATACCACCCCACCCTGCTCCTCGTTCCCGCACTTCTCATCTTGGAGATTACCACCCACAAAGCCCAACAACAGTAACCTCTTGTGGAAGTGCTCTTTGCCCTCTTTGTTACAATCACAGTAGGTTTAACCATCTTTGGAGGCAAAAAATAAAAAAGGCTTTCTGGGGCAGCCGGGCACTGCAGCAGACTGTGGAAGTGAACACAGCACAATCCAATACTGGGCAGTGGCAAATCCCATGGAGGGCCTGCAGCAAAGAGCTGGCAGATGACTGCTTCTTAAGATTTCCAGAGAGACATGAGTCTGCAAACCCATCTACACCCTGTCTGTCCCAGCTGAGTCTGAATGAAACAGTTTTGTTTGGAGAGATGGCCTAGCTTCCAACTTGGGTTCAATAACCAGCTCTGGATTATGGCAGGCAGGCCTAGACCTGTAGGATAAATTTAATCTCAGCCAAATTGGCCTCAATCATCTGTCATGCTGCAACCCTGCTGTCCTGCAGGAAAACAGATGAAAAGTAAACAGAAAATGCTACTTAATTCATTATTCAGTCAAATCAATACATGAGGCAACAAGTTTCAGTTTGTAAAATCTCAGTTTTTGGGGGCAAAGAAAAAAACCAAAAAACCAAAACCTTCACAATTCTAAGTTAAGAAATGAGACAAGGTTAAATGTATTTTCCTTTTCAGTTTTGTGACTGCCCATCGCTGAACTAGAATGCTTGGAGCAGGCCAAAGCTGGGACTTCTGGAAGTCATGTTTTCTCTGCCTCAGTGCCTGGCTTTGCAAGAGCCCACTCAGAACTTCCTTCCCCTTACCTTTTCCACCACTTTTGCTGCAAGGCCTATGAGGGTAGGAGCTATCTTTTAGAGCACGTGGCTCCACATTCTGCTAGGTGTTGTACTCGATCTTACAGGCAGGGCTGTAATGGAAACAACAATAATGTCCCGTCTCAGAAGAATAACACATGAGTCTGCTTGTAAATTGTGTTGCAGATAAAGTTTCCATCACACTTTTAACTATCAAAAGCTAACAAATCTTACTCTACAGTTCCACAAACAGTTTAAGCCAGAACTGTTGCCAAAAGAAGCAATCTCATCTGGCCAAAAAAAAGGTTAATTTGAACCCATCTGGGCTCTCCAAGGCAATTGACAACAGAGCTGCATAAATGCTTGTGTTGGCAGAAGGAATGGAGCAGCAGGATCATTTCTTCAGGTGGCAGTGCCAGTTTATGTAGGTTGAAACACTCTATTGAAAGTGCAGCCTGGGTTCTCTGAAGGATTTATCTCACAAAGCCAACTTAGAGTGGAAAAGCTATGGATCACCCAATTTTACCCATAAAACTGCTAATATTCACCTCCCAAGAATGCTGCGAGGTTAAGCACACTCGTGTTTGTAAGGCATTACAGAAGTAAGATGAGTAAATATTTAATTTTCTCTCCTCCCTTTCCCCCAGCGTTGGCCATTAAGTATAACTCATTCCAAGCTCCATACACTAAATCAATGACTTGGAGCAGCTCCTGGAAGGTAGCTGTCAAGCTCCCTGCCTGTGGGCCAGATGGAGGTCACTCATCACACACACGCAACCCGATTTAAAACTGGTCTGCAACCCTGCAGTCAAAACAGCATCTAAATGCACTGCACCCACCTGTGCTGCAGGGAACCACGGAGCAGAGAAATCACCTCTACAGCACATACCCTTTCTCACCTTGATCTGGGGAGCAGCTGCAGAGGGATAAAGGACAAGGAAATCAACTCCTTTTGAATGCCTTCCACGTGTAAATACATCCTGTCAAACTGACAGGAACAACAACGAAACAGAGAGTTTCTGAAAAGCACCTTAATAGGGATGTTAACAACATGCTGAAGGAAAAAAAGAGGCCAGCCTCAGTGTCGTTAGCATGAGGGAAACCATCAAAGTGAGGCAGCACATAGCCTGCTTTCACAGACTGGGTGTGAAAACAGGCATTTTGGTTATTTTGTTAGCACTTCAAAGTTCGGCTGTTTCTGAGCGCCAGGAACAGCTCTTGGCTCCCCAACATCTTAAAAATCTGCTCCTGGTCACTGGGTTAGGTGGAAATACCTGATGTAAGCAACGCAGTAAGGCACAGTCCGTGAAACCAGTGATCAGCAGGGGTAGCTGAGCAGGGCAGAGGTTTTAGGACATTTATCCCAACATTTGGTCCCTAGAGGGAACTCAGAAGCCTACAGAACCTACTCTGCTGCAGAGCCTCCAGCTGCTGTGGCTACCAGGGCACGTGGGCACCCATCCTTGTTTGCTCCCAAGGCACAGGACACGCCACGAGCACGGAAAAGAAAACACAGTACGTGGCAGCTCTCTGGGCTATGGAGACTTCTCCAGCAGCTCAGTACAAACACCATGTTCTGAGCTCCACAATTAAACTCATTTCTTTTACAAGCTGAGATAAAATGTAAATGCCCTTGCTAAATACTACTAGCCACTGAATCAACAGCTCCAATGAATTTTCACAAGGCCTTTCTGATTACTGAGATAAAGTAGAATTGGGCCTCATACTACAACAGGAGCAATCCTAGAAACTCTTTGTGCAAGGCAAGTTTAACACAACTGCTGCTTCAGTCATGATGACATTTTTTACACCAACAAAATAAAAGTAAATTAGATTAAAATACATTTAAAACATTAAATGTGAGATAAATACAGTTTGCAGTTACATAAATCAAACTCATGCTTCCTAGGTTACCCCTAAGTACAAGCAGACTCTGTTGAAGAAATCTTTCCTATTACATCCTGATCCTGTTAATATTTATGCACACAGGAAGCTCCACTGAAGTCATGATGACGACTCATACACACAAAGTTAAACACACTGCACAACTGCAAGTCTCATGCCATAAAAACTTCACTTAAAAATGTAGAACATAATTTAGTTGCCTCTACATATATACATTTAAGAAAAAAACAACCAGCATACAGTCTTGCCTTTTTTCCCCCCTGAAAGGCAAGGCATCATCCTTGGTCTAAAGCCATGGAATAAACTCTCAATAGGGCAGAATTGCCAGAGGCTCTACTCGATACAAATTAAATCCAGCTAGAAGTACTTTTTTCTTCAAATTATTGATGAAAAAAGAAACATTCTATGTATAAATACACATCCATGTTGTTGTTCTCTATCTGTGCACAAAGTCAGATATTTGTCACTTTTTTCATGGCCTAGCAAATTTCTAACAGAATGTTAATTTACTCATTGCCCTTCCAAGAGGAGTTAGACCTCAGTGCTGAGATGCACTCTGCTCCCGTCAAACAGAGAAGTCAAGAAACAAAATAATGAAGCTTTTTAGAAAACAAACTCACAGAAGTTTACTTTCGAAACTGCCAAGAAAAAGAAAGCCGAGAAATCCGGTTGATTTTGGGTTTTTAGCCAGTTAATTGAACCCACTTAACCCAACATTGCAAAATAAAGCTCTTAATACGTTCTATGTAAGTTATTTTCTCTCTAGTAACTCCAGGAGCCTCCTTTCTTCTTAGGCACTGGCACTCGCTGCTTTTCTGCACTACAGTTACACCACACCTGCAGAGTTTATTCCAGTTTTGCCTACCACGGGCCACTTAAAGCCATTCAAGAGCCACCAGCTAGTGACAGCTGGCAAATTCAAACCTGTCTCAGTAGTCTATCATATGTAATCAATTGCAAATAGAACTTCAACAGACTCATCCCATTATTTCCTAGCTAATTCCCCCTGGGAAAACAAGCCAGCAATATTCCACTTTGAATCATGAAGCTAGTTTTGCCCTTGTCTCTCCTCCCGGCTTCTCCCTTTGCCCTCCCTCTGCCTCAGTTCACTGCACTGTTTCAGTTTTTCGGCTTGATATCCGTTATGTTATGTCAGCTGTTACATTACGCTTAAAACAATAGACTCCAGCTGGCTGAGGTCAGATGTGAAAACAAGGACCTAACAAAGCCAGGGACCCTCCAGTTATACTGAAATTGAGATACACACTGAATGTAGCACTTAATGACAAACTACTTTCCAGACATTTGGGCAAAGCATAAAGGAAACACCTGTCACTGCAAACATTACACGCTAATCCAGATAAACCCTAAATATAAAAATCTTTCTTTTCACTGCTTGGCTATAGCATGCACCAGTATTCCACAGTTTTGATTTTTTTTTTTTCTGAGATGGAATCTGTATTACTTTGCTTGTTTACTAAAATAATAAATAGTGAGAAATAGGTATAATATCAAATAAAATATGTTTACTATGTTTCTTTTGGAGTTTACCAAGCTGGTGTTCCAAGTTTGATATGGATTTACACCCCAGGAAAGTTTAGTCAAATTTTAACCCTTAAGTAGGAAGCTTGAAAAAAGTGAATAATAAATGCAACTGTGAATGAAACGTGCCATTTTCAGTGATGGCATTTTCTTATCTGCGCCTTTGAACACGATTTACTAGAATGTACCTATTTTTAAAAATAAAGAAACCTCTAGTCTACTGTGTCACTTATGAAGGCAAACAGAAGCTCTTGAGAACAGGTGAAAACCCAATAACTCCAAAGAATTTATCTCTTATTTATCAATACCCTGCACACAATTGAAAAGCAGTGTTTCCTGAAAATTTCCCCATTACTGCAGCTCACACACGACAAGCTGGGATGCTCCCTCTGTGCAGAAGGACAAGGTGGCACCCCGCTCATTTGGGTCTCTGGCAGAGACCCCCTGGGCTGCCAGGGAGGGAGATCACCATGTCAGATCATGGGGGCCACCAGGCAGCCAGCAGACGGCACCAATCCATCACCAGTGGCTTGTGCTGGCCCACAATCTGTCACCAGCCCCACCCTGAGCTCAGGGAAGGTCACTCTTCCCAAAGTCTGTCTTAGTCCTCAGAGCTTGAGTCCCAAAGAACGCCTGGTACTTCACAGCCACCTCATCCCAATGGGGATAAATGCCGAATTCCTTCATGCACAGCGATGTAGTCGCAGACTTTATTTTAAATGTGTTCAGTTATGCCACTACACAACTCCAGGTACAGAAATCCCAGAGAAGGGATTTTTCTTTTCAAAGTTTGTAGAAAAGGCAGAAACAGAAGTAATCCATTTTCTACATCCAAGCCACTCCACTGTAGCAGACTAAAATAAGAATTCAAACCCACAAGGTGGACCTTCTAGATGAAATGTATGGATATATGTAAAAAGAGATGCAGGATTTTTCTATAAAAACTGCTGCTTATCCTTATCATACACATCTAAAGGCCATTCTTGGTGGTAACCTTAGAGAAATTTAGAAAAATAAACTTTTTCTTTTATCCTAACTGAATAGGAAACATCTAATAATACCAAGAGTGTACCTGGCAGGGCATAACATATTGGAAGTCTTTCTGTGTTTTAACAAGTTTAAGAACTTTTTCTTTCTCCTCCATGCAAACACTTGCCCAATTCATTTCACTGAAAGCATTAATTGTTCTTTTTTTTTTTTTTTTAAAGCCATCCACATGATGAGCAATAAAGCAGACCAAACGGCATGAATTTTGAGGCTCTACCACAAAGTTGCCAGAGTTTTCTCTGGCACCAATGTTTACACGGCCCTTTTCTCCCATCTCTCTCTCCACAAATTATGATTGCTAATTACTCGTATAAAATTCCCCAAGCCCATGTGGAAAAACATTTCTTAAGAGTTCACTTCTTCCGAAATGTATTTTTATCTAGTTCAGGACCCCAGCCAAGGTCAGAAGCAGCCAGCCCAGGAGAACACAGCATGGTCCAATGCTGCCCTCTGCAGATTTTAAACGAAAACTCCAGCGCCCTTCCACAAGTTTTTGATTTTTAGCACATGTCTAAACAAAACCAGCTCATCTCTCCCTTACTGGTCTTAGCATGCTTTCATTCCGTATCACCTCTTCATTCCTCCTTAACTCAGATTTCATCTACACCAAACCAGAGCAAGAGGCTTGTCTTCAATACTTTTTTGGTAATAAAAAAGCACCCAATTTATGAAATTGGTGCAGCTGTCCCTAACAGCCTTATTTCCACTTTAGAAGCATCTGATTTGGCTCCCTTTGACCTGCTCAGAATGGACATAAAGCAGAATTTAAGCATGTTCACACAACCTTCTGAACCAAATGAATTAAATCCTTGTAACATCACATTTACATTTAGCACATAACTCTTCTGCAAGCCAGGAGAGTTGACAAGGGATTGCTTTGAGAACAGCTGGAACAAGTTAAGATCTTACTACCAGCAACATTTCAAACCAAGGCAGCTGATTTTGCAGTGAGGCAGATTAGCAGCCTTCACGTTATCTGCCAGCACAGCTCAGCCATAAACATCACAATCAGGGGCTGGAATGCAGCCAGAAACACCTGGGTGCAGATTCAGGGGAAGATCCCTGCTCCAGCTACTCCTGATACTGTTACCTTATTAAAAGAGGGGAGGGCAATTTTAATTTCTAATAATGTTTTCTGAGCCTTCAGATCACTCACAGCTAGCATTGTTCCTACAAACTAAAAAGTAAAGAAGCCAACTTCGACTGAAAGCTGGGATTCTCCACTTCAGCTGTCAGTGGAGTGACAGAAAGGAAAGGCTGCAGTGAGTGACTCCCTGGACAGGTCTTTCTGCAGGTCCAACAAAGGAAAAAGATTAAAGACCATAAATCCACTAGACACATCTTCTATACCAGCTGACCTCAGTTTGGGTCAGACCAGGGGACATTGCTGAGGCTGCAAAGACAAATTTTTCACTTCCTCAGCTACAGTTGTTCTTCAGAGTCTGTAGACTAGATTAATCTGTAGAGCTGTCACCAGGCATCTTTTACAGACATTAAATTCATTTAATCTTTCAAAAGGATGAAAATGCACCAATGCAGATGGTGAGGCTGCATTTTGGCCTTCTTAAGCAAGGGATACTATCAGGAAAGAAAACTGCTGGAACCCCTTTGAACTGTGTATTCTCTGTGAAGACCACCTTGAGAAACAAAAGCTGTAGGTGCTAGCTTTCTTTCTCAGAAGACCCACAAAACACTCCAGCAAACAAAAGCCAAGGTTTATACTCAAAACATTGTATTAAAAAAGCAATGTAAACTAGATTTCCTATGGGCCTAGACTCTGTGCCAGTTTCTCATAATTGTAGGAATAATTTCAATGCCAATAAAATAAACGTTAATAAACCAAAACTATTGCCTTTTGATCTTAATTTGTACTTTTTAAAGTTTAAATATTGTTTAATCTCTTCAGTAAGAAGTATGCTAAAGTAGAAAAGGAACTTAAAACAGAAAGCTGGAAGGAGTTTATACTTTCATCATAAAAACACAGCTTTTTCTTTTTTTTTTTTTTATTTGGCGGGAATCAATATTGAAATGAGATTCCTACCAGAAAATAGCTTTTTCAGGCACACCAAATATCCCTTGGTTCAGCAGAATATTTAATCCCCTTGGATCAGGCACTTGGATTTTCTTAGATCATGCTGAGATAACAGCATTCTGCTGTGTTCTGGCACCATAAAACCCTTGCTTATGAAAATAAAAGAAAAATATGGCCTCTCTGGGAACATACATCTCTGCACTACTTTTTTCCATAGTTTAGACATTGTAGTCTCAAAATCAATTTCTACACTGATATACCACATTCTCTTTATGAGTCATGGCAAAAGCTCTCCCGCACCACTATTTTACACGGGCCAAGTGTACACAGGACTCTTCAAAATGATGATGCTTTCACAGTCTTGGCTCAGACTCCAGTTCACGCTGGGCAAGCGCCAACGAGCAAATGGAGTCAAACCCCCTCCGACAGCACCATCTAGTGAAAAAAAAAGAAAATAAACACATGCAAATTTAAACAGTTTTCACTGCATTCTGGAAAGGAACAAAAGGCCAATTCTCTCCTAATCTCCCATTACAACTGCATTTAGGTATAGCTTTCATCAAGGCTCTTTGCCTCGTGAAGTGTGGTGACAAGTAGAGAAAGATTCAGCAGCTAATTGTAAGCTTTTTGTCTAAATCTGGAACACCACTTGGAACACAGATAAACTTGCCCCTGTTTATTTTTCCAATGCTAAGCTTGCGTTTTTCTTGCTTTTATGAGAAATAGAAGCGGTTTTTAATGCTTTTAAATTATTGATAGCGTAACATCATCTGTTTTGTGCTATGCTAGTGGGAAGTGACATTTTAAGACAAGCAGCTCCAGGATAAAATCAAATATATACATATAATCTCGACAACTTTTTAAACTTTCATTTTCATGCTATTGTAATATCTTGCATGACTATATTAGTAAAGCATGAAATTCTTTTTCTTGGAAAAGGACACACTCAGCTTCTAGCTGTAACTTCAATGTGACCAGGCTCCCTGCTTTGAAAAGGACTACCTGCTGAAATTATGCAGGTGCTCAGATCTTTTACAGGGTCAGAGCCAAACACTTTGGCTATCTGGAGGAAATAAAGCAGTATAGCTATTATTTGTGAGTGTTTTTAATGGTCTTGTTTAGTTAGTTTTCCAGTCAGGAGGAAGAGATTCTGTTCTTTTCCCAATGCATATCTTTAGTGCCACACAGCTCCAGTTTCATGGGGTTACTTGAGGTCTCAAACCACAAACTCTACACGGACGAAGTTCCTCCATTCTCACTGCCCAGCGAAGCCCAAGCAAAAGCCATCCTCCGAGTTCCCATACTCCTGGGTAGGTTGCTGGTACACTGCTGCTCCTTTGAGCTCTGTCTCATTTAGTATTATTTTGTCAATCAAATTGCTTGCCCTCCTTTGCTCACTTACAATGACAATGATACCTACTTGAATTGTCTGGCTCCAAATAAAAATAATTACTGTCAAATAATTACAAATCCTTCTATAGACACGAAAAAGAAATTAAGCCCTACTGCAGAGCAGCAGAGAGAGTGCTCTCCTAAGCTTTCATTTCTCCTCACAGCACCATTTGGTTTGGAAGCTTGCACTCTGTCTTTTCCAGTTCTGTGTCTTAATCCCTACGTGCTGTTATATTTCATTTTACTTCCTTCTTTCCATTTTGCAGTCTCTCTTCAACCACCCCTCTGTGATTAACTCTCCCCCTAAGAATTCAGTTACATCTACTTTTGACAACTTGCAATGCTACCTTAAAGTAAAAAAAAAAATCTCTTAAGAAACAGGAGAACAGGAAATTTCACTGCCAACAGGGGTGAGATTCTGACATTTCTATTTGTGTTCCAGGATGCCACAGCTCCTTGGAAAGTCCCACCGAAACCGGATAGAGCCGAGAGCACACTGGCCCATCTAGTGCTTTGGATAGATGGCTCTCCATAATCCCCACAGGTTTCATCAAAGTTACCACAGTTAATGCTTTAAGAAAACAGTATCAGACTGTGCCAATATTGAACAAACAAACAACTGCTCATTTCCCATGAAACCCATGCAAGTAGGACTTCAATTCTAGAAATTAACCACAGCTTTTCTCACTATGTAGAACAGGAACACTGATACATCATTCACTGATTCCCTCACTACTTAGAGAGGAAGATAATGCAGAACAGTAGAAATACACAATCCATACTGGACATTCCACACACTGTGTGTAATCCTAAATGCTGTGCATGTACCTTACACTGCCTGGATTGCCCAGGTACAGACAACACACACTGAACAAACCAAAACAAGCTCCATGATTTCACAGGGTAGGGACAGGGAATGAAACCTTACTAGTTATAGAAGTTGTTTCACCGAGGCACCACACATGTAAAATATTATGATATATTGCAAAGATGAGTTAGACATTACCAGGAGTTAAATTCATCACAGACATTGGCAGAAGTTATGGATTAAAAAAACCTACTAGTTATAGCGTAAAAAAACTCAAAACAAATTAAATCTGTACAAAAAAGAAAATGCCAAACTACAAAAAAAAAATTACTGAATGCAGAAATAAACATACAGATGCTCTTAGCTGGCACTAGTTATGTTACACCTAGGAGTTCAAACATCTTACAGGTTTGTTAAAAATAATATACAGGAATGAAGGCAATTCATACAGAAACAGTATGATGGATACTAAATTTAATATGCTATATTCTTATTCTTACAGCATTCATATTAGCTATACAACCTCCTCATATTTAATAGATAAATAGACAAAAATTATTACAATTGATAGGGGTCATCTTAAGTGAACTTCTTCATGTGAACAGTGGTAATACACCTAATAATATTACTGTAGCATTGCTACAATACCTGTTTTAAACGAACAAATTGCTAGTTGGCATTTTATCAGTAGAGTGACAGTGTTTCCACAAGTTAAATAACAGTCACTTATTTTTAAATACAAAGAAATTGATGATTTAGCAGGGTGCATCCCACCAGTGAGGTACAACAAATTCATAAAACGTTTGGATGTTTAAAATCATGCCTCTCCAACCTCAAAACTAAGGCTCTTCAATGAAATCTGGCTGGTAGGACACAAATACTCCCGAAGGATTTGTTGATACAGCTGTGCTGCAGCACTGGTGTACTATAATCATGGTGACTGTGTTTTCTCTACTGAAGGGAAAGAGCATAGGACAGGTAGAGCAAATTATCTCAAAGTCAATGGGCATGTGTTTTCCACTTCTGAAACAAAGCTGGATGTGACATCAACTAAATGAAAGGACTTCCACTTACTTTTTTTCCCTGCTATGCCCAGGTGTCTGGTCTTCAGTACGGCTGAAAAAAGTAATAATTCAAGCAATAGAAGGGATTCAAGTTTAATTAGAGTTACTGTGTGTGTTGGACACACCACAGGTGTCCTCAGTATAGGCCACAGAGGGTACCACTTCATTTTTGGGTTACCATGACTTCTGGAATTTCTGTAGTTCTGCAGACACATTAGGGAAAAGCAGAAAAGTCTTTTATCAATTAAACCATAAGGAACATTTTGTTTGATGTGGTGTTAGCGCAGGAGATCAGAATTTGCACATTGAGAACAAACACACATCAATCACATTGATGTCCACATACATACCATCCAAAATAATGTCCCTGTAGCAAGAGCTGCATACTGCTCAATTGTAGAAAGCACACTGAAGATAAGGCATATCAGCACAATAAGGAAGCTGCAAATTAAAAGAAATTAAACAATTAAAATAATGTAATGCAGTGTAATAACCTATAGGGAGAATAGATAATTATGCCATCACAAATCATCTGTTTACACTGAAATGTCATTGGTATTGGATTATCCCAAAACACAGCTGGTAAATTTTGCATGATCCTGCTTCCTGCTGGATAGCTTATTTCTCTTCAGACACTGAGGTTTCAGGTTGGACATTATCAAATGAAACCATATGGTAACACTAGCTCCAGCCTACCTCTAAGATTTGCTGTTTCCTGGCCCCTCATGAAAAGAGCATTCCTTGCTCTTTCCCATTTTGGGGACTACTTTGGCTGAATCACCACACAACCCCCAAACGTGTTTCTGTATTTGCCTTTTTGCTGATCCAAAGCCCAATAAACTAGAAAAAAAGAAATCAGAGCTAAGCCAAAGTTTAATAGACTGTGCTATACTGTCTTCTATAATTGATCCCTAAAAGGCCCCAAATAAATGAAGTCTGACATTTGGCATTTGAAACACAGCCTAGGTCTGATTCCACCTAATTCCAAACCCCGGCCAAGGGCAGAGTCACCTATTCCTAAACCAGGTTGATCAGAGCCCCACAGAGCCTGGCCTTGAACACCTCCAGGGATGGAGGTGATGCATTTGTCCTTAGGGAAGGGGTCCTGGTTTCCAACATAAGATTTGAGACAGCCAGGAAAACAGCCCAGCTGTCTGTAACCTCCCAGAAATCCCCTTCCCCCCTCTGAGGAAAAGGCTGTTCAGCCCTGCAGCCTCTGCCCTCAAACTCCTTCCCTGGGCAGCTTCAGCTGTGCCCACCCCCCCACAGGACTGCTGCTTCCCCTGCAGGAATGGAACAGATCTGAGAAGAAAACCATTTAACACCCAGACAGGATGCTATCCACTACACACTAGCCATAGGCAGCTTCCAGTTCCCAAAGAACTGCAGGCTTCTTTTAAAAATACAACATGAGCTATCAGCAAGACTGAAAACATCCACTTGTTAAACACAAAGTTAGTTGTTAGGGCTATTTCTCACAATTCTGTTGAGACAAGCAACACCAATCCTTTGTACTCAACTGAAACTTGCTGCAAAGTCCAGTAACTAAATCACCCATCCTGTTAGGCATCTCTGGAACAGTTAACCATTTTTTTAACCAAAAAAAAAACAACAACAAAAAAGAATTTACATAATGAATAAAACTGAGCTCAAGAGAAGTATTAAACCAGGACATAAGATTGGCACAGCTCAGCTGAAGTAATCCAGAGCCTCTACATTTATTCATTTAAGTGAGCACTTCTTTGAGTGAATCTTTTGAAAGATCAAGCATTCAAGAAAACAAAACTGTGTTAAGGCTGACATAAGTTGTGGCCCTCGATGATTGCTTCAAGATACAACATATGCAAGTTCAAAGCACACACAGAAAAACTATGCCAGAATCACAGAATCATTAAGGTTGGAAAAGACCACTCAGACCAAGCCTGACCTTTGAGATTACTGGGTCCAGCCTTTGAGATTGTGCTACCAAACAGTGGAGATAAAGTTTGTAGTTAATTAGGCACAAAAATCAAATAGATAATGAAATTAACAGGATAGAGATTATCACATATCAATACAAGTACCCATATAAAAATATACTTTACCTAAACAAAATATAAGTATGTGGGTGTTTGTTTCATCTCTAAAGTCTTCTCATTTTACCCTGTATCTCTGCCTTTGGGCATTCTTAAACACAAGCAAGCTGTGCAGGCAAGGCAAGAGAATGCAAAGCTGAGTCAGTCATTTGAAACACAACAGAAATGTTCCCTAAGTGTCCAGCCTTTCTGTCTGCAATATTCTCACAATTGCATAAGAACAATACACATGACAATGTGAACATAAATGGGATCAGTTGCACAGGGACAGCTGAGGCTCTCTGGATTCAAAGTCCAACATATATAGAACTAACAGTTCAAAGCTAACAATGAGTTGCAAAGGATGAGCAGTACCAATTCATATTTACTATATGCCTTAATAGCAGTACACGTTAGAATGTTTAACTCAGCCAACACAAGAAACCACAAGGGGGCAATCAAAGCAAAGACTCTCCCTGTTTCTGCCCTTTTCCTAAACAAACATAAAACCCCAACCAGCATTAAAGTTGAAAATTCACGTGCCAAAGTGACAAAAAAATAAACTTAAATAGTTTACCAAATCTCTTTGCTTGTTCCTATTAGAGAAATTGATGGCTAGGGTAAGAACTGCATCAAATGCCAGTCGCCCCACTACCTAACCTACTTTTATGGGTTTTCACACACATGGACCTATTTCAGTCTTATTTTTTTTCCCACCCCCAGAAAAGCTCTTACAATTCACTGCTGCGCTTTTTCCAGGCTGATGCATGAAACGCCTTCATAACCACAAATACACATTACGCCAAGCAAAACGAAGATGTTTGGTCAGGCACTGCTGCTTCACATCTGTTCCTTTGGCACGAGAGAGGTGACACCCACAAGGTGCCAGTGCAGCACCACAGCTGGGCTACTCACCCCGTTACACTGGCATTGCTGTTTTGCTTAAATTGCACATAAGGAACAGAAGGTGCAAAATGAAGACATTAAACAAATAAACATGGTGTCCTCCTCCTGTGGCATGAGCCTACTGTTTGCTGCCTTCCAAAACTCAGCTGTGTTTTTGTTTGTGTATTAGTGGCTCCCTTCTCCACCTACAAAGTATAAGAAGGGAATGAGGCACCAGTAAAACAGAAAACAGGAAGTTTGGCACCTCCTCCCCACCCCCCTCTTTTTTGACGGTTATCTCCTCTTTCTTCAGTCAAAAGTGGAACACAGATCCTCAATTACTGCATAGGCAGCAGACAAGTTCACAGGTGTTAGTCGCAAGCAACAGTTGCAGGGACAGACTCTACCCCAAACTTGAATTCGCTTATGCAAAAATCATCCTGGAGCAATTTAACCGGCTAGCCTCAGAAAAGCAAACCTTACAATTTTCACAAAATAATCTTATCATTCTTACTATCACTTTACTGTGATTGCTATTACTAGATTAAAAAAAAAAAAAAAAAACAAAAAAACCCCAAAACTTGTCTTGATACAGATGCTAAGCATGTAAACTCTTCATCCAACCAGGAAATATCAGACAAACTAAGGGCAACTGACTCCACTCAGGTATAATTTTTTATGCCACATTTTTCCTCTGAAGCAGAGATAGTCAGCAAACACTGGAATTTCCTAAACTCCAGCACTCTAGTAGTCAGACAGGGCTTCATCTCTTGCAAACCACGAGTCTTTTATCTCCTGAAACCCACTGCTTGTTTACCCTCTATGCACAAAAGTGACCATCTTCAAGAAAGGAAGCACAGTGACGAGTTCAGGCTCTCGTCAGCTCTGATCTCACTCTGTGATTGTGGGGACAAGCAAGCACAGAGATGAAGAGACAGCCTGTGAAGTTTTTCCATGTTGTCTCTCCCAGGTTACAAAGCAGCATCTGCTTGCATGTAGATAAGTCACATCTATTGCATCAGTAGATGCATTCAAAAATACTCAGCTTGGTGGTTAAGTCATATCTAACAGTGCTATTTTTTCTATACCAAGAATTTTGCAAGTGGCTGATCATCTCTGTACTTCCTGATGTGAAGCCACAACACCACTGCTAAAGCAGTGTGGCCATCACAAAGCAGCAGATGTTTTCTTTCACGGACTCAGATTTTGGTGCACCAGTACAAGGAGACCCATGCCCTCGCAGACAGCACTATTTTACTCGAGGCCAGTTTCTCTGGCTGTCTTTCCACCTCGAGTTTTCCCAGGCAGCTGCATCCCTGGTGGAGGCAGAGCCAGAAGCAGAGCTCTGGGTGTGCATGAACCAGCAGCAGGGTGCAGCACTGCTGTCCCACTCTGAGCTCAGGGACACTCCAAGCCTGTAGCTGGGCTCGAAATGCATGAACACAGACACTGCTGTACAGAGAGTTACACGAGGCACTGCCTGCACAGGTGGGCTTATGCAGGCAAACATTTAATAAATAGTAAGTTTTGTCTTGCTTCATTGTGTCAGTCAGACAATTCAGGTAATTTTTTGTCTCATGCAGGTTTGAGAAGCTAGAGCATTTCCACAAAAGAATGATTCAGCAGACAAGGGAACATGGCCAGCCAGCATATGTGCTGTACTTAGCAACAGATAGGAAATATATTAAGACCTAAAGGTAGATTTAATGTTTTATGACTATTTTAGGATATATTTTTACTTACAGACAGACCTATGGCTTTTTCCCTGACCTCAGTGTCAGCTGCAGGAACTTGACATATTATAGGTAGCTATCAGTACTGTGCAGCCTTCAGCCCTGAGCTGCTGAGTTTTTTCTATATTTAACTATGATTTTTGAACATTAGCATGTCTTTTTTGTGGCTTGAAACAATGTGTAGAATGATCAAAGGAACAATAAACCACTTACTGAGAGATAACAATGCTCATTTAGTGAATGTCACAGGTAGGAGAACTGATAAAGGTTTATAAAATATGCCCAATGATATGACCAGGAACATTTAAAAAACAGTGCATGAGACATGCTGGAAGTACTTACTCACCAGATTAATACAGTCTCATGTGCATGCAGCTGTTATCATCAAAACCACCACTAAAATGTGGGTAGGTTTCACTCCTTCTTGCAACGTTTCTTACATACTCACAGTGGGAGTCTTTCCATAAACCAGAAAAAGGTTGCCATTAGGCTATAAATTGAGCTTAAATATATTTAATAGATGAGAAGGGACACGCAAAGTTCAGCTCAATTTATACCAACCCGAGCTCTAACCATCCAGGAAGACAGTTTTTCCTTGTTCAATGTCACAAGCTGCCTTAAGTCCGGTTTTTCTAACCATTTTTATTCATTACAGCTATCAGTCTTGAAGATATCCATCTACTGGTGCCCTTGCATACATGGAGTATTATTTTAGCTGGTAACTGCCAGGTAAAAAGCAGTTAACAGCATCTGTTCTTTTTCTTTTTGTTTGGCATGAGGTCAAGGGCTAGTTGCAGTTCATCTTCTCTGTCTGCTGGAGAAAACAAATGTAACTAAAAAAGAAATATTCTGCAAAAAAAAGAAAATGTTTTTAGTGTGCTTCTATGGGCTTAACATTCTACCTAAGCCCCCTTTCTTGAATCTGTCTGCCCTTATTTTTACACAAATAGATTGTCTTTCTTTGAATGCACAGCTCTGTTCAGTCACACACCTGATCATCTATCATGTCATTTATCCTGTAACTCAGGTGTGGTTTTGTTTTGTGGGATTTTGTTAGTTTGTAGGTTTTTTAAAGTGTAAATAACTTTTTTTTTTTTGCCATTTAGCTTCTAACTGTGACAAGTTTCTTAAGTAAACAAAGTAATTTAAAGTTTAACCTCCTCTAAGTATAGAGCTTTACAAGAACTGGAAGGATGACATTGAGCATGAACAACATGAGTGTGCAGATGAACCTTGGGCAGATTCTTATCTCAATCATCATAATTTGCAAGCTATAATGCTGCTGCATATCCAGTTCACGTTGGTTCATCAAAACATATGACAGCATCATTATTTCATCTTTCATCCCCATGGCTTACACTTGCTGACACTTTTCAGACTGTGCACTAAAAAGTCAATGGTGTCTCTCATGCAGCTTTCCAGGTTACAAAGACTGTTATTGCAATGTGGATTTAGATGGACAACTCCAGGTAAGAGACTCATTGAGGACTCTTTCATTTTGTCATACATTCTGCTGCGTTCCATGCCAGCAAAGTAACTCCTTACTTAATCTACATCAGGAAAATCCTCTTTAAAAACTTCAACAGGTTTTTAGTACTACAAGTCAACATAAATCCCTGACCACCTCACAGAGTACCACATAGTCATTTCCACAGTACAAACAAGAAAATATTCAGAACTAACCTCATCAAGTAATTTCTTACTGCAGCAAGGCACCACATTTTTATTTTTTCACTCAACATACTTTGGGATTGCTTGAGAAAAAAAAAATCTAAGAAAAGGTAAAAGAAAGGGAACAGCTAGAACTTCTAAAATAAAAGACAGCTGATAGTAAGAGAAGAAAGAAGTCTATGAACATAAACAGCATTGCTAGGAATCTAATATAGGATGGCAATTTACTTTATGCGGTCATCAAGGTATAGTGTCGACTACAAATACCAACTAGTGCTTTTAAACCTGAGAAACTCAGAGATGATTTTTAAAAAAGAAGCAGGATTTCACAAGGCAGAGAAAACTTCCATCCTTAATGGAATTCACCCAAGTAAATACCCTGTATGTGTAGTTTTATGCTGAATTCTTTATCAAGTCTGAACTGAATACTTAAAGAACACTAACTCTGTCATGACTATGAGAGCACAGTGCCAAGCTACTGACAGAAAGCTAAATAAGCATTTAATTATCCAGCTGGTGGACACCAGAGGTCCTCCATTACTTACTCCATTAAAAACAAAAGTTTGTTTGTAAGAAAATGGTCTGGTGAAGGTATATGGTTAGAAAGGAGGATCCCTGTACTCAATTCCTATTTTCCCATTCCTTAAGCTAACTTTAACACTCCTAATTATGCATTAATTTTATTAACTACAGTAGCTGTTAATACATTAGCATGAAAAAAAGAGAAAATCACTGCAGCAAGGAGTTAAGAGACCAGCAACCTACACAAACCATACCTGAAGATGAAACAAGTTTAAAAAAGAATAAATACGCAGAGAAGTACTTTAGTGCCAATAATAAAATAAAATAAATAGGGTTTAAAATCTCTGGCCATGCAGGCTCTTTGCATGGTTTTCCTTTAAGGATTTGTCATCTCTTCTTCTGTTTTGTTTTCGAGGCAGGGGAAGGAAGGAGAGGTAGAGCCCCTCCCCATCTTGCAGCTTGTCTGTGGCAGGAGGATGCCCAGCAGAAGGGGAAGCACATTCACATTCATGCAGAGCAGCATGACTCCCTCCAGGAACTGGCTACAACAGTTTCCTGTCCAACACATGCTTCCTCTCTGTTATGTCCAACACAGGTCAAGCCTGCAGACAGATCACTGTTCCCAGCTGTCACTTACCATCAAAAACCCCTCAACAGACAAAGTGCGAATGCTGTTTGTCTTAGCTCAGCTCTATCAGACGCAGCTTCCTGTTAACATGTATTTGTTCCAACCCCTAAGGAAAAGTAGATTTGGTGCTTCCTGAAGGAAACAATGGCATAATTTTTAACCAGCTCCATGACTCTTTGTCAAAGAAATGCTGTCTTCTGGCTCCCATGTAGGAAAGCAGATTTATTGCATAAGAAAGATCACATACGATGCAGGGTAGTCTGATACTGTGAAAAACAGGTTAACTATACAGCTACATAGGCAAGGCTTCCATCACACTTACCTGGCTCTTCTGGGAGGTTCAAGTCTGTAAAAATGATTTAAATTACAGGCAGCGTATCAAAGCACAAAGCACACAATGAATCAAAAGTCATTTAGGATACAGCACCAGAATTATTGCAGGAAAGGCCTGTAAGGTCTTGGCAAAGGGTATGATTGCAGAAGAAATGCAAACCAGACGTCAAGATGCTTCAGGAGGAAAGGTTAACTACTCACAAAAAGCAATGTTATTGCATCCTGCAACGAGGTATTGGTTCCTTTGAGAACAGGCATGGATTAACAGGAAAAAGATGATAGGTACTGAGTAAGAAGGTGGAAAATGAATACACTAAGCTTAAAACAAGTGGATGACCAAGAGATGTGAGCCACTGGACTGCAGAAAATTTATCAGCCCTCCCCAGATACCTCACAAGCAGCTTCCAATGTGCTCATCATTAACATGAAACCCCAACACAGCAACACAACAGCCATGGAAGGGGTGAGTTCACATGTGCACCAACACTAGAAATCAAGAGAATTTTTGCAGTTTTCTTTACATTAGGCTTAACTAGGGAAAAATCTGTCATTTTTTATCAGACAGTTCTGGAGACACATTCTTTTAAAGGGGAGAAGAAAAATACTCTAGAAACTGAGTGCCACAATACAAGTAAAACTCATTTTGTAGTTATAGTTTTATGCAGTTGGTCTGAGCACCCATACACCACTATCCCACTCTTCTTGTAACGGCAGATTTAAGGCAGCAAAGTTTAAAGTATTTAGTATCCAAATATTAAAAGAAAATTACTAAAAGTTCTTGGGACTGTAAGATGCAGCTTCTGAAAAATTGCCAAGACTAGAATATTCCTCTGCTTTGCTGTTATCAAACCTAAATTAAATAAATCTTTCTAAATAAAATACTCTTTTTTTAAATCAATACTTTTAACAATTGCTTTTCTTAAGTACATAAAATTTCTTTAAACAAGTGACAATATTTACTTCCAATGGTTTTTGGTTGTTTGGGCTGACTGAACACTATATTCTGGCTTCATCTGACAAAACAATTCAAGAGCTCTATGTATTACCTGTTTTTTTGGTTGTTGGCTTTTTTTTTCTTTTATTTACTTTCATCCCAGCAGCACTGCTACAAATCACTTTGCCTCCTCCATTAAAGATCAGAGAACATTGTATCCTGAGTTCTAGAGCATATGCATCTTATAATGCTGCAGAAAACTGGACTTGGTCAACTTTTCAGCTCACAGACTTCTTCCTTAGCTTCTGGATACTGCGGGTAGCCAAGCAAGTAAGTATCCTACCCCAAAGAAGCAAAAAAAGGCAGAAGAAAGGAAACATTGCCTCCACACCAAAGGAGAAATGCACTGTACCACAATCTTGAAAAGCTGACGCAGTAGTGTGTGAAAAGTTGGAGGCTAATTGCGTGGCAAGTGAATAAGGGCTATGGTTCTAAATGTTCCATAAAGAAATACCCACATTTCTAGCTCTCTAAAAACCCCTCCATGACAGGGAAGCAATATTGGTATTTTTTACAGCATCATTAGTTCTTCAATTGTGAATAGAAACAGTGAAAGGGACTAAAAATCAACAGATAGATAAATATAAAAATGGAGAAGAAGCAATCGTACCTTGAGCTACTGATCTGGACAGATATTTAATGTGATTTATTGCAAATGCCACAAAAGTGATACCAGACCTGAGCAACTGGCCTACCTCCTCACCTGATCCCCCCCACAAATGACTTTGTGAGCTCCTTTCTGCTCAAACCAGTGTGTCTGAAAGGCACTTTCATCAGGGCTGGCAAGTAAGATGAAGACCGTGAGAAAGATCTGAAGCTGGGATAAGTGCTTTCACCAGGGTTTCCATTATGACCCTCTGCTTTAATTATTTAAAGGTATAGTTGACAGATGCTTTCCCAGAAATCAGGCTTGTCACTGTCTTTGGAGCTTGTCCACATTCAGCTCTGGCTGCGCTTTTCTGGGGGAACTGAGGGGAGAAACATGGCACCCTTCATGTGTTATAGCCTAGGAACAAGGAAGAGAAACTACCTGACAGGTTAACATTCCTAAGGTGAAAGCAGAGGAATCCAGAAAATTCATATTCCCATTTCCAGGGGGGAGAAAGTATTTGCTGAGGGAAAGATGTGATGCTTGGAAGCCATGGCAACTTGACTTCTTAGTTTGCTTTAAGCATGATGGAAAGTTCAAGTGTCCTTGGAAGAAAATAATGAAGAGAGTCTAGAAAGCCACAGGCAGCTTTTAATTTTATGGTGAGAGAGCCTTTCTGCAAATACAAAAATCTCTATAAACACATGCCATGAAATACAGCAATGCTCAATACTTTCATTTCCTCAAAAGAGCCTATAAAGATTAAATTTCCAAAGTGAAATCCACACTATGCTTAAAGAGCTTTAGCTTTGTGTCCTCACCACAAAAAAAATTTCAGGCTGAAAATTATGAGGATAATTATTTCTATTATTCCAGCAGTCAACTTGGCTGTTAGTGGAAATTCTAATTGTCTGTCACAAGGCTAAAAATTCTGCTGTATCATTTGAACTCGCCTGCCCTGAATTAAACAAGGTAACGTTGAGAGAAAATGGTTCAAGAAAGTTATAATCAGTTCTGAGGCCTGCATCCAAGAGGCATTTCAAGGTGGTTTAGTGTCCAAAACACTTATGTTTCAAAATGGGACTTCAAACTTGAACACTCAATGAGCAAAGAAGTTCCTTGTAACAGAAGTTAAGATGAAGTAATAAAAGATGCTAGATGCTTCAAATCTTACAGGAAGGGTTCCTAATGAGGAATAGAATGGCTCTATGTAACATTAAAAAAAATGTAATCAGCTATGAATTGGACAACCAGCTCTGCTGTGGGTAACAACCCCCAGACATGCACTTTACTTTTCACCTGCCCACATGCTTCCAACTCTAAAAGCCAGGAGGCACCTAAACATTTCTGGGAATAGTCTTTTGATGCTGCAGGAAAAAGAAACCTTATTTATCTTGTAGTGAAATCTCAGATTCTGTCAGGCAATCTCCAGAACAAGGATTTATCAAAATTCACTGCTGAAAAAGACTAGAGGGATGGTAACATTTTGTGGCACATCTAAAGGCCACAGCCTTGGGAGGGGAAAACTACCACAGTACCAAAATTAAATATATATATATATCATATGATATATATATATGATATATATATTTGATATATCATTGCAGGACAGCACGAGGAAGCAAAAGTCCAGTGCCTGAGAGCACACCCACTGTGCTATTCCAGTGTTAATAAAAACATAAAATTATTTATGTTACGGCTCTTACTGGGCCATTCAAACTATACAGAGCAAGTGCTTGCTAACAGCATGCAATACATTTCTGAAAACAATGATAGAAGTCAGGAGGAGGCAAAACAATTGTTTTGTACATTGACTTGAATAATAAATGAAATTCCAGTTAATTGTTAACATTGCAAGGCCCAACATTACATGTAAAAGCTTGAATATTAAGTAGTTTCAATTACATAGAGGAAAGCATGCAGTATATGTACAACATTAAGATCTCAAAAATATTAAATTACACAAATTTAGGACTCAAAAGAATTCCAGAATCCTATCTCCTTTAGGCTTTATAAATAGCAGAAAAATTTAGGGCATTAAACCATAGCACATATATTTTCTGCACATCCCTTTCTAAAGTGGCAGTATTTCTATGTCTGTATTTTATTTTATATGTGATGCTATACAATGAGGAATAATAAACAAAAATTTGTAACACATAAAGCCAAGTATAAGGGAGCAGGACTTGATGAGAAGCAGACCTGGAAGGACTCTCTTCTGGAAGTCATCATTTCATGGCTAAACTACCAGGAAATATCAAATGATGACTTTCTGTCCAAGTTCAGTGCCCTTGAGATTAAGCTGCCATTTCAAGTGTGTGCTCAGAATGTGTCTAAAATGTATTGATGTGATCTGCCAACATATTAACAACATCCATCCAAGTAATATATGACCTCATGGCAAAATAATGCTCCAAGATAACCAGTCAAATTATGCTCCTGAACCACCAACCATTTTAAAGGAATATTAACAACACTCCAGCAGCATCCAGAACCCTAAGGGAGCCACGGGGTCAAGTTCAGCCACCTCTGTGACACTGCACTAAGGTATGTCATATTCCACACACAGCATCTGGCTGCCAACCCTGATGTTCAATAAGAAACTCTCTGGTAGTCATTTGTTTCTTGGGGTCTGCTAATTCCATGACTTCTCAGTCATAGGAATTTATTGTTTAGAAATCTGGTAGCACTGCACAGAGAGAGAAAAGGCAGAGCTGAAAGATGCAGAGAGAGCAACCATAGAATCACCCATCAAGAATACTGAACCTCCTGCCTTGCTTTTTAAAAAACAAAAAGGACTTCTGTGGTTATAACACAAGCTATTAAAAGCAGTCTGAAATTTTGAAGGCACTTCTGAAAGTGCATCATAATTAAACCATTGCACTTCCCATGCATCAAATGATGCATAAAATCCTTCCATGTGAGGAACAGATTTGCAGGTGTGTTCTTCATCCAGGAACACAGCCATTATTCTTGTGAATAGATTTTTCACTTAAAGCATTGATCCCTTTTGAACATGTAGTTCAAGTTACAGATACTAATTGTTTCTGACCAATCAATCCCTAGTGAATTTATTAACTACAAAGTTAGTCAAGTGGAAGATTCAGGATCCTTGTCCTAGTCTAACTGACAAATTTCACAATAACTAAAAACAGGCAAAAATTGTGATATAGAGGACCTCCTAGTCACAAGACAAATGAAAGAAAATGACAAAAGATAAAAATAGTTTACCTCCCTTTTGAAACTGCAGCTTTAAAGAAATATTTACTTCTTATTTCCAAATTATTCTAGAAACAGCCTTGCCCAGATTAAAACACAAATTCATTTTTATTGGATTTTTTTTTCGAAACAGGCTAAGTCCTATGGAGTTCAGAATTTCAGGTCTGACCATTACGACCTTTTATTTAAAAAAAAAAAAGCTTGACTTTCTTGTAGTCCTCAGGACTAACTGGAGCAGAGGGGGTCAGAGGGGTCACCTCTGTGTGTGTATCAATGTTAAAACCCTACCTGCAATGATCAATATTGTTTTTAAAGATGCAAAGCATTTCAAAAGCTGCAGAAGACTGAGGAACACTGAAGTCATCAGTGCAGCACAAGCCTGAAGGACACAGTTTGATTACAGCCATTATTGAAATGGCACCTGTGCCATTGGAGAATACTTTTCTCTGCAGTTTCACCTTCGTCAGTACAAACAAAAGCATTGTTCTACTTGGAAAGTCTTTGGCAGCAGAATGGGGAAAATAACAAAGTATCTCTAATGTGCATAGCACATAACATTCGTTTCATAATCTGATGGAGCAAATTAATTTCTTGACCAGCTGACAGGATATGCTTAATTAAAAGAGGAAAAAAAAGTGTGTAAGGGAGCTTTCTTAATCTGTGTACTCCTTTTTTCCTTCTCCAAGGAATTGCTGGGCAGATTGCTGCTCCATGCAGTCTGTGTGTGACTTTCACCTGAAACAACCCTGAATGTCAACCCTGACCCTGAATGTTAGAAACCCAGAACCAGTGAAATCCTCTTGGCTCTTATGTTTCTTAGATATTGTTTATATTTTTAAATGTTTCTTAGATAAATACAGTAGATGGTGACACACATTTTGACCATCTGCTGCTCAAAGGGCCACAACCATTAAAAAAAAAAAGTAAGGAAAAATGTAAATACCGAGGTGCCTTTCCCATTAAATAATCACTTTTTGAAAAGGTAGTTAGCACTACTGGTTTCAAAATTTTTAAAATGGATCTAAGGACAACTAATTTAAAAACCTAATTTTTTCCAGATTTCCTTTTATATACTGTTTCTCACTGCTTAACAAATACCAAAATAAAGTCATGCTACTCTGAGATATCCTAATCAATTCTTAATTGGGAAGAAGGATGCAATTTCACATCATCCATCTCTGACATAGACTTCTGGGAGAACAGTATTTTTAATTTAAAAAATTATTATTTTTAGTATGACTCTGGCTCCAGACCTACATTTGAGCTCCAAAAAATCTGGTATTGCAGATCCATAAAAAGTGGGGCACACCAGCAAAAACAGTATTTGTGTTTGAGCACTGAAGTCTCTCATAATATGGACTTCAACACAAAAATCAAAACCAAAAGAAACCAAACAAAACACCCCACAATTACTCTGAACAGTGAGAAGCTTCTTTATCTGAAACAACAATCCCTGAACTTTTAGAAGTGATCTATGGAGCTTTTGTTCTTTGCTGAAGTTGGCAGACATGTTTCTCATTCACAGCCACTTAAGCATAAGTTAAAATAATATTATCACATCCACAATAGACAGTTACAGAATTTGAACCAATTAAAATTCCCAGTTTGAAAGGTTTTGTTGTTTGTTTGTTCCTGAGACTGACTCCTTCACTAAAAGGTAAATTGTCAGATTAATTGCTGCTGCTCCCTGCCATGGTTAAGACACAGGAGCCCAGGGACAATCTGGGGATGGAAATTGCCTCAAGTCAAGCATTCATAAGAGTCAGGAGAGAAAAAAGATTCACTGGAGAAACAAATGATGCCTGTCTGGAGAGAAACAGGTGCGGAAGAATGGAGGCTCCTGAGGGAAGACTCCAGCAGGTGGCCCCACAGCAGCAGCAGGCTCAGCACAGCTCAGAGTGACACTCCCAGCAGCTTTCTGTACACCCAGCCAAGGCAACCACAGTCCCGACTCCAGGTAGGTCAGCTGCATTTAAGAATGCACAGTTGTTTTATTAAAGTGAGTAAAAGGTTTATTTAATTTTGTTAGTTAGTTAAGAATGTAAACCAATACACAAAACTAAACCTGATAAAAGTTGTGATCACTTAAATGGACATTCATTTTTTCAAGTTAAATTTTTCCAAGGACAGTATTTCTATTTTTTATGGTAACAGAGCTGCACAGCTTTTCAAAAGCTTCTTCCATTGTGATTAAAAAAACTTCAAATCATTGTAGAAAGTATTTTAGGCAGACATTTCCAGTGGATTTTAGGAAGACATTTCACATTAACAGAAGGTCAGAACGAGGGTAGAGCACATATTTCATTACATGTCATTACTCACACACTTCCAAAATTAGTTGTGTCAAAGCCCTTTTAAGAAACTTAGGTATGGCTTCCCATACAAAAACATTTTAAAAAGCACATGCTCAAAAAGCAACGCATTCTGGTTAAAAATTACTGCATTCTGAAATGGCACTTCCAGGTCTCACATGCAAGTGTCTGCCTAAAATCTACCCCTTCAGAAAATGTTTCACTAATCACAGCTGAAAAATCAAACTGGCCTTCGTCCATATGTAGGAAGGTGTGCTTGGCCCCAAGCAGGTGTGCTGATTAATGAATTTGCTGTCTAACTTAATAAGAGAGAAAAAGAAAATACTCTAACTTTTCAATTTTTATTAAGTTAGACAACAGGATAAAGGGTATCAGATCAGATCACAGAAGCATAGAATCATTCAGGTTGGAAGGGACCTTAAAGATCAACCAGCTCCAAACCCCTGCCATAGGCAGGGACAACTTCCACCATCCCAGGCTGCTCAGAGCCCCATCCAACCTTGCCTTGAACACTGCCAGGAATAGGACATCCATTGCAGTTTTAAAGAAATTCAGTAGTACCTAGTTCTCTTAATCTGCTTTCTCCTTAAATTCCACCACCTTCTTATTTGCCAGCTATGAACCTGTCATGCATAGTCTGAGATTTCAAAAATATGTTATGAACCAAGAAATTAAAGTTCTGCATAACTTCTACCCCAATATTCTTTCTGATCTCACACAGTTCTCTTGCTCCTCCAGACTGACCTTTACTGAAAAATACTGTATGCTATGTATTGCAAGTCTGCAGACACAGAGCACATGCTTTGGTGAGGTTAACACTGAAAAAGAAAAAAGAAAGTGGATGCCAGCTACTTTCTACTTCCTAAGTGCATGCAAATTTCCACTGCAGTGACCCATGGAGCAATTATCGTCTTCATCTGCCAGCAAAGAAAACTGAACAGAGATTAAATGACTTGTACAAGGTCATACAGCACATGTGATGCAGAGGTGAAGATAGATCCCAAAGGATCTGGCTTCCAAGAGTGAGTTTCATACAGCTGGGCCACCTCTTTGCACTGAAGAAGCCAGCAGGCAAGGGGAGAGCAGCCTCGTGTAAGTCACACCGGGCAAAAGCAGAAGTCAGCACCTCTGAGCCATTCCCCAGTTCAGTAAAGCCGCCACCAAGCCTCAGCACGGACACTGCAGATGTTGTCAGAGCAGAAGGGACAAAGCTGCTGCATCGCAACAAATCCAGCACACCCACCAGCTTGTTGGCCACCTCCCCTGGTGGAGCACCCTGCGGGTCAGCCAGCCCAAGGGGGAAGGCCTGAAAAACTGGGAGCACCCTCAGAAAGACCTGAGCCAATCCATATGCATCCCTGGTGCTCTCTTGTCTGCTGAGGAAGGGCTCCACGTGGGGAGAGCACGTGGGGAGAGCAACCCCTGCATCTCCCACCCTGGCAAAGGGGAGACATCCTGCCTGACAGGCAGGGGCACAGAGGATGTGGGATAAACATCGTGATTGCTTTGGCCATGCCAGAGGTTCTCACCCTCATTTTTAACATCCATCTCTCCGTCATGACAAGCTATGCTTAAATAGTAGGAAATTTGCATCTTCTTGATGAGGCTTACAGAAGAGTCACCTGTAAGCACGGGCACTGAGAGAAAGTATTTGCTTGGTAATTTCACTCAAAGGAGTGAAAGCAAAAAGCAAAAGTCGGTAAGAGTCCCTTAAAGTTGCCCTTATGACATTGAGAAAATTATACAGAGTGGGTAACCTGAAGGCCTTAAAAACTGAAGTCATCTAGCTTATACCTGAGACCAACTGAAAGCGGGAGACCACTGGTAATAAAAGAATAGAAAAAGGGCAAAATCATCCCATTAAAATAAACCCAAAACAAAACAAGGAAAAAAGTGCTTTATAGCAGCAGCATGTATGTTTTCAAGCAGAGCAAGGCTGTATTTATCAAAGATAAAACAAAGTAGTAATTCAAATACAAGATGGTAATAACTCATCTAAGTTTCATGTGCCAAAAGGGACCCAGAACCCTCTATCACTCCTGGCATCTTATACTAGAAAAGTAAGGATCAGTGTTGAAGATAAAACCCCATGTAACAATCTAGAGCATTGGGGAAGATCATTGTCTCCTACCAGAGACAAGTGTGCAGCACTGTAGCCAGATGCTTTTTTTCTTTAGAAATATGTTGAAATTTAGCTAACAAAGGGTTGAAATGCACCATTCTCTGAAGAAGCTGTTTCTATTCCATTAACTTCCCAAATACCGAGAAGGTATTAATTATGCACACAATTTTGCACACAAACCCACTGTTTGACTCAGGATTTTGTGTAAGCAGAGATCCCTACTTACACATAGATGAGGGCTCACACCACTGCAGTGGGCATAGACACAGATCCCTTTGCACCACTCAGTCTTTCCAGCAAGACAAGTCCTCACAGGAGCATTCTGGACTGAGACAAATTAATTCTTATCTATTAAAAGGCTCTGCTGAGACTTCATTTGCTTCTTACAAACCCGTGTGAACTTTCAAATGTTATGATGGGCATATCTTCCAGTATTTCTTTCTGGCCTTGTTAACACTGAACAAGGTGTGGAACTTGGCAATAAGGAAATGAGCATTCAAGCAGTGATCAAGCCCTAAGACATCCAGAGTGCCAAGACCTTCAAAGCTGTATCAGTGAGTGTGAAATATCAAAGGTGTCTTACTTCTAATAAAGGATAGGAAGATGTGGGTTTCCAATTTTGCATTGGAGGAAGGGGAACAAAGGAGAAAATCTAAAGTTGTGACTCCAGTGTAGATATTTTACCCAAGTCAGCAATAAAACCACCTTTAATCCAAAGCAGTACAAATACAGATTAACAGGTATTACTGCCCACCATAAAAAGAGAGAGTGACTTGCAGTCATTTCAGTGTAAGATAATACAGCATTCTAAGCTGCTACCACATCATGTAGCACCAATACAGACTGATTAGCCACCGCCTTCTCATCACCCAGAATGAAGTTTAAATCTAAATTTGTTACATGTTTAAGGATAGAAGAAAAGCAGGATTAAAAACTTCATCTTTACCATTTGTTCCATCAAAGATTAAGTTCTATAGGAAATTACTGTATACCTCTAAATTTATGTTAAAACTTACAGATCAGTGTCCAAAGTCAAAATTTATCTTTTCTCAGCTACACACATCTGGTCTTAAAAGGTGAAAGACACCTTGCTTTGTGGAACTGCACAGAGCCTGAATGGGAAACCACAGCACAGCTACATGCAGGCACATGCTTCCTTTAGAAGCTGTAGGATTATTTTATTCTCTGAAATCACATAGCATTCTTCAAGTTTTACTTCTTGTGGTTCATTGTCCCCATCACGACATCACCCTCAACACCCTAGATATCAGCAGCCTTGGCACCTAGACAGGGTCAGGACAGGAGACAGCTTGAGAACACCAGGTGCCATAGGCTTCCAGAGCTTGGCTAGAGCTGGCACTTGGATGCAATGCCAAGGGCATCCAGAAGAGCTTCTGCTGCTACATCAGCAGCAAAAGACTAAAAAAGGGAAACACAGGCTTATTGCTCAGTGGAGTGGGGGATTTGATGGCAAAGAGACTGATAAGCCAATGCATCCAATGCCCTCTTTGCCTCAGACTCTACCAACAACATCCCCCAACTTCTGTGCTTGGATGCAAGGTTCAAGCAGGAGATACACTACCAGGAAGAAATCCAGACTGAGTTAGGGACAACTTGAGAGAACTCATCCTATACCAGGACATGGAACCAGACATGTTGTGTCTGAGGGTCCTGAGAGATGGTCTGTGTGACTGTGACTTGTCACTCAGGTAAAGAGTCCCCCTGACAGCTGAAAAAGATAAAAGTCACACGCATCTTCAAAACAGCCAAAACGAAATAATAGAGCAAAGATATTCCTCTTTGCTACAGCCGAAAAAGTCACAGCCTACACCCCTATTTCCAGGGCCCTGCTGTAGCTAAGACTGCCACAGACTGCACTCATTCAACTTCACTGGAAGTTCACCCGCAAAATGTACATCCACCAAGCCACGGACAGGAGGGCAAGAAGCCAACAATGGAGCAATCAGGAAAAAGGAAATCCCTTGCATCACAAAATTCATCTGTCTGAAACCATCTGGAAATTGACTCTTCAGGATATAAAGTTCACAGCATAGTTTCTAAAGAAATGCAAGCAAAAAAGATTCACAAGTTTCCTGGGCTTTGACCCAGAATAGACTCAAACATCCTTGTCTGGTTCTATATAGTTCAGAGGAAGATTTAAGTGAGAGGTAAAAAGTTTCCATGCTAAGACAGACAGCCCCTTCCTCATCATCCTCCAACTAATCCCACTTAACCTTCTCATTTCTAAAAGAATGAAATCCTGTTGTTTCATATCTCTGGAGTGACATGGTACAGAGCAGAACTCCATGAATCCAAAAATCAGGGAGAAAGATACAACAGCCACTCCCTTCAAATTGCACATTTAGAGGAATAGCATAAGTGACTTGTCAGTCACCACGCAATCCAGAAGCCTGGCTTCCCAAAAGATCCCTATTGGCATTTTGCAAATTCTAATGTTCTTCTAGCATGAAAGATGGGGAGAACTCAGGGTGTAAAACTGATGATGTCAGTCACGTCCCACAAAATCCTAACAGTATTTTCCCACAGATTTTGGGAATTGGTAAAGGAAATTTATTTTCACCAGGAGAGAAATCCCTGCATGAATGAGTCCATTAGATTTAGTATGAGAATAAAGTCACTGAATTTTTTACTTTTGTCCACAACCTCAACAGAAACATAGTGTGGAAGTGACAGTCACTCCCTTGTTCTTCCCCCATGAAACAGTCTTTGTCAGCCAGAGGGACCAGAAAAGGAAAAGAAAAAAAAAAAAAAAAAAGGCATTAAGTGGTTTGATATTTTTCCTAAAGATATCACCTATTGATGGCAACACATCACAATTGCTGCTACCCTGAAGAGGCAGGGGGGAAGTCAAAAAAGAAAAATATACTTAAAAATGAGACCATACTTCAGACTAAAGAAACAAGAGTCAATATAATGTGCTTTAACCAGCAGGCCTCACAAAGTGCCTGAGAGGAGACAGGACAGACTTGTCAGGTAACTTGCAGGGGTTAAAAAAATTGCATCAAGAATTTCCTAACTACCAGGTATTCTTCCAGAGAAGACCAGCCTGGTTACTGTCAGGTCACAAATGTTCCAACACACACTCCTTTGGCAGCAGAGCTGCGTAGAGGTCTTAAGAGTAGTTCAGTTTCCAGGCTTCCAGGGACTGCCTCTGTCATGTTTTGAGCTATTCCACCACACACTGTGATCAAATCCTACCCAAGGGACTTGCAGCTTTCCCCAAAAAGCTGTGGAATTTAAATTGTCTCTGCCATAACTTTAGGGGGAAAAGGTTGGTGATAATGTTCTTTTCTCCCTCACCCATTTTCTAGTCTTCTAAACTCACGCTAAACTTTTTTCTCCTGATCTGTCACTGCTGCAAAAGAATCAAGCAAACATGTAAAAATGTCCAATTGAAAATATTTTTCATGGCCTATGAAAAAGGAGGATATTTGGAGGTTTTCAGTCTGTCTTGAATTTTAATTAGCTCCCTAACAGCATATTTTAGAATTAGGTAGTCTTCAAGAAGGGTTAAATAACGCAGAAAAAGTCCAAGGTGTGCCCACAAATTATCATTGCTTGGTATCTCTAGAAACAATATCCAGCATATCTGGGGAATTAATGCAACCTTCGGGCAGTGAAAAGTAATTAATTGAGTTTTGTCTCTTGGATGCGCTGTTGCTTATTCAGTCCCTCAAGTGCTCTTCATTGCAGTTTTGATTCTATGTCCAAGAACTCATTAGCTCAAATTGAGTTCCCCTTTTACACAATTTATCAGCTGCAAAGACACTGCACACACACAGTGGCTCAGAGAAGAACAGGCTCAGGTGCACATAGCTCCACTCTGGTCACAAACCAGCAAAGACAGCAACCATGGATCACTCCACTACACACTGCCAGCTGTAGTGAGCTCTGAGGCTTGCAGATGCAAAGGGGCAAAGGATATAAAAAAACCCTCCAAGCTCAGAGAGTACCACAGGAGCACGTCCATTTGCAGAATGGCGCACATCTTTTCCTCCCAGCGCTCCATAACAATCCAGTCTGATGGGACACAGCAGATGAACAGCCTGTCCCATCTCCCTCCACGTGCTGTTGTTCACACACACAGCTTCTTCCTCACTGGGTTTAAATACACAACATGGGAGCCCTTGACGCAAACAGCCTTTGTTCCTTCGTCACAGCATTTGCAGCATTAACTCATTAACTGTAAATATGTGAAGTGCAGCTCGTAACATTGCTTCCCCTAGATGCCCACAGCGCTTTCAAACTTGTGCTTTATTGGAATGGCTTTTTACCAGCGGCTCCCAAATTAAGCAAGGAAGCAAGTCCAACACATTCAAGGTCACTGTTTGCATGTCCGATTACACTGATGGTTATAACTGTTGCAGTTTTCCACCTTGAGAGGGCAGGAAACTAGAGGTCTTCTGGGTAATCAAAGGCACATGTAGAAACAATAAAATACACCCATAAAATGATGAGTGCCAAGCTTTTTAATGCAGACTGCCTTGCCAGAAATGGCAGCTAGCTCTAAGTATTCTTAGACACCTTTTGCCTCTTTTTTGTTTGTTTCTTTTTGGTAGTTTTGCTCTGCTTTTTGGTGGGTTTTTTTAAGTGCTCCAGGGATACAAACAATCAGTGTTCCTGGAAGGCACCACAGCAAAGCGCAGAAAAAGACATCTGAAATTATTTTCAGTGTGTGACTGCTATCTGAATTCTTCACTCATTCCTGGACTACTGTGTTTAACACAATGATAGATGCATAATGAAGGCTACTCTTTGTTGTCATTTCTGCCTAACACTTGTTAAACAAAAGGTGTTGCCAACAGGTTATTCGGAACAACAAGTGTGCCAAACCAAGCAGAGAAAAGCAGAGCATCTCTGAAGGACAGTTTACCCATTTCTCACGTAGCTGCTTTCCCAAAACACCATCTCATTGTTGCTGTCATTTGAAAAGACGCTTATAAATTACGATAAATTATTATGATAAAGATATGCTCTCCTTTGAGGAACTCAGGAGTCTAAGAAAATAAACAACTAAAAAAAAAAAGGAGATAAGGGATTGCAAAGCAAGACCATGTTATTTGCTAGGTGGGATTTCTGTGTGTCATCAGGTCCTCTTCTAGGCATCACAGAGCAAAATACACAACAGACGACTTGAACACTAAGGTAGTCTTGGGAAAAAAACATTCAACATCCTACTCATCTCAAGAAGAATTTACTATCTGCAACCTCTCCTCAAAAACATTCCAAACAGATTTTTTTCGAAGTTTTTTTTTTTTTAATATTTCTATGGTTTTTGTCTTTCTTGAGGATTGGGTTTTGCTGGTTTATATTTTTTGTTCATGATCTGAAAGATACAAGGGTTGAACTTGAATGCATACCCAAAGCTCTTCAAGAGATGAGCACAAGTATGTACAAGCTACCCAAGCATGATTTCACTTCCCAGTTGCTTAAACTGAACAGATTGTTCTAGAAGGTCTTATCACAAGACAAAGGCTGCCAGAATTTCTACTTGCTTTTCCTTTTCTTTCCCAATGTAACCTCTCCTAAAAGAAAAACAGATGCTGAAAATAGATTTTAAATGGTAGGCAAACTATGATTTAGATTTTCTGGCTACAGTTTTATGTTATTCTAGAAGAATAATTTTAAAATTTTTAACATTTTGAGACAGTTTTTGCCATCAGCAAGACTGTCTTTACAAGAGCCCCAATAGGGTGTTCTGGTTCTAAATACCTGAGGAATACCAAACCATAGTCACTCAGCCTAGGTTACTTCAATATAACTTTTTTCCTCCCTCCAACCTTGTCACCTCAGCTACCGTACACTCTGAAACTAGATTTAAACACAATTATTTCCCATCATCCCAATCAAATGGTAGAAATAAATTATACCTGAAGATTATGCAATGACAGGTAGCCTTCAACGTTTTAACTGTCAAGATTTAAATCAGCAACATTAATGATTTCAGTCTTGGAGCAGCTTGGCAAGAAACACCACTATGTGGCGAAATCAGAACCTTCTAGATATTTAGTATATGCACTAGAGAAGCCATTAATAACTAAAACATTTAGTTACTTTCCTGTTTTAGCTTTAGTGCTGAGCAGTGAATATTAAAGTGAGGCTTTTAGGGATTTATCTTGTTTCATGCCTCTTTTTTTTTTAACTCTTTAGTATTTTGGCTTTGTTTAAGTTGTTCAGGATGGGTTTTCTTTTCCCCAGGCTCCTAAGTGCATGGATATCTGTAACTGCCAGGAGAACTGCATTGTCTAAGCAGCAATGAAAACATCACCCATAGTTCATAACACTCAATTAGAAAATCTGTCCAATACACACAATATATTATTTATATTCTAGACACAAAAGTACAACTACTACTTTAAGTTTGTTATCACCACCTAAGCTCTGTTGACCCAAAAATAAACCAAAAAGCAAACCCCTGGCCATTCTTTGCATCAGGCACCACGAAGGATCTGATCTTTGCCTCAGCTGATGCATTCTTAAGTATAAAACTTGGAAAATATCCCTGATTTAACAGTACTTCATATATGTATTGAATCCAAAAACAATCTTTTCGTTTAACCCAAAAAGAAACACATTGCTTTCCTCTGCTTCTGAGCAGTTTCTTTCAAACAAAGCAAAGAACAGGTTCGCACAGGGACTCAAACACTGTTTACAGACAGGAGCTAAGGCACAGTGATGCAGACAGCAAACTTGAGCTTAGGATGCTTTGTGTAATGGGAGGTGATGACCAACCTAATTAAGAGTTTCACTGGAATTTCATGCATATGCAAATCTACCTGCCAGGTAGCACAGAAATTTACAGCACTGAATTCAAGCAGAGTTAAGAAAACCCTCTGCCAGCTGGTAAAAAGTTTGCCATTCTGAGCACACAGGACACACACAATGCCCAGCAAATAAATGAACACACTAATACAGGGGAAGAGATGTTTTAAAGAGATGTGGGAGCATGTACAGGCAAAAATTAATGATGGGTTCTGGGCTTCTTTAAGGTCAACCTTGGCAGAATATTCTTCTAGGAGGAGGAGTTAGTTTGATTTTTGGAGCCTTGCATTTACTGAAACTTTAGACTTACCAGAGAGATGGTTCCTGCCAAGCTGCCAGAAAACCACATAGTAATAGATTCATAAAAGCCTTCTTCACATACCTGAAATCACAGCTATGAAACGGCTCAGGAGGCAGAGGATTATAAAAGAATGCAGGCAGCAGCCTTTAGGTGTGGTAGGCTCATTCAGCAAACACTGAGGAGGCTTTCCAAGCTTTTACACCCGTGCCTCAGCCTCTAATCACACACTGGAGACTTTCTATGCAGTGGAAACACGTACAGGGATGGAAAGGAAGAACAATAAACAAGTGCTTCCCAGTGTGTTACTGCAGTTATCTGGCCAACAGTGTTTTGAGAGCTTGGAGTGCTCTTCATTAATAACCTACCTGTCAGGTTAATTTCACCACCACACTGATACTTATCTAACTGCTCTGCTTTAGCTGGTACTACACAAACCTCTGCCCCTTCTTCACTCTCTATTTCTCCTCAGCTTTCTATCTCCGCCTGTTTTTTCTAACAATCAAAGCAAATGTGCACTTGGTAGACCCTTAACTCACAGGTCAAGATGACGAAAAACAAATGAGTGCTTCTCATCAGAGAATAAAGCATGCTTGAGTACTCTGTGAATGAACACTTATACAGCAAGTTATTACTTTTTTTTAAATACTCAGCATTTCAAAAGTTGTATTACACTGAAATCAGTAAGACTTCCATCTACAAAGAATTAAAACCAAAATACAAATTAACATAAAAAGAAAAAAAAAAAAACCTCTGAAAGCAAAATGGGTTATCTCACATAACTCCCTAGAAGAGCTCAGAAACTGAGTTTCTCAGAAGCCCTATCCTGGTGGCTGGGCTGCAGGGCTCCACATTCCCCAGCACACAGGCTGCAACTCACTGGGCTGGCTCCAAACAAGGTTTCTCTCATGACCATCCACCACTGTCTTTTAGTTGCTTATGACACCTTCATTCCATGCACTGCACTCTGTTTTAAAACCCAGCCTCAAAGACAGTTCTGCTTGAGGCTAGCAAAAAAGGAGCAGTTACTGTGGAGGCTGTCTCACGTTACACTCCATCAGAAGACTCCAGCATGATCCCTATTATTTATTGTTTGCATTGCCCTAGTACCTAGCAACCTCCACCATGTAGCAGTGTGGTTTTTTTGGTTAAGCACTGCACACACACAAAAAAAGGCAATCTGACAGTAAAATTGTTTAAAAGATCAGCTGTGCTCAAAGCAGATTACAGAACATCTAATATCATTGCCAGCCTGAAAGAGCTGGTGCCTTTCAATAGGTGCCAACATTCACCCAATTATTCAAAATAGGTATTCCTAGCTATGTGCACCATACCTCCTGCAGGGTTCATATTTCTTATAACTCCCAACAAGTCTCCTGGCTAACAAGGCTGAGTATGTAGATGCATTTGTATTACACTCTGGGTTAAGGAGAGATTTCCCAATCTAGAAACAGGGCATGCATTAAGCATTAAAGTTTGCTCTTCAGAATTTATTTCCTCACCAGAGCTTACAAGCCATTCAAAAAGCATTTGGTTGTCAAGCTGTTCCCAATACAGAATTGCTGCATTGCGTATTTTATGGTAATTGCATAGCAGAGATCTGGCCACTCCCGTCTCATGAGTAGCAGGAACTGCTTGCTGTAGACAGAACTGCAAATCCCCTCTCTGGCTGGAACTGTGAATGCTTAGAAAGACTTTTTTCTTGAAAGGTAAACATTTCCTATTTCATGAGAAAAATAAAAGCTAACAAATATGAGGAAACATCAAGATAAATAAAGGTGAGAAGTGAAAAAATCCACACATCCCATCCATCTAAGCAAAAGGCAGCAGCATAGTAACACTGCCAGGATACTCTGAATTAAAGACTTGAACTGGTGATCAGTTGAAAACTGACTGATTCCAGCTACTGCTTCTGTTTCATTACACAGAAGTAGCCAGCCAGTAATAGCTTGGCTATGCATTATTCTAGCAGGAGTGTTCCTCTCCATAAATTAACTATAGACACATATATAGCTCAGCATTGCATAAGCCAAAGCAGTTTCAGCTATGAAATTCCTCATGCAGGAGGAAAAAGAAAAAAAAAAGAAGGAAAAAAAAAAAAAGATAAAAACAAACAAACCAACACAAATCCTGGCAACTGGCAATAAGGAAAAGCAGTTTCCTTCCACTTCAAGTGTGGACAGACTTCAACACAGAAAGTAAACAACTGCTCTAGCTTCTCATTACTGCTTTTCCCAACTTTCTCACAACTGCTCTCCCAAGAGTCCAGAGGAGCTTAGAAACATATACACACACACACAAAAAAAAAAGAGAAACAAAAATGCTGAAGGAAAAAGACAAAATTCAAATGAAGACAGATACATACACAACAATAAGAAAAATTAAGACATTGTTATTTCTTTGCTGCTTCACCAACCAGAAGTGTAGGAGTTTGGAGGCGAGGCAATGGTATCTATTCTCTTCCTGTACTTGGGGGACACTAAAATAAGGATATCCTTATTATCGGTCACTAGGACTGTTCTGCATATTATTTTTGTTCCCCCTGCCCAATTTCTTTGGGAATAAACAGCTGCCAACAAATCACCCACCAAACCAAAGGGCCTCCTTGACCATATCAACAAATGGATGAAGCATTAAATGCAAACAGCCACAGCCACACTCCTAGAATTGTTTTTTTCTGGTCAAGTCTCATTTAAAGACTTTCAAAGCTGCTTCAGAAAGCAAGTGAATTCAGGCCTCATTCCAAGTCAGCCAGGGACAGTCCAACATATCTTCTGTAGCCATGTGTGAAAACCACAGCAGAGACAGATGGGATACATCTACTTAAGGAGTAGACCTGAGGTCAGAGGAGCAGTATCCATTGCAGCTACTCCTGATTAACAAACTGCTGTCAATCTGCTCCCTCTCATATGCCATAAAATACACATATTTTTCATATCAGCTTCTTGTTTTAAAGTTGTGGTTTCACAGTCATTTTCAAGGAGTTTTCTTACTGCTCTTTTGCTTAAAAGTGGTTCAGATGCACTTTTAATTGCATTTAAAATGCTTGCTTGGAATTTCCAAAACCTGCACCTCTGCCAGTTTCTACTGATCCAGGTGCAGGCCCTCACAGAATCTGACAACTGCTTAAATCCAGCAAGCAGACTTCAAAACCAAAATCTCACAGGCAAAGCCATATACAAATGTTGATGCAAGTGTTCAAAGAGATTTTGTGTCTGGCCCAGTTCCCTAAAGGTGGCATGAATTGTGGCTAATAGCGTGTACCAGGGATACAGGGCCATTCAGTGAACATTAACCCTGAAGTTGTTTTTTGTTTTCAGTATAAATGCATAAGCAGTACTGCAACATTTAAAAAGGCAATCTAAAAGGATTAGGTAATACAGAACTTAGTTTCAACAGCAATGAAAAGCAATTACAACATAGCAGCATCTATACCTTTAAACTTTCTAAAATTTAACATCTTCACATTGCCCTACGCACCTCCAGTCAATCTGTTCTCAACGTTCCATTTCGCATTTCTTTGCCTGTTAGAGTCAATTGTTCAACCTGAGTTCTTCCTGAAAACAAAAGATTTCTACTGAATTTTATTTTGCATTCAGCAGAATGCTGCTGGCCAGAAACATCTCTGCAACACAGTGTCAGAGTTGCTAACACCAAATGACATTAAACAAATGGCAACTCTCCACTGCCCAGCAATTAAAATTGATAAGAAGCCTGTGTTCTTCAGGACTCCTTTTCAAGTCTAACAGAAAGCTCTGGAATGGCCAGCCACTGGAGGTTTTATGGCTTTGCTTTTTATGAATGCACAGCCTAGCCAGCGATAAGCGCTTTTGTGCGCTTGGCTGGTGTTTACCCATGATCACAACTGCTGGTGGGGGTTTATTGGTGTGAAAGATGCCAACAACACCCCAAGGACAGACTGGGACATTCCAGCACTTGTCAGAGAGGTGCCAATTTGCCCCTAAATCAAACATGCCACAACAATGCTGATAACAGCTCTAGACACGGGTGCCAGAAGAGAGAGCAGTCAGATTGTGTTATTTACCACATCCAGAACAAACAGCCTCCAACTTCCACTGAACTTGTGACTCAGGGGGTAAGAAGGCTAAAACCCTTATTTATGATAGAGCTGTCAGCCAGTCCCTGATGCCACTGTACTCACACATACCCAAGGGTGCTGAAAGCAAAGCGCTCTGAGGCACCAGAGCAGTACCAGGGCTAAACTCAGAAGCACAGACTAGCCACCTACGTGTATTGTCACTTCATCTGAGAGACCATAAATATTACCAGAGCACTAGATGACTTAAGGACTCACAAGGCACAAGGATCCCTGCTCTGGAAGATCATGCTGTAGCATATAGCAGTGTCTCTACCCAGTTAGGTGGAGCCACAGCCTCTGTCAGGCTTTGGTCCCAATGCCAGCCAGGATTGCTGGTGCCTGCTTGTGCTAACGAGCCCTTTGCCAGCACAGGCATAACCCTGCACTGCTGCAGCTACCGACCTTTTGGGCCAGAACCAGCTCACACCCCACCAGCTGGTGCAAGTGCAGCGTTTGCACGTGCGTTCCCTCTGCCTCCATGCTTAGCACAGCTTTATCCAGGCTGATCTAGCAGGCACAGCTCAGCTGTAATCCACATCTAGCAGCAAAGACACATCCTTAAAAACTATCTGATTAGTATCAAACTTGGTAGAGATATGAAGTGCAGAGAAGGTTACAGCCAGTAAATCTCATGGTTTCATTCAGGTCCACGGGATGTTGATGGAGCTCATCTAGTCCACTCCTCCATAAAATGATACAAGACAGCCAGTAACATTGATCTAAAGGAGTTGTGAGGAAGGACAGGTGGTCCTTCTTCCTTACTGTTTTCCTCCATTTCATTCCATGAATTTAAGCTCATTTCAACTCATTACTATAAAGCACTCACTTTACACTTTGGGAAAGAAAGCACATACTGCCTGTCCCATGACTATTTATCTTCCTTGCATTGCAATAGCAGTGTTGTTCCTACAAAACATCCTGTAAAAAAACATTTCATTATTCCTTACATTTATCACAAGATACAGAAAAGTGAAAAAACTACTTTCATTACCATACCATATCTTAACTAAATAGGTAAACAACTTATTCAAAGCAGAGTTCAATCTCTAAATACCTTTTAGAAGACATTCTCTAGAATACCAGTTTTATTTTACCAAGATAAGTGCTAATCTCAGTGGAGAAGCCAAATTTTATTCTGGTTAATCAACCGCTGCCTATGGGACACTTTGCTCCAATTGAGTTAATTTTTGCCTTCAGTTCCTGTCTGAAACTCGCACAAGTTTCCCATGGCTGTGGTATTTCACAGCCACTAAAATTCAACAGAACACAAAGTCTCTTCTACACACCAAAATGCCTGAGACACAAGCAGGGTGAGGAGCAGGCAAAAAGAGGCACTATATGAAAAAAATAGCAACAATGAAGTCTGCTTCAAAGTAATAGATGTGGTGCTTGAGGGGGATGGAGAGAGACTGCAACTCCAATGAAAACACAGCACTTCACTTTAGCAATCAGACAGAAGCATCATCAGATTGCATTTGTTACAGGGAGGAGGAGGAAACTGAAGACACACATGGCTGTGGGTTTTGACCACAGTTCACACTGACTGCTAGCACACACTGTAGGATCAAACAGAGTGATTTCCTCAAAGTACTTAGAAACAGTTTGATTACTTAGCAAGTCATTTCCAGCAGAATTCCTCAAGAAAAGAATCCCATGGGATTTTGCATATATTATTTCAATAACAACAAACTCAGGCCATATACAGGTTTCCTGAAACAAGCACTGCTTCTTTCAAGAGAAAGGCATCTGACAGAATACTTCCCTTGGAAAAAGCAGTCAGCCTCAGCAGAGGCAAATATCAAAACCTGCTTGAATGTTAGCTCCACTCTTTCATGTAAGAGGTACAAACAGCTGGCCCTTTACTCCTACACATACAATCCACTGAAAACTTTGAGAGATTAGGCTCTTCTCATAGTACAACACATTTTCACAACCAGTTCAATTTCTCTATTTCACTTTACAGTGAGACCTGATGGATGTGTAATGTTTCCTATTAAAGCCTCAGAACAAAAGAATGCCACAGAAGTCATCAAGAGATAACCTCAGTGCTTGAAAACCAGAGTGCAACAAGCAATTCAGACACCCAAGAAGGGTCGGCATTAACACAGCACACCTACAGCCTTTCATGTGCTGCAAAACCTGCAGGATTTCAAAGGTCTGTTTTCTCCCTCACTCTTGTAGCTTTTCTTCTCATTTCTCTGGTTCAAATATGCAGTTGCCCAAATAAGATCATGTCATAAAATTAAATAAAATCTACAAAGAGCTGGCTCAAATGAACAGAACTATGAAGGCATACAATTGGCATGACTGGGTAACACAGATGCCTGTGCCTGGCATACTTTACATGCTGTTGAAACAGGATGCTCAGACAGCTTAGTGCTAGGGTGCTGGATGACCTGTTGACACAGAAAACATCAAGTGAGCAGGTTTATTTTGTGTGAAGTGCTGAGATAACCAATTATCAATACTTTCTGGGTCACAGCTAAGATAACAGCATACAATCACATGAAGTTTACTCACACTACAATAAAGCAATACACGTTTAGTTATTTACTCATTGTCAGGTTTGACCACATTTTAATGTCTTCTAAGACAGGAGTGAAAAACAAATAGCCTCTACTAGATCTATTTAGGATGAATATTAGGGGAAAAAATAGGGCCTTATTTGCTGAAGTTTGTAAAGATCAGATAAAGCCATTGCACAGAATACAAACTGATTCTTAATAGGGTCAGCACATGACATTCTCTACTTTATGAAGCCACAGAATGGAAGATCTCTGCTCTTGTCTCTTTCCCTCTCTCCACTGCCCTGCACAAATAATTTGGCACAGGCATTTGAAGGGTGTAAGAATGAGATTAGCAGCAGAAACCATTTCCTGCATTTATTCTCCTTTGCTCTACTTGTCAACATCCGCACGAGAGATGAGGCACCTTCGACTGTGGTGCCCTGCAGCTGACTGTGAAAAAGAAGAGTTTAGCCAGTTCCAGCTCATTTTTAGATGACATGGAGAAGGGGATAGCTGCTGCAGGAACAAACACACTCTTTGGAGGCAATTCCTTACTCTGCAGAAAGAAAATACATTCCCTACAAGGACCTCAGCCTTTGTTGTACAAGAGATGAGCAAGAGCTCTGTAATCCTTGCCTCTGCTATTACACCTGATGTTTTTGGAGAGAATCCAAGGAAATTACCTGGTGGGTGATTTACATTCTGTGCTCAAACCATGACCCAATTTTCTGTACTATCCAACTCACATAAAAGTATGCAATATTAGCACTGCAATGAGAACATACTGAAAAAAACTGAAATAATTTTAAAGTATCCCTGAGGTTTCAGGAATTCATTGTAGGTTTGCAGTGGAAACCAGCAACTTCTGAGCACTGAATTTCTACACATCCAAGCCTGCCCAATCTCCTTGTGTCAGTTCAGCTGTCTGACAGTGAGCAGCTTACTGCAAGAGTGACCACACTCTGGTCCAAACAGAGGGGATAAGCCTGTGTTCTTGCCCAGTCTAAAACACATAAGGAAGGACAGAGGGAAGACCACTCATTGTTAGAAATCTGCAACAAAACTACTGGCAAGATGGTAAAAAACCTGCATACCAATGGTATGTGATTGGACATATTTACTGCAGACAAGAGACAGCAGTCACCTGGACAAAAAGTTCATACAGAATTAGCTAAGATGCTTAGTGTTTAAAAAAAAAAGCCTTACTATAAATAAAATAATATTAAAATATTTCTACACATCTGGTGCACAATGCCTAGCAAGCAGTTTTAATTGCCCTAATTTGGAGATGAGCATATGCAAGTTTCTCTCTTTACTAGTTGGTCCTTACATTTTACCTTTACAAATTGCTCCCACTAGGAAGAAAATACCTGTCCACGTCCTCAAGTTAAACACATGAGGACAACTTCTTAAGAATCAAACCAAATATTACTCCAACAAATGTATTATATCTCCTATTACTGTAAAAGAAAATGTATGCTCTATTTCTGGGGTAAGAGTAAAATTAATAGATGATTATCAAGAGCACAATTTGTTAGGATAAATAAATATTTTCTATTATTTTATGATCTTAGTTCACTAAAAACAGTATATTTCTCATTTGAAATAAATACTAGTGTAGTTATATAACAAAGCATTTACTTTTTAAATAATCTCAGCAAAACACAAAGAGGAATTTTATAGTTAAGAGTAAAAAATTTAGTTTTCTATTACAAATGGGACAAAACTGTGTTGTCAAATGAGGTCTCACAAGTCCACTGGCATTAGCAAAACATATGACATGTATGTTCCTAATGAGAGCTTTAATATGAAATTCAAAGATCCACATCAATATTTGCAGAAGCAGAAGAAACTTAAAAGGATCCAGAAGCCCTGTCTTAGGTTTATTTTGACTTTGGTTAACATTTTTCATAAAATATTAAATCATCACAGTGATTGTGAAGAACATTTGAGATAAAATAAAAATACCTATACTGTTCACTTTGCTAGGACTATCTACAGGCCACCTAACAACCTGCAGTATAATTTCCTATTTTTGGCAGTTTATCACTTTTCAAATTATAAAATTCCAAGGCTGCAGACTTGGTGCTTGATGTATTCCTTGTGAAAAGTACCAGACATTTTTTCCTTAAACTCAAAAACGATTCAGTTAGTTTTGAGCAAATGTGTGCTCATTATCTCACACAACTGGAAATTCTGACACTAAAATAGTTCAGAGAAAAAAAATGGTTTTTGTCATGCTGGCTGTACTAAGCTTTAATAAAATATCAGCTTCCCCTGTGCCTATGTTTTATTGTAATGTTTCCAGGTGTCACATTTTCGGTTATAAAATGTGGTTGTTAAGGAAGGAACTACAATTGAGGAAATGTGGGACAGTATTTTTGGGTTTTGTGGAGTTTTGTTGTTGTTTTGGGAATTTTGATTGGGTTTTGGTGTTGGTATTTTTGATATTTTAACTACTTACACTATACTTACACACTTACTCAGGCCCTGCTTTGCACTGTGTGCGCAACTTCTTACAGCTCCTTGAACGTAGAAAATTGCTGTTATTTTACTATTCTGTACCACAAAGTAGGGAAAAAAAACAAGAAAGTCCATATATCCTCAAAAATTGGTCAGGGAAAAGCTCACACCAAGCACCTCTCTAGTCCTCCAGGTATGCACAGCCTGGAAGCCACAGAAAACTCTTCATTGAGAGCAGCTTTAGAATTATCTATTTTAAAAACCAAACCAAACCAAAAAAAACCCCAAACTATCTGAAAACATACAGTAAAATTAATATTAAATTTGATTACTACAGCACTGAATACTCCTACTTATTATATATAGAGACATAAATATACTCTCGCATACATATCTTCCTGGTAGGAGACAAAAACTCCATACATCAACTACTCCTGTGCTCTCCCATTACCATGCCTGGTATTATAATAGTTCTCACAGCCCATTATGCCAGATGAAGCATGACTGCACCAGGAGGCTTAGCACTCCACCTAAAACTCACCAGTCTACACATTCTGCTGTAACTCAGCCTTCCCACCAGGTTGATTTGCATCTGGCAACTCTCCAAGAGGTTTGAAACATGTTGGACCTCTTGTTGGCAGGCGGAAAAACACCTTGCCCCCAACAAGACACTATTTTCCATTTGGAACTGAACGAGCGAGTGTTCACAGCTTTTGTGCCCAGCCACTAATGCACATTAAACAATCTATTAACACAGCAAATTAATGAGGTAGTGCCAAGTTTGAAGCCAGCTAAGCGCTCTGCCTGTGCATAGCTCCCTGCAGCATATGTTGGCACCGTTGTTTGTAAGGCATCCAGCACTCAGGCATTTGGAGCTCAGCCTAATTAGTTCACTGCAATTGAATCTCAACTCTAGCCTTGATTCAGCTGCAATAGAAGTTTTGAAAGAGGCCTATCTACACAGCCTTGCACGTTTTTTCCCTGGCACTTGAGGAGCCAGGGCAAGGAAATGTGCCAGAATTGCCCAACCAACCATTTGACAGAGACACAGAAATGTGAGTACTGCACTTACTGGTTTGGGTTTTTTTTAAGATCATTCATGTGCAACTTTTAAAGGTAGGATAATTCTTTTCCTGGAGGAAAGCAAACATGAGAGAAGGACTTGAAATGTCATACTGGAAAGCTGATGGGAAAAGAGAGACAGCCTATCCCCAGGAAAGCCTGCCCAAATTGAAAAGAATGCCTAACTTCTATGTGCTATTTCACAGTTCCTTATTTCTCCACTGCACACAGCCTGTCTTCACTGAGCACTAGTTTTTGCCAGTTTACAGTCTTCTGCTTCAATTTGTTTTTAGAAAACGCAAACATCAGTACAAAGTCTTTTTTCTCCCCATAAAACTTCCTTGACCCAATGAATTTTTTTTCAAGTAGCCAACAATCTCCCACTATGCATTTCAGAACAGAAATTGGATTTTCCCTATTTGCTAGAGGTGTCTTGAAATGGCATTTTAACTAGAAGATACCTACATTTTCACCTTCCTTTCCCTTCAACAATCAAAATATATTTCCACAATAATTTTCATGCAGCAATCACTGAATGCAACAAATAATGCAAAGACAGTGATTTCATCAAAGTGGCTTCCAGGCATTATTTACTAGTGTTGGCATTGAGAGGATTTATTTATCATACTGCTTTTCTTTCTGATGACAGTCAATTACTAAGTAAACATGGATTTCTTTTATTATTTTTTTAGTCACTTACACAGTTATTTGTATCTGCGTTTCTTAACCTAAGAACTTCTACTGTCACACTGGGAGAGAGAAATGGGGACCCCTTCTGATCTGTAGCTAGACTGACACTTGAGCTCTTCATGGCACACACTCGGATTGGTCTCAGCCACAAAACAGCCAGACAGCAAAAATGAAACTTCTGACAAGCTACAAATTGAGAAACGGGGCAAGAGTGAGAAGCTCTGTACTGGCCAACCCAAAAAATACCATTTCAATTACATAGTCGCAGAGAAGCTCCTTCTTGCAATATTGTAGCTAAGGGGCTGCACTGCAGCATGCCGCGAGTAAGGAGGGAATAACAAAACCCTTAAGCCTCACCTGCATTCAAAAATCTGCCAAGAGCCCATGCTTCAACACCAGGCTGACCAGCAAACAGGGGTGCCTCTGCAGCACCAACTCCTAAACTTTCTCACCTGAAGCAGGCAAATGGTCTTCCCTCCTCTCTGGGAACACTTAAAGTCAGCTTTCCAATGCCTTTTCCTCTCAGATAAATCTTTACCAAGCACATCGATAGATACATAGTGTTAGGTTGCAAAGGTGTCTGCTCTGCTGCAAATTGGCCTCAACTAAACTACCTCAATCTTGAGGAGACAAAAAAAGCTAAACCTGGGTCTTCCTGCTATTGACAGCAGCAAAAGGAACATGACCATGATCAAGTCACATTTCTTTCTTTCCATTGGAAAAGCCGTGCTTACTTTGGAGGATTTATGTCTCCTTTTTTTTTAACAGAAGTAATAATCTGGAAGTCTGATTTCAAGCCCAAAAAATCTTTAAACATACAAATGTTCACGTCAAAACCACAGCATTTCAGTTTGCAACATTTTCCAGTCTGAAAGAAAAGTCATGTGTGCACACATGAATTGTTTTATGGATCTTTTTTCCTCCTGAACATTTTACACAAGAAGTATGAACCAGTGGGTTTGGAAGTATGTTTGCAGTACATCTGGAAACATGGCAAAAATGGGATTTGAAGTTGGAGTTAGACTTTTTCTTCACGATGTAATGTGTGTGAAGAGCACGGTGTAAACACTGCATTGCCTTTAGTAATTGATTACTATGAGCCCTGATTCAGGCAGCTGGAATATTCTATCTCTCTACCCTCACTTCCTATCCCTGTGTGCATACACACGCAGCCATGCTTCTAAGAGTCTGCCTGTTTCCAGAGACCAGTTTTCCAAATCTCAACCACTGGCCAGTCCAAGCTTATGTAAACAACTTGGGATTCGAACAAACTCAATGACAATCATTGCTGATTAAACCAAACTTATACAAAGGCAAAGTAAATTGAACCAGGTACAGGCATGCAAAGATAAGATAGAAGCTGATTATCTTGCATGGCAACAAAAGAGAGCTGCCACAATAGAACAAACCAACGGTCCATCAGTTTCCAAATTGTTCCCTCTGGTTACAGCCAACACTTCAAAGAACACAGGGAGTCAACACTGCCAGAAGTCATTATTTGCCACATCAAGAAACAAGAGAAATCGGTTCATAACCTCAGTTTCTTTAGGCACACTTTAATATGTTTATTTTAAAATTAAGAGGGTCAGAAGAACCTCTTCCCTTGAGCACCTAAATCTAAAATAATTCTTTTTAACACCTGACAACTTCACTTATTCCGTACAGTCATTTCCAACTGTGGGACAGTACCCAAGATTTTCAGCAGGCCACTATGAGGGCAGAGTTTCTTTTTCCACCTCTCCTCATAGAGGCTGAAAGCTTGATTTGTTCAGGCCACAGAACATTTCACCTCTCAAAGCTGCTCTCTCAAGGTGCACTGCTATGATAGGTGTGATAAGATGCCCTAGCCTAGAAGGTCACTGAGAACAGAGGCACTCAGTCATTTCCTTGCTCTGACAGCCAAGGCAGATTTGGTGGCCCTGGCAGGACATGGCCACCCCTACAGCCACAGGGCAAGCTCCTGCTTGCAACGTATGAGTCTCCAAGCAGCCACCAACTGTGTTTGCAGAAGCCATGCATGGAGATCCTCAGCCATCAAGCACAATTTACTTGCTCTGGTAAAATCAGGTGTACATATACCATCTGCTTCATCTATTTACATGAAATTTATTACAGAATCAAACCCTCGGTTAAGTAGCTGAACTAAGAGGCTCTATCATATCTGCTAGCACTTTTCAGCAGTTTTTTTGAGTGGTAAATTAATGGCTGATTAGCCATTCCTTCTCCCCATAGAGACTATTTCCCCAGCCTTCAAAAACCGAGTATAAATGAGGCACAATGATTTGTTCCCTATTCTATTCACTTGAGATGTTTGTCCTCTTTGGTCTAAGCAAATAAGAAAAATTCTTAGAAAAGACCTGTCAAGAATTAAATTGATTTAATCAGAAACTGGGGTGTCAAATTACCCTGGAGACTGAAAATATCAACATGAGAAAATATACATTTTGCATAGTGAAAAACAGGTATTTCCAACACCTTATGAAAGAAATAATTCAGAAGAAAACAAGGCATTGGCCTGACCTGTGCAAGACAGACAGATTCCATCCTTTAAGTCAAGGGTACACAAGGGCCTTTGCTGCTCACCAGAATGTGCAGCAATCAAAACAATATCAAACAAACATACCAACCTAGAATCTGTAGATTAAAGCTTGGTATTCAACTTCCCTTTTCTAAACAATATAATATAAAACCGAGGAAAATCAATCCTGAGTATCAGTTCTTAGCTATTAGTATTCTACATACCACTGACTAAGATTCCTGAGCAGGAAAAGGGTGTGACAGGCAATCAGTAGATGTAGCTCTTATCACTTGATAAACAGTGTTTTAACAACCAGCCAGAGATACAGGTCCAGAGCAAGTTACATGGGCTATTCCAGGAGTTATTTCTAACTGTAATAATTACAGCATATAATTAAGAACACAGCCACACACTCCACATACATGCAGAAAACAGAAAATTAAGCCTCCAGTGCTTGCTGCTCCCATCACTGGGCTAGATCTTGGCCAGGGCTCTCTACTCAGCTTATGTCTTTACGCCCTGATTTAACACCACTCCCGTTTCCTCTCCTTCCCCACTAAACATTTAGGACAGCAACCCAGACCTCCCAGGCAGCTGAAAGCCTCAGGAATAAAGCAGGAGGTAGACTGCAGAGGGAGTCAAAAAGACAACATGAGTTCAGTTTCTTAAACTCGTTTGGGCAGGAGAGACTAACACCAAGATCCTTGCACACCGCGAGATAAAACCCAGCTTCACATTCTATGAATGACTGCTTGTATGCTGACAATGGAACAATCAAGGACTTCCTCCAGCGGGAAAGGAGCACATGCACACCTCTCTGTGTGTGAGTCTCATGACTCCAAGTGCTTTCCAGCTCTGCACCTCATCCCTTGTATCCAACTGTCTGCACAAAGCAGGTCCCGTGCCTCCTCCCGAGGAGACGCTGGTGCACAGCAGCTGCTCTGAATCACACAAATCTGCCTCATCAGTTAATTTTAGCAGCACTCTTCTGCTCTGTAGCAGCTATTCATCTGCCAATACTCAGCACCTGGCTGGCAGGGATTGTACTCCAAACAGAGCATTCCTTGGCACAGCAGAAAGCTGCTTTGGGAGCTTAGAAAGAGCTGGAGAAGTATGGACCAAAGACCAGTAACTTAAACCATGATTTAATGGGCAGAAAAAGCTTATGTACTACAGAAAAAAAAAAAAAAAAGAAGTTGGGCTGAGAACAGTAAAGCCTCAATTCCCTCTGCTGGTGGGAATCAGAGTTAGGCTACCTAAATGGTACTTGCAGATTGCCTTGTGAGAAACATACAAGGGTGTCAGTACCCTCTTCTGTCTCTTTAGTGCCCCAAGGAATCTGGACAATGCTGGGTAAGAGGCTTGAGAATATTTACTGCCACTGTCATTCATCATTGCATCAGAAGAGTTCTGGAACGAAGGGGAATGCTGGGACTAATGCTTACACCATGGGCGTGTGTTGGGGGGAAGACCCGTAATGACTTACACATATTACAGAAACTTAATTCTTGCACAGACAGAATTAATCCACACTGCTAATACTTGCAAAAAAAAAAAATTCAGGCTAGAACCTTATATAGTCAAAGGACTATAAACCTGGTTTTTGTTTTTCAGAGTTTTCCTAGACTTGCTGTTAAGATTTAGAGAAGATTAGTTAAGATATTGAAAACAGTTTGCTGCATCATTTAAACATAATTTGAAACACCTGAAAGGTCAGAAACCATAAGAGATGGCTACCTAAAACTCCTTTTTAGGGAAAAAAAAAAGGGGGGGCTCCAATTCCCAAAAGTGTTTTACATTGTTTAACCACAGCTATTAGGCTCTTCATAATTATGGCCATTACTCATTTTCTCATCTCATAGCATTATCATAACCCTAAAGAGAATGGAGCCCACAATTATCTCAGCAGTTGTACCCAGTCATCTCCCAATTACATACACTGAGATGACAGCTGTTTCCCCTCCACTAAAATAAAGTTGGTACCACTTAACCTGTTGACCTAAACACTCCAGAATCCTCAAGTGTGGAAGAGAAGCACAAAATCCTAAACTGACTTTAGACTTTACTTAAAAACAGAACTTAAAATCAGAACACAATAACAAAGACATAAAAACTGACTTTGGTCCCTTTTGTCTTAGGATTTTGAGCACAAAATATCCTTCTGCTGGAATAGGCATATATACATGTAACAGATATAGATACGCACATATCTGTTTGTGCTTGAATACAATAAACACACACCACATTCCTACCTGACCTTCTTACCTACATTTAACACACACCAATTGCCCAAGGGTCACACAAGCCTTCAGCAACACCTCGCTGGAAAAGCTGATTCCTCACAGAGACACCTGTTGGGATGCTCGTGCACCACAGACCTACCACTTGCTGGCTGGGGTTTGACACTGCACTCTACAGACAGTACTACAGATAAAGCAACTTCCAACATACCCGCAGTTCAACAGCACCCTCCGAACACCAGCTCCTTCCTATCCCAATGGAGAGCACCAGGAGTTAGAGCCGGGGCAATAAAAAAGGCAAGGAAAAGGAGCATCACCTGTTTCTCATCCTCCTCTGACAAGAGGCAGCACTGATAATTTATAGCACCTGTTCAATAGCACCTGTTAAATTAGAAACTGCTGCTATGCAGCGAGCATCGGCATCACACAGGTGTCACTGCTTGAAATCAGGAGCCATGCATCAAAAATTAATAAAGAATGGGTGACACTGCTACCGACTTCATTTCCACGATCAGTATAAACAATTTATTCCAACTCCCTAGGTAGGCTTCTGAAGAAAACTGCCCAAAACCAGCTTCTGCACTATCTGATAGATACACCTAAGAGCTCCTGAACTGAGATACAGCATTTCTCTTAACTAAAAAGGCAAACTTTCACCCGGAGGGTGACTTTTGTTTTACTTCACACCTGCGGGGAGGGAAATAAAACCAAGCCACCCACAGCCCAAAGAACCGTATCTGCACGATGTTCAAGCCCGGAGCACCGGGCTGCTCTAGAGGGCTCAGTGCCCGAGGAGCCTCCAGGGAGAGGACGAGCGCCGTGCGGGGCGCGGAGAGGGGGCTCGGCAACAGCGGGCGCTCAGGGCGCGGATGAGGGCGGCCCCGCAGCCCCCGGCACGGCCGGGGCAGCGCTCCAGCGGCGGTAACGGGAGCGCGGAACAGGTGCCCGGCGGCAGCGGGGCGGTACTTACACGGTGAAGTGGTACACGAAGCACTTCCATCCCGTGGGCCGCTCCAAGAAGTTGTAGACCCTGCCCTGGACGCTGCTGCGGCTCAGCAGGGGCTTGCGGAGGCTGTAGATGGAGACGCGGGGGTCCAGGCTGACGGGGGGTCGCGGGCAGTCGGCGCTCACCACCACCACCTCGTTCCGCAGGCGCGGCGCCCGCTCCCGCTCCCGCTCCGCCGNTGCCCGGCACACGCGGGAGCCCCGGGGGGCGCCTGGAGCATCTCCGTGACACGCTTCAAAGTGTCGCTGTCCTCATTGCTGACCTTTGCCCGTAGCACCTGTGCCTTGTCACCGCTCTGGCTGCGTGCAGGTGGCCTCTCACCTGTGTGAGGAGCTGCCAGGGCAGGGAGCAGCCTTCCAGCAACCCAGAAGCCCAGCAGACTTTCCTGCCTTTTCGGCCACGCCGGTGTTTCCCAGAACTGTGGCATTGGGCGGCTTGAGATCCTGGGGTACAACCCCTTGCTTGAGATTTAGGACCTCCAAAGCCTTCTGGACCGGCTGCTCCACTCCTTTTTGCAGAATTTCAGCACCTGGGAGCAGCAGAGCTCTGCCAGAGTCAGAACTCTCCAGGAGGCTCTTTTTAAAATGAGTAACAAAACTATGAACCCAAACAACAGCGCAGTCCTTCATGTCATTGCAACCAAAGGGAGTGAACAGCTGAAGAACCAGGAAAATGGTAGAACGCAGCAAACACAGTCCTGCAGAACTTCATCTTCTACAAGTTGGGTCCCTCACCAGCAGCATTTTGGCTTTTGTGGGAGTTGCATATATTTGGCCATTGAGAAGAGGTCATTTTGAGGGCCTTGTGGTGGAGTTAGTTACGACTTCAGTAACTGTGGTGTGAATCAATTTGTCATGGCACCAATTAGTTAGTTAAAAATTTCTATTCCCAGAGTGAAGGGGAAGGTGCTCTTTGATCTGGACTGATGTGTTTTTTCTTCCAACTCAAAATAGAACAGCACTAGTAAGAGCTATGTTGAGTTCATGGTTGATACTGGTACCCGGACAAGAATGTTAGAGGGAGATAAGGTGCTAAATAAAGTTAAATGAAAACAACCCCGCTAATTGCAGTTCCATTCAAATGTCAGGCTGCACGAATTGTAGGGCAACCGGGCAAGATCCTCCACCAGTGTAAACAAGAAAAACG
>VWZV01005944.1:94670-196502 GCA_013397155.1 Irena cyanogastra
CCACCTCGTTCCGCAGGCGCGGCGCTCGCTCCCGCTCCCGCTCCGCCGCGGGGCCGCATCCCGCGGGAGCCTGCCCGCCCTGCGCGGCCGCCAGCGGGGCGTAGTGGGCGTTCGGGGCGCTCTCGGCCAGCTCCAGCGCCGCCGCCTTCTTGCCGGGCGTCATGCTGCCTCTCCTGGGCAGCGACAGCCGGCCCAGGCTGCGGCTCTTGGGCTCGCCCGGCGGGGAGCTGGACGACATGGCTGGGGCGGCGCGGCGGTGCCCCGGGAGCTGCGGGCAGCGCCGGGCGCCCCGTCCCGCCGCCGACACCGCTGGCCNCCAAAGCCTTCTGGACCGGCTGCTCCACTCCTTTTTGCAGAATTTCAGCACCTGGGAGCAGCAGAGCTCTGCCAGAGTCAGAACTCTCCAGGAGGCTCTTTTTAAAATGAGTAACAAAACTATGAACCCAAACAACAGCGCAGTCCTTCATGTCATTGCAACCAAAGGGAGTGAACAGCTGAAGAACCAGGAAAATGGTAGAACGCAGCAAACACAGTCCTGCAGAACTTCATCTTCTACAAGTTGGGTCCCTCACCAGCAGCATTTTGGCTTTTGTGGGAGTTGCATATATTTGGCCATTGAGAAGAGGTCATTTTGAGGGCCTTGTGGTGGAGTTAGTTACGACTTCAGTAACTGTGGTGTGAATCAATTTGTCATGGCACCAATTAGTTAGTTAAAAATTTCTATTCCCAGAGTGAAGGGGAAGGTGCTCTTTGATCTGGACTGATGTGTTTTTTCTTCCAACTCAAAATAGAACAGCACTAGTAAGAGCTATGTTGAGTTCATGGTTGATACTGGTACCCGGACAAGAATGTTAGAGGGAGATAAGGTGCTAAATAAAGTTAAATGAAAACAACCCCGCTAATTGCAGTTCCATTCAAATGTCAGGCTGCACGAATTGTAGGGCAACCGGGCAAGATCCTCCACCAGTGTAAACAAGAAAAACGGGTGGGCTCTTGTACTAATTTACACCCGTGAGGGATGGATCTGGCTCCATCTTAGGAATACAAAAACAGAAGTGTTAAAATGAGACTTTGCAAAACTTGCTTCTAAACCAACAATGTCCTAACCAGGCTTTTCCCCCCTCCACCAGAGCATGAAAAACAAACCAGCTTACTAAAAACAGCATTTAAAAGGAAAAATTTCTTGCATCAGGTCAAAATAGAGCCTGCTTTCTCTATTTTGAGAAACTGTTCTTTTTTGAAACAAGCCTGCAAGAAAAATGGCTAATGGAAGAAAAAATGTCATCACTACCCTTGAAGGCTCACTGTTTGAGGGCCAGCCTGATAAGGTCTTGATATTAAAGTTAACAAATGTGTTTCTTTACATAAGTGTTCCACTTTGTTTTATAGACCAACATAACATTGTCTGGGTTATACAGAGCCTTATCCTGGAGCCAGTGCAAAATATAACATACAGAGTTCAGCCAAACAAGAGGCTGTATGTTCATACATAAATAATGTTGTTCTTCATAAAACTTTTCAAAATCTTTAAAAATATTGTGGCATAATGTTGTTATTTATCTATTGATTAAAAAAACAGAGAATAGAAACTTCACTCTATCTGAACCTAGGAAAATGGAATTTCTGTATTACTTATGCAGTTTCCTTTCAAAAGAAAAGTTAGGGGGTATTATATACTTAAATGGCTAAACGGGAGAAAATTGGTAAGATCTAAATTTGATCTTCAGTGGTCAGTGAGAAACTGTTCCAAAGAACCAAAGTTTGTTTCAATTTTTTTTTTTTACTACAAAACAAAAAAAGTCTCAAATATATTCCACAGCCTTATATATTGAGTTGTTTTTCAGGACAGAAACATTTTCATAAGGTTTTAGGTTGGAATTCCAATGTTGGCTAAATCTTTCAAAGAATCATCATAAATAAAGAAATTCTAAAGTATTTAAAATTAGTATTTAGGTAATATCTAAAGACCTTTTCCCACAGTCAAGGAAATTAATCAAAATCTACATTTTAAGTGTGTTACTGATAAATGATACCATTTATTTTATGTAGCAAAAATCACATTGTTAGATGATTGACAGCTTGTTCAAAGTACTGCATGGTAAAACATGTCTGGCACAGGTGAAAGTAAGAGCATACTTAAATAGAAGTGTCAAATAAATGACTAGTTAGTGATGAGAATCCAGGGTATAATTATCTTTATTATATATTAAGTTACAAAAATCGTATATTAATTTACAACATTTTCAAGAGGCATATTTTAACATGGTAATGGAAATTCCCTTTTCCCCTTCTTAAGTTGTCATGTCTTGATCTTAATCGTTTGTTTTACAAAACAACAGAATTATTTAAGTAGAAAAAGAGAAAATAGAGAGTGTAGTGTATACATGAAAGAGTTAAAAATGGGAAGAGGAGGGAGATGAGTGTTGAAATATATTTATGGAGCTTGGTATCTAGGCTTTGATAGTGCAGAAGGTAGGAAAATATGTTGAATAAAGAGGATGTGGGTTTTAAATATTAAGGTGGAACTATTATGCTGAATTGTTTCTTAGAATAATAATAATCTACTTTTAGTATTTACAGAACTGCAGCAAAATGAATAACACCCAGTATATTTTAATTCACAGTTTGCAAGCACTGTTTTAAATCCTAATGTCTTTAAGAGGACTATGATTCTAAACATGAGATATCATAAGTCACTATAGTATGATGATAATACAGTGAAGCTGATGGCAAAGCTCCCAATTCTAGAAATTTAATTGGAGCAAGAGTAGTAAATTATTAGTTAAAGTGTTTTTTTGATCAAAAATGTTTGTACCATCCTAGGCCTCTGTTTCTGTTATCCTGTACCAAGTTATGATCAGTATTATGCCTGCAGCATCAGATATGCTCATGACATGCTGTATTTTCACTTTGTGCCTGCCAGGGTACCATGCAAGATCACACTGCTAAATCACTAATGAATGTTTACAAGCAGGAATTGCTGCAGCCACTTAGAGACAGCTTGATATTTTGCCTGATTTATTCCCTGTGGAAGCTAAGACTCAAACAGTTTCTATCTGAATGTTCTCTGTCTTCTGAAAGCCTTTAACACTTGCGTTGCAATTACAGGTTGCACCACTTCTCCTCTGGCATAGAAATCTTCTTGTTTGCTGTTAGATTACTTTGTGGGATGGTTTTTGTTTGAATTAGGTTTGGATTTTTTTTTTTTTGAACACCACTTCCATTTCTGCCCAGCTACAGTAGGAGACATGTTAAATAACAGTTTTCAAGGAGAGTAAAGAGAGAGTTGTGTTGTCTCAATTTTTGAACTGTTTTTCTTGGAGTAAATATTTTGTTGTGCTCCATTTCCTGGAGAATCCACATTTGAATTGAGTGAGTAAATCGTTATAAAAACAGTCAATGGTGAAGGTAAATGTCACTCAGTACTGAATTAAGAATAAAAAAAAAAAGACTTTATATATTTTCATATATCAAGGTAGGACAAAAACTTTTAAAATATTCTCTATCAATTAAAAAAATCTGATCACAGACTCATCATTACTTTAAAAACTTTCCTATTAAAAGCTACAAAATAACTTAGACCTCAGACAAAAAGAACAGTTCGAAAACACAACAACATGTTAGACAAATAAACCTCAGCCTTAGGATTCAAAACAAAAGCAAGGGGAAAGAGACACAAGGGTTTGCTTCACTTTCTAAATCCTGGGAAGACTACAGCTTAGCCAATTCAGTAGGGAGATGGGGATATGTATGTAGATTTTCATTCATTCATCAAATTTCAATTAAGAACAATTTTCTGAGTACATGTAGACATTTTCCATTGGACACCTTGATAATCTCATTTACCATTATTTTTAATTACTCCAAATCTATTAATATACAACTTGTATGCTTTTATGCAAATTAACTTCAGGTTTTAAATTTAAGCAAAATCTTTGCTACAGGCTCTTGAATATACCCATGCTTCCCATGTGTAAACCCAGCAGGTTTTCCCTGTTGGCAGGCATTGCTAGTCGAACAACTTATCACACCAGCAGAAACTCCAGCTACAGAGAGTGTATTCGAAACTGCAGTATGTCACAAAACACTGACCATCAACTTTTCACAAGTCAGAGAAAAGTTAATCACTTCCTCAGTAGACTAATCACTGTCAAAAAGACACACTTCCAACAGGTGTTTATGCAGTCTGCTTTCCTGTCAGTCACTTTCCAGGCAGATGGAGCAGACAGAAAAGAGCAGATAGTATTCTTACTCAGAAAGTTTAAAGTGTCCTTTAATTCCCTCCCTTCTTTACTGGGTTATTTTTAACAGTGGATGCAGTCTGCTCAGGAATCTGGGCAGCAGAGAGAAGCAGCCCTGCAGAAGATAGCGAGAGGCATGCACCAGCTATCTGGCATATGGAGGCCATGCAGTCCTGCTGACATCCCTGATTAGCATTATCTGCTTGAATTCTAGCTGAGTGCATGGTTATGGCTACGTTTATATTGGGTGTTTACGTTGCTTCATAGGATTTTAAAGCGTATTGGTGCTGTTCTGGGAAAGAATGTCACTGTTCATCAATGCTCAGGTTTGAAGTACTGAAGCAAAGAAAGACTCTGAGAATATGTATTTAGGCTTATGCCTCCCAAACACTTTCTTTTGTTTTGTTTTCAAACACATTGGGAACTCTGAGCCATTGTTCTCTATCCTCTGGATGCAGCTATCCAGGCAATTCCTTATTCACCGCACAGTCACCCATTGAATCAGTCTCCAATTTAGAGTGAAGGATGTTGGGGGGGACCATGCCAAAGGCTTTACAGAAATCCAGATAAATGACATTCCTTCATGTCAAATGATATCCCCGTATCCCTTGCCTTGTGCACTGACGTAGGCATTCCATCACAGAAGGCCATTAGGATGATCAGGCAGGATTAGTCCTGGGTGAAGCCATGCTGGCTGCCTCAAATCACCTCCCTGTTCTCCCCATATGCCTTAGCAGAGCTTTTATGAGGATCTGTTCCAGGATCTTCCCAAGCACAAAGGTGAGGAAAACAGGTCCTCCAGGGTCCTCCTTTCTACTCCTTTTAAAGATGGGGGCAATATTTCTCTTTTTCCAGCCATATGACACTTCACCTGACAGCCAGGACTATTTGAGTATCACAGAGAGGAGCTTGGCTCCTGTGTCAACCAATTCCCTCAGGACTCTGGGATGCATCTCATTGGATCCCATGGACTTATGGACATTCAGGTTCCTCAGGTGGTCATGAACCTGATCTTTATTACAGTGGGAGGGACTTTGCTCCCCCAGACCCCATCCTGCTCCATCCACCTGAGAGCTGTGGGAAGAGAGGTTGCCATTAAAGACTGAGGCAAAAAACCTTGATAGACTCTTAATTTTTCTTGTTAAGGAACATTAATTTATATGAAAGGCTAGAACCAGCCAACTGGAATTTTGGTTTCTGTCAATAAAGATTAAAATTTTTTCTACAATGTTAGCCTCTTCTATTTGCTCTCTGGCTGACCAAAATCTTCCACATGTGAGTCTGAAGAATTCAGGCCCTAAATGTTTACTTGTTTAGGAACAGGACTTCAGGGCAGAGCCCTTGAAGGGCTCACAGGCATTAAGAAAAAAATAAGAAAGTGGTGCTAGAATTGTAACTGAATCACTTTGGTGCATCACAGCTTGTAAACGTCCCTCTCAACATTTTCTTGCCACTAACCTACTTGCAATCTTCAACAAAGTGCCAGTAGGAAAATAAAAATCTCAAACTTGTGAAAGACTTATAAAACTAAGAGGAAACATCTTTAGGAGATCTTGCTCCAGACACACTTGTAGACCCATGCATGGGTAACCTCTCCAATCTGTTTCACCAGTCGCCCGTAGCGTCCCATCCTCCTGAGTCCTTTACTGTAGTTAATTTTCCAGCAATTTTTGTAACTGAGAAGGATTTTTTTAGGTATTACTCCAAAAGAGAAAGCTGAAGAGGCTGACAACATCTTGCAATGTTCATTTTCCCAATTATGGCAGACGTGGTGTATTCAGTCTCAGGAGGATGTGAGACTCAGCAGGCATTTGCTTGCTCACACGATGCCACACAGGATTCAGAGTGCACATTCTTACACAGGCCAGCATGTCTGAGGGCAGAGTGACTAACAGCATTCTCCACATGAAGAGATTGTTACATCATTTTCTTGCCTCAAAAGCAAATTCTCCTCCTCACATAAGTCACAAACCTTCTCTTCGTTAGGCTAAAATCAGTACCAAATAACACCGCTGAGCAAGCTCCAAATAAATTAACTGAAATTCTGAAATACCCCCCAAATTTTTGCCCCATGGTTGCTTATGGAGAGGACTAGTCTTAATGAAAGGATGTTCTGGTATTTCAGGAGGGGTTTCACTCTCAGCAGCTGAGAAAGAAATCACGAGCTATCACCAAATCTCTTCCTGGCCCAGGAACACTTCCTGCCTGTGACCACGTTAATCTGTAACATATAATATCCTACCTCACGTGTAGGGAATGGCATGGGACAGACAATCATTCCTCTTCAGCAGGACCCACTTGGCAACCCACTTCTGATGTCAAGCATCATCTGGCTGACAGTTAAGCCTGGGTTGAATGTCTTTTAATTGCAGGTAGCTCACTGGAAAACTTCAGTGGGAGGTTACACATGTGCAATGCAAGGAATTTAAAGCTAACTCTGTGGGAGAATCAAAGGTTTTTCAAACAATAATCCATCAAAAAGCTTTCTAATGCTTAAAAAAAAAACCAACCACACAGCAAAGAATAATAGAAAAAGTACTAGCAATGCTTCCTCTCCCCTCCCACTACACCTTTTCTTACACGAGTAGGCAAACAGATTGGAAACTATAAAACTCAGTGGATAGACCACAGGAGACCTGTGCAACAATGAGCTCTGCCAAACTGGAATTTCAGGTTGCTTTCATCTCACAAAATACAAGTTTTCACTTTGTTAGGACCATTCTAACAGGTAAAGCTAAACAATGCAATATAATTTAAAAGTCTTGCAAAAATTCTTTCAACCTGTTCCATAATTGTGATTTAATGCCAAATTCTAGAGACATGCCTGACCTTTTTCTGTTTGGGTTAATTGCAATTCTTATCTCAGTGTCCCCATCTCCAGTGTCTCAAAAGCACAGTTGCCCTGCAGGATTTTTGTTTTACAGTGCAAATGCTAAAGCTGAAGCTTGCTGAGCTTGCAGAGCACCAAAATTTTGTTCATGAAGAACACCACAGGTCCCCCTGTATTTTTGCAGAAGTGAGAAAAGGAGCATTAGAGCACCCTCATCATCTCCCTGATTGACGGCTAATACAAATCCAGTGACCCAGACAGTAGCACAACTACTTTTTAGAGACCATTTGCGTGCATGGCAAGGCATTAATATTTGTTAATTGGGCTATTAAACTACTGTTAAAATTTGACATCACTTGAGGGCTCTGCTAAAGTACCACCCAGTGGGAAAATGAGGTTACTGATTTCAAACTGTGCCACGTCCAAATCACATTCTTCTCAGAAACTCTGGAAAGAGAATAACTGCATTTGCTTTGTACTGCCCAAAAGAACAATCCATAACCCTACTGGTAAATTACAGGCCTCTTCAAAGCAGGTGTGTTAAACTCACTAAGTCAGTGAAGAGGAAACAACCCACCAAAGTCACATCCTGCCGGCAGAAAAGTTGCTTTTTCTTGACAAAATTTAAAAGATAATTAGTTAATTAATGTTTGCTATTATTTCAGACTTCATTATAAGCAAATGATTCGGTCTACAGAGCTTTTTTGTTTTTCTTTAAAGGCACCTAATAAATACTTCAAATGTTTTTATGTAATCTGTTTTTATATATTCTATTCCTGGAGGTCCCTCTAGTGGCTAAAGTTCAAGTTGATCTGGTCTGGCTTAAAAGGCTACAGATGTTTTGCCTCATTTTCTTCCGTAGATATTTCTTGTAATAGGCAAAGATTTTCCTAACGTTTATAATTCCTCCTACTAAATAAATGTCAAATTAAATAAAAATATTATTCACATTACAAAAAAGGAAGAATAATTGCACTCACTTGATACATTATCCATATTTAAATAATGAATAATAGGAAGCTGGCAAAGAGAGGATCAAATTCCTGTAAATACACTGAATTTATGAAAATATTTTCAGTCCCCCATCAAAGAGGAAAGTTTCAGTCTCTAACCTCGGACTTGAATTACCAGAGTTCAGCACCCAGTTCTCCCACAGACTTCCTGTGTGACCTCTGTTGTGACATTGTTCTTATTTGTGCCTCAGGTCGTCAGTTTGTAAATGGGATAATAGCACTGTCCTCCTTTGTAGCTGTGATGATAAATGCGGTTGCAGGTTAAGCATTCGGATTTGCTGAGGAAGAGGAGAAGCAGGAACAGTCACTATAAAGGCAGGGATGCTTTGGAACACTGCACAAAATTCTGGAATTGTTAATCAAGACATGTTTTGAATGGGAACACAGACTTGAATGAATGCTTTAACTGTTGCTGTATGTCACACAGAGATCCTTTCTTGCATTTGCTCTTGATGAAACTTCACCATGTGAACAGTCTTGGAAAGGGACATCACCTGGCTTATCAGCTACATAGTAAAGCACTTCAGTGTCACTGATAACCCCGATTTTTGAAGTTAGAGGCCAGCCATTGCACACACACACTAATCAGAGGGGGAGAAATGGGAATCTGCTGAGGATGCAAAACCTCAAATTTTATGTTAGAAGACACAGTTTAATGCAATGAACATTCCAATGGAAGTTCCACCCTATAAGAGAAATGTTAGTGATAGTTCATTGCACATACACTGGCAGGGTGAGCAAGGCAGTGGAAAAAGCTGAAAAAACAATGTCACGAATTTGCAGGTGCATTTAGCAGCTTACAAATTTTTTTATCTCAAGCATTTGTAAGATAGTAATCAATTATGAATCTTCATACTCAAGAATTATTTCCCTCTTAGCAGACTGGCATTAAGGCTGGAAGGCTACCAGGAAGGAAGGTAGATGTACAGGTGTGATGATAGGTCAGAGTAGCCAGGAAGTCTTACTAGGATTCTCCAGGAAAGTTAGTGGAACTGCCTAGGGAATGGGTTAATAATAAACACCTGTTTTGAGCAGAAGAGAGAACATGCAAATAAAAGCTAACCTGACAGAATCCTGATGTTTAAATAGTACTTAAAAAGATAAAAACATGCAGGATTTCAACAGAGACACTTGCAGAGTAATAGCCCAGCAGGGACTGAGATTATCTTAATCAGGATCTGGTACAGTTTAGCCTCAGACCCAGAATTGCTCATAAAGTGTAGATTAAACTAAGCAAACCACTCATGTCTGAATTGGAGGAAAACTTCTGCTTGGGCTGTGACTTCCACAGTCCCAGCACCTCCTGCTTTCTGACAAATCATTACTCAAGCCTGGACAAAAATAGCCACTAACTTCAGCACTTTCAGAGAACATTTCTTGATTAAGGCCCTGCTTCATTTCAGGGTTTTATATTTCAAGCAATTGTCTCTGCTGTAACAAAGATCAAAGACTTTTTATGACTGTGATGTTATGGAATTTAACACAATTATATTCCTAGAAATAGAAGCACTAACAGAAACATGGATAGTTAAAAAATACTAACATATAGATGTACAAAGGAAAGTTTTAAGCAGTTCAGAATTATTACATGGGTCATTGTGAGAGAACCAAAATCTGCTGTTCCCTTGAACAGATAGAATTTGGATATCTGACTGGTTTATGTCATTTTATAGTTTAATCAAAGGGATGTATCAGAGATACATTTTATAAATGTTTTAGAAACAAAAACACAAAGGAATGCATACTCATGGAAGAAAGATGAATTTAAAGACTATGAAAATAGCAAAATCTGTTTTAAGGACAGAGAATATTTATGGCATATATCAGCTCATGCAAGAAAACCCAAAGCCCCAGTATAAACATATAGGAATCATACCACTCATTTTAATAGTGAAGGACAAAAATATTTGAAGAAACACATTACTGTAATCATGAAACAGTTGGGCATATCTTTGATTTCTTCGAAGTATCTTTTATTCACAGCAGTCAGCTGAGTTGCAATAATTTACACCAAATGTGGTCTATTACATATCAAGAAAGGCAAGTTACCTAAGGAAGCATTGTGATGCAATTTTGTACTCTAAAAACAGAACAAATCCTTAAACAAATTCATTTTTAAGGCTGAGATGTTGTGCACCAAAATTTGAAGTTATCAGTGAGGATAAGCAGACAGTTGCTTTGGAAACCTAAATCATTAAGAGACCACCTTGACTACAAAAATGTGCTTTGGGAAATTGGTTAAAGATTTCTGTAGCTTGGGAAAGCACATGACCCTTCTCAAAGGGAATGAAGGATTAGTTACTGATGCATTTACTCAACATTCAAGTTATTGCAAAAATTTGAAAAGGTAATTTATCAAATACATTCACAGTTAAGTCCACTCCTGCTTCTTTGCTCCTGATACCTCTATGCACCTCTACTGCTGGAGAGAAGTGCTAATTATTTGCATCTCCATCCATTTCACAGAGCTTATTTCCATCCCAAAGAGCTGTTGATACCATTCTACACCAGCAACGTTTACTTTCATTGTCATAGGGACCAGTGTGACAGGTAAACTGGCAGCATCTTCATCCTCCCAAACAGGAAAAGGCAACAGCAGCAAATAAAAGCCACCTCAGTGCATCTCCAGCCCTGCAGATGGATGGCCATGCCTGTTGCAGAGGACAGCCAGCAGGTAGGATCACAAAATATTCTATGTACGTTAAGAGATGCCTGTGATTCAGCCAAGAAGGGATCATTGATTAGTCCACATTTTCTTTCCTCTTTATAATTTTTCAGCAATCAGCAGCAGCATACACAAATCATTGCCACTCTCTCTTTCCCCTGAATAATGAAGTATATGCAAAACTTTAAGAATTTCTGTCAGTAATTTCACGAGTTGGTTGTTGCTATCCTTTGTCCCTGATCATTTTCAGCAGTGTTTTTTTTTTCCTATTCAGTAATTTGATTTCCTTAGATAAATGGTAGCTAACTTACTGTATTTGCCCTGCTCTTCAATTAGACATCAGCAGCATTCCACTAGTGCACTCTCCACTTTTTAGCTTGCACGAGGAATCATCTTAATAGACTCAGGTATTTAGCTGATCCTTGCATGCTATTTTGGCCTGATATTAGCAGACTGCAGAACTATTACAGTCAGGCAGCCATCTACCATACAGCTCCTTCTGAGACAGCAAAGTACAGAGGTGGACACCTGACCTCTGCTCTTCTGCACTGTGGTGTCCTACACTAGGGGATTCTCCCACCAGCCTCACGATTTTAGGATGTGAATTTGCACTAACAACTTCTCTTTCTGCTACTCTGCCTTCTTCTTTCATGTATTTGCTGCTGTCACCCTCAGCCCGTGAAGACAATTCCCAACAGTATCTTGGGGTGCAGATGATGTCTGTGGTTCTGTGTCTGTTCTAATATTTGCTTTTCTAAATATTTCATGCAACTTTTACTTATAAGACTGCATTCAGAACAACAGACTATCTAAATGCCAGATGAGAGAATTAAGGTAGAAAAAGCCCCCTTTATTTGATGGTTTCTGATAAAAGGCAGTCAACTGTCTGTAAGGATTCTATATTCAGACAGGATCACGGGGAGCACAGCCAGAAATGCTGATAAATCAGAGTTTGGCTAAATTTATTCTTCATTAATTCTTCATCTACATCTGGGAAAGCCTGTTCTCCCAGTGAATTTTGAAAAATAAAGTCAATAAATTATAATAGTGCAAATAATCCTGGTCTTTGGTAAATTATTTCAACTTTGTACTTCTTTTTTGGTTCTAAGGGAACTGCTCATGTCAATAGAATTAGGTACATGCATTATCAGAGTACTAAGCCTGTTGTCTTCAAAATAGGCTTTTTAAGATCTTCATAAAATAAACAATATCTGGCAATTACTACCATCCCAGATGAGTATGTAACCTATTTCAGATTTATATTTACTATTATGCAGCTACATATGTTCTAGTTTCACCAGTATTAGAATCATAGTCAATGTGGAATAGGAAGCAGGACAATGATAGCAATAGTAAAAATTACACATTTCTATAGCTACTTTTTAACCTTGTATTAATTTGCATTAAGTTTGTATAATTCCATACAGTTGTAGTTTTTAGTTGTTTTATGAGAGGTGTGGTGAGTGAGAAAGTGACTTCTTAATTTTTTCTTGGCTTGCATTCTGTCGTTAGCTAGAAATTACATGTTCATCCTTGTGGATTTTGGTCTTTTTTTTTTTTTTTTTTTTAACAGACAGCCAAAGAGCAAATTGACTGTGATTTGCTGCAATTGTGGCTTAAACATCAGTACTATCCAGAAGAAAAAAACAAAAAGCAGGCTTTCTTGTAGTGGGCAATAGGCGTACACTTAAAATCTAGGGTTGGCAGGCTTGCTATATGCAGGAACCCTGAATTTCTGGGGGAAAAAAAAGATTAAAAAAAAAGAAATACATAATAGGGCATTCAATGGGTCTGATTTCTAAAGGTGCAACACAACCCAGTGAACTCAATGCTTAGGTCCAAGGTTTTCTGCAACTCACAGGCACATCCAAATGCAACTTCAGTTCTACAGTTAATGGAAAAGAGAGAGAGAGTATTTGTGTCTAATAAAGAAAAAACTTATAAGAGTTGATAAACCATTTTGCCAATACAATTTTTGCACAATGTACTAACTTCAGAACTGTGTCTGCAGCTTTGTTATATTTAAGAGGAAAAGCAAACTAAGTTATTTTCCTAAGGTTTTGAATTCTCAATGTATATTTTGTATATGGCTTATGCAAAAGAGGTTCTTGGCTTTGAATATACTTCCCCTTCAAGCTCACAAAATTTGCCTGAAGCACTGAGCAAGTTATTGTAAACATGAGACCATGAAAGCAGTCACACAAGGAAGCACAGCAAAGGGGTTTTTTCCACTGTAAAAACTGCTCTTCTCCATACAAGAATGCATGTCTATAGGCATGAAACTGAAAAAAAAAATTGCACAGGTGACAAACTGGAAAAGAAGTAAAGATAATTTTAGGATAGCTTGTAAACATTCGTATGAGCTTAATGCTAGGAGTTAATTTTGTGAAGTCAGCTGTTGGCATGAAGAGAAACGTTTGTGAACTTTTGCAGATTCAGAACAAGCTGATCTGGGGAAAACCACTTTAAGTTATTTCAAGTCTTTCCATTTCCCAAGTGGCAGTCCTTTTTATTTTCTCATGTTTTGGCTTTCAATTGTATTTTTGTGTCCTTTGCTTTTAACAGTATTTATTTGCCCACGTCCATGCACAATCCAGTTTTAACTAAAATTTTCAGTTCTGGTTTTGTCTGGCTTGTCTGTACTGAAGCACTTGTTTTGAATTGGAACTACCCCAAATTTCTTGTATATTCTTTCAGTATGAACGATGGCTGTGGTTTCTCAACACATTATTTCCAGAGAGTTGTGTAGCATGCTGTAAACCACATCAGTGAACTGATTTTGCTGAAAAATGACCTGGCAAAAATGAGTTCTTTTTATGTGAACTCGGCTGATTCACTGTGAGGCCACACAAGGAGCTGGCACAGCTTCAAAGTAACGTGCCATGCTGTGGGAACAGAGCAGGGAAGGTCCAGGAGGATTTGAAGGCGGTGTCAACCTTCCCCCACACCCCGTACACAACGTGCTGTGCAAGCCCTGCCAATTCCTTTATTCTCATGCAACAGCCTTGCTGTGTGTTGTCTCTCATCAGATCCATCTGCTCCTTACATTGTTTACTTCCCCGGAGTCCACGTTTCCCTTTTATCACCTCTCCACCCTCTCAGGTTTTCTCCCCAGAATAAATCCACTTCTATGAAATTCCCTGGCTGACATCCATATGCAAATTTCTGCAGATTCACTAAAAGTACATTATTTAAATAGCCCCTGGTCCTCTTTACTTTGTTAAACAAATGAAGACATAAACAAAAAAGACCGAGTACCTATATTTGCATTAGCATTTTGCACATTCATTTGTTAAAGACTCAGTGCTAATCCTACCCAAATCAAAGCACTACTCACTCTCCTAGAAAACAATGGGAAGACTCCTTGGAAGTTGGTTTGCTTCACATCCTGGTGTCCTGGCAATTTCAGGAAGGGTCCAGCTCCAGAGCCATACCCTTGAAATGTTCAAACAAAGCCTACACTGCTTCAGTAACAAGACTCTCTTCCCACACATCTATTTATAGCTTGCTTTTGTTGATGTGGATTTTGAAATCATTTTTTCCCCTTTTTATTCAGTTGCTCTGATTTTTGACTATGCACAGACACAGTACAGAGGAATTACTTGATAGAAGTTATAATATTATTTAGCAACTGCAGTTCTAGAAAGGAAACTGTCAAACCTGATGCTTTTAAAAGCTTCTAGTGGGGCCAATTCACATAAATATACCTGGAAACTTAACCCCCCTCTATTTTACTAGGACACTTCTATGCTTCACTTCTCCACACGATTTTAATTCAAGTTCCTGATTTCCTGTCTGGCCCTGTGTCTGCAAACTCATAAAACCTCTGGTCACCGAACACATTCCCAAGGTTATCAACCTGAACTAGCCTCTCTCTGTCTCTATCCTAGCCAAACTATGGAGAAACCTTCCCATAGGTCATTTTTGCATCCCTCCAGCTCTCATCTCTGGCAGTTAATGGCTTTCCTTAGCCCTCCTGTCTGAACGTGAGAGAAGCGTAGCACAGCATAATTCAAGCTGGACTCGTCTTGACAGTCGTGTTTCTTTTGTTCTCCTTTTCTATTTGTGCCATTCTCAGAGATTTATTTGCTACAGGCACGACAAAGCCCTGTGCAGGACAGCTGGCCATGATTTCTGCTGGTGTGTTTCACCACCTCCAGGTCTTTACACTTTATTTAGCAATTCCTTGGCAATCATGGCAGATGATTCTGCTTTGTCATTAGGCTGTGACGCAGAAACGTCTCATGCAGTCTTACCAGAATTTGAATGTGCTAATTCCTGACAAACATTTTCCAAAGTTGCAACATAAGTAAGATAATGTTTGTAATTACACACAGATATACATACATCAGTTTCTCACTCAGATATATATGCAATTATTTTCCATAGCATTCTTTTTGTTTCACATTATATTTTTATATTCCCACAACAATTACAGATATTTTTCCCTTCCAGGATTCTAGTTAATGCCTTCTTATATCTCCCTTTCTCCACTGCATTTAACCCTGATTTAAGTACTGGTTTTGTTTCTTCACACATAAATGTGCACACCAGTTAAAGTCCATCCAACTCACTTTTCAAGCACGTGCCAAAACAGAATATGAAATCTATAGTCTTTACTGTGTCCTTCACTTCTCTGCTATTCTTTATTCTGATCCTCTGCATCAGCTTTGTTTTTCATACTTAATAAGTTTTCATTAAAATCAGGAATGAAAATGCAGCCACTCTTGGAAGCAAATAATTCCATTACACTGTTGTTGGCATTGGCCCAGTAAATTCACTGATGCAGTTTTCCTGGAGTGAGTACTTGCACTAAAATCAGCAGGAGCATTTCCATTGGAAAAGTTACATAAGTGCATGTGAATCTCAAGGATCAGAGCTGCAGTTGCTTATCCAGCTCTCAGGTTTAAGGTCAAGTTCTTTGGGTCACAACAGAGAGATGCCATTGCAATCAAGAGCTGCTGTCTGATTGCTTTCCTTGTTCCCTACCCAGCAGAGTAAAGATTTCATTCTTCCCAAGGAAGTCTTTCTCATAGCATGGTTAGTACTGTACCCCTGCACAGCCCTGACATCATTCTTCCCTTGAGCCTGTTCCTTGCTGTCCTAACCACAAATATAAACAACAAATCTATCATCCTTTTGCACTGGTAGACCATTAAAGTCTCTTTTTCCCTCCCTGCATTTTCCCCTACTTTTGGTAGCACAATTCTAATTTGTCCAAGCTTTCCTTCTCTTTTAGCACAAGGCCTCTGCTGTTCTTGTTGCTTCAGCTCAAACCTCCTCCAGCTGGTCCTTAATTCCCCCGAAGCCCGGCACCCAAATCCAAACATGCTATTGCAGCTAAAGCTGTTCTGATGAACAGCTGAGTCACTCCACACTGTGAAGTGTGTTTATGCTGTCCTAGGTGTCATTTCTCTCTTGCAAGAACAGCACAGCATTACTCAGGTCTGCTCTGCCTGTAACCCTCAGGTCCTTCCCATCAGGGCTGCAGTCCAGCAAAAGAGATCCCGTTACATTTGCTGGAAGCTGACTGTTCCTGCCCAAGAGAAGTTCATTGCATTGGTCTTCATCGAGTTTTCCCCCCTGTTACTCACTTCCATTTGTGTGAGCCCCCTTTTTTTCTGACCAATAGCTGAGGCTTCTTTTTTGCTAGCTTGCCCTGCACCAGAAAGGACACGGGAACTGGTGCAGTTCTCTTTTGCTCCACATGAAAGCATACTTGAAAGTTTATAAATCAATTTGTTTGCCTCATCTGCCACTGAAGCTAAGGGGACGGGGGACTTTGTGACTGGTTTAACATCAACAATACTGCATTACTATATTTAATCATTTCACCTATACATTCAAATGTACAACTTGAGTGGGTGAAGGAATCCGATGTGATTCAGAGTCAGGGTGTGTCCCAGCCTGCTGATCAGCATTCAAGTATGAAGGAGAATTCTTAGCACTTCTAAGTCATGAGAGCTAATGACTGCCACACACCTACTCTCTTAATGGAACCATTGCCCTTAAAGACAACACCTGAGGTCAAACCATGCCTTGGCCAGGCCCGTTTTCAAAAGACATGTTTGAAAGCCTCAAATTTGACCTCCCTTCCATGGACATAGCCTAATCCTGGTTAAAATCTAAAGGAAGGGTGAAGCAGAGCCACATCCTTCTTACCCCTGTGGAGGTGAACAATCTGTCCTGTGTTACCACACAAGGAAGTAGAGATGCACATTCACAGTGGACTAGGTGGCAGTGACAAGAGGTGGAAAGAGACAGGGGAATGCTGGGGGATACAGTGAAAGAAGCTGTAGGAGAAAAGACATGGCAGGGGAGGGGCTGAGGAAGCAGAGACAGGAGGGAGAAAAGTCCAGAAACGGGGAAACATAGGAGACTAAATGTTTCCTTGTAGTTCTGATCTCAACACTTTTTCTGAATAAATCCTTTAGAAAGGAATCTCTGCAAGGATTCTCCTTGTGGAGCTTCCCTAGAGCCATCACAACTGCCCCCTGAAGTGATACCTCCCTGACAATTTCCTGTATCCCAGAATCTCAAGTGCTGAAATCAGAAGTCAGGACCATCTAAAAGGAAGGAATAAAGAGCAGAAGGACCTGCAAGCTCCAGCATCACTGGTTTATACAATGGTACAACTCCTACAACTCCCATTTACGAGGTTAAAAAAATAATGATTCATGAGACTGGCTGACACCTGGAATGACTTAACCAGGCCATCCCTAATGTAAATGACATTGACATTTCCACATTTCCAGATGTAGGTGGAACTGGCAATTGTCTTTTCCTCATAATTGTCTTAACTTGCTTTGCTAGTTAGAAATAGTTCTCTAGGTTATATTTCAAATCTGGTAATCATTAAAGGTACATTCTTTCCATAGATGTTTGTATTTGTAGTTGATGGAACATCTAGGACAGAATTTGACCTACAAACTTAGATATGTAGCAGCAGCCTAAATAGAAATACATGTACTTAAATCTGAACCAGAGCTAAAGTAAGATTTCTTGATAGATACACAGAATTGAAAATATGAATGCACAAGTTGGGGCAGACAAGATTTTTGTGATTTTTTTTTCCCTTTACCCCTGAAGTTTTTCAGATTTCTTACCTTTAAGTAATCTTTTAATTAAACTTAATACAATGACATTCTCTTAGATAAGGCAGGGGGAAAACCTTTAAGTAACAGGATAAAAGAAATGTTGGAAATCTCTAAAAAGTTTAATCAAAAATAGTATACGTAAAGCGAGAAAATAATGAAATGTCATCCTCAATTGGTTTTCATCCAAAAACTGCTTGGATTCTCCTCTACTTTCTAGCTGTCTATTGTATCCCAAGGCACAGGCTTATCCCAGACCCTTACAATTAAACACACTTGGTGACGTTACAGTGACGTAAGCTGGCCACAGCTAAGCTGACTGCAGTGGTATGTCATGACTTCCACCACAGAGATTTAACCCAATTACTGTGACCTGACACACTTGCAATCTAGTACAGCCTCAAGTCTCAAAGCAATAGCCCCTGAAACCACCAGAGACCCAGGTGAAAGCTGGAACCAAGCCAAACAAGACTGAATTAAGCCCAGGAGAAAGGTATTCTGAAAAACCTAATTATATCACATTGTTTGTTGATACATGCTTACTTTGCTTCTTAGAGGAGTTTGGGTGAGATATCCACATGCTTTTTAAGAACAGGAGTGTTGACAATCCAGGAGGAAATGACAGGGCTGATGATATCCTGCCCTGAGCACACATCAGGGACATAGCACAACCCATGTGCTGACTGATGGGTGGGGAGTGAAGCTGCACTGCAGAGCAACGTGGTGGCAAGGTGAGGTGCAGCCCCCAGACAGACCCATGCAGTGTTTGGTGATTCTGCCCCTAACAGGGAAGGGTTGCACTGCAGAGGCTCAGACAGCTTAGAGGGGGAGGTAAGGAAACATCAGATGTGGCCAGTCTGTGTTTAAGAACCACACGTACACATCTTATGCACCATCTGGCGATTTTGCAATATTCAAATAAATAATAAAACAGAATCACAGAACAGTCAGGTTGCAAGGGAGCACAGTGGGACATCTGGTCCAACCTCCCTGCTTCAGCAGGGCCATCCCAGAGCACATGGCACAGGATTGTGCCCAGATGGTTCTTGAGTGTCTCCACTGAGGGAGACTCCACACTCTCTCTGGGCAGTCTGTCCAGTGCTCGGTCACCTGCACAGTAAAGAGGTTCTTCCTCCTGTAACTGCTCACTTTCCAGCCTTAGAAAAGCTTGTGAACAAGGCTTCTGTTTCTGCATGTTACCTATTTTTGCCTCCTACACTGTTTTTCACTACCATTGAGAACCACAATCCCTAAACTGAAAATACAGTAATAACGTGTTATTTCTGGGGAAAAAAATAATTACCCAAATGCAAGAATGTACCCTATAAATCTCAGCAGGCTAGTGTCTTTATTCCAAAAGAGAAGTCATGGATAACTGGACATAAAATGAACCACTTAAGGACAAATTAACCACTGAATTATTTCGTAAATTGCTGTCTATTTCAAGTTCATTACTTGTGTGTAGCTATAAATAAATGGGTACTATCTAGGACAGTGATGAGCAGTGACTACAGTACCCTGGAAATTCAATCTGGAGTAGTTTTGTTTCTAATCAAATCCTTTGTTCTGTCATCAAGTTCCAGAAATAATTAAGTAATAAAGAATGTGTTCTTATTACTCTATATGAACTATTTTTTTCCCATAATATTCTTTCCAATGCTCTTAGGAGATAAAGCTAGTTCTCCTGTGGAAAAGTGGACACAGACAAAAAGGTGGGCTTTGCTGTGACCACCACTATTGAAGATCCAAGAGAAGTTCTCTTAGGTAAGACTCTTGATCAGACTGGTATCTCAGTGTTCACAGGAATCACTCTGCTCTCTCCAGAAGGGAGCAGCATGCAGGCAGGGAGAACGAGAACAACAATCTTTAAAGCAGAGATCTCTGGCAGGAGTTTGGGGTGCATACAAAAGCATGACATAGCTGTAGGGGAAGCAAATCATGAGAGGGTCCATAGCCTCTCTTCAGAGGCAGATCATAGGGGAAAAGGCAGCTCGTAGGAAAAAACAACGTTTTCACAGCAAACAGAAAAGAAGAGAAGAAAATACAGAGGCAGCTGTGGTGAAGCAGCCGGGATATATAGGCTTCCAAGAGACTTCCCAGCCCGAGGGAATGGCTGGAGGGCTTGCTCCCTCTACTGGAGCATCCTAGTAGACCCACAAGAGACTTGCTGTTTGACACACTCTCAATCCCACAGCAAACCTCTCATCTAGGAAATAAAAATTAATACAGTGTTGATTACCATTGCTGGCTTAATGTCACAAGAATTTTTTTTAAAGACTATGTAAGTTCAACATGCAGCTGAAGGCAGAGGGGAGACAGCTATTTCATTGCTTTTGTTTCTGGAAAGAATCAAAATAAGGCATACAAGTTCAAATCTGTATTTTTCAGATCGTAATTCTGTCAGTTCGGTGAAACTGGAACAGGAAAAGCATGCAGACCTTTCCAGTGTCTCATGAAATGCAGAAGAGCAACTCTTGCCATATGACCTTTGCTCCAGGACAGCCTGGCCTTAAATACTTGGGCTCACAAATAAATAGCCATTCCTGCAGGAAGCAGAGAGTAAACCTCTCCCAAAAGCATCTCCAGACAAACACAACGTCACCACTTGGTTATTTAGCATTCATTTCAGGTGAGACAGGTCAGAGCAGCATGAGGCACAGTGACAGCAAGAAACCATGACTCAGACTGTCACTGACACTGCTCCACTCTTGCTTGAAAGAGTTGGTGGCTGAGACTTCTCTTTCTCTTTTGCAGAATCAGGGTCACCTTTGGCCTCTGAGATTGCAGGATCTTGCACTTTGCAACTCAGTTTTCTGTCTGCTGAATGAGAGCTCAGGAAGCCTTATTTCTTCATGCCCTTTATACCTTAGGTTACATAGTGTTGGTGTGGAATCTGGTGTGTATACAGCATATGACATTTGGTACAAAGGCCTCCAATTTTAGCTAAGCATTACATGCATGATAGTAAAAAAAGTAAAACATTTTACTAAAAACTCACCTAGATATATTTTAATGGCTTTTGTGGCCTTTCCAGTTTAAATGGCTTCTCATTTGTCAACTTTCTGCCATCCCAGTGAACATCTTGGTCCACTGGTGCTCAATCACCTTACGAATTCAATGGAGGAAATGGAAACCAAGCTTTGCAGCAGTGACAAAGAGGAAGCTTTCAAAAGAGAATTACCATACTGCATAGGAGAAATAGACTTCACAGCTTCTGGGAAGAATCATGGAAAGGTATGGGCACTGAGGAGTTATAACCCTTTTACAGTATTGCTGTTGTTCAGCTGTTCCTTCTTAGCAGTAACCGCAGAGTCTGCAGCAGTGAGGGTCAATGTGCCACAGAGTGAGGCACCACACTATACCCCAAGTAGGGACTGTGCCTTCCTGAACATGAATGTGGTCGAAAACATGGCCTTTTAATATTCAGAAATCAATCACTTGATTTGCAATTACACGATACAAGTACAAGTGATCACTTTTCCCTTTAAAAAAAAAAACAACCCAGTTACGTGCCCTGCTTCCTTCATTTTACATGCTTTCCCTGGTTTAACCCACCAAAAATTAATCACTATGGATTTTTACCTTTTAAACATACTTTTGAGCTGTTTCAAACTTTTCCTAAAGTTCTCTCTCTGTTCTGCTGATATACAGAGAGAGATGTATATGGACTAACCCACCTCCTCACTGGTCCCATGCACAACTTAGTACTAGAGGAGAAGGAATTCCTAGGAATTCCTGAAATCTGCCCCAAGTCTTAAGCAGAAAACCAAAATATATACAGAACTGGAAGAAGCAATAGATTCAGGTAACATGCCCTCGAAAAACAGAGATTAAATCAGGCAAATATTTCAGCTTTTGCAGACAGAAAAAAACACCTACTAAATTTGTTGGCTTTCCTAGGCTGCCATGAAACTGAAGGTGATTCAAAAGGAAGCTCTAAGGGAGAGTGTGATTTGTCAGTTCTGCAACACAGAACTAGCCCGTGGAACTGACCCAATTAGTGAGGTGGCAATTGTACAGAAGTCTGCTAAGTTAATTCAAGTATTTAGTTCTCTGTCAAACTTGCTCAAATAATTTTTTTTTAAATATCCAAGTTGATGATAATTTCCTTCTGCATTTACCATGAACAGACTCTTTACTGTATCTTTCCATCCTATTGTTATTCATTGGGCTTTTCTTGTGTTTGTTGAAGTTTATGAAGGTCCGGAGTACCATTCACCCTGGAATTATATTTGAAGTTATGCTCAACAAATGGAAGTTGCCTGCTCCCAATTTGGTTATCTCTTTAGTAGGGGGAGAAGAAAATTTTCAGATGAAGCCTTGGCTACGGGACACCTTAAAGAAAGGATTTATAAAGGCAGCTGAAAGCACAGGTGAGTGCTTTAGGCTTTCAAGAAGGAAACTGTGTTCCTGATGGATACTCACACCTAGCTCCCAGTAATGACAATGGGCCTGCTCACACGATTATTTCTGAAAATTCCAGATTTTGCTGAATTTTGCAACCTACGCATCAATACCTTTGAAAATGAAAGTGATTGTATATAGTAGCAAAAATAAGTTCTTTCAAAGCAAATCACTCTAGGTAACCATTTCTGAAATGTGAAATTACCTGATATTATTCCCTCAGAGGTGACCCTAGAAATACAACATCAAAATGGGACCAAATACAATTTCCCCTCTTTTGTGCCATAACAAAATAATTCTGAGGAGAGCACAGCAATTTGACTTCAACAAGAGTGAATTTAGGTCAAAAATAAGAATTTCTGCATTCTCACCTGCAAAATACAGTGAAAATATCTATGAGTATTTCACAGCAAGCTCTTGGTTTAGCTTCACTGCTCCAGACAAGATTGTACCAATTTTGCTTTTTGTAATGAGACAGCCCAGCACCAGAGCTCTTTTAGGTACTTTTGTGCCACACAGATATTCTCCATCTCCATCTGCCTTCTGTACTTCATACTGGACAGCATCAAGATCCCCAATTTCTTTATGTTTCATATTTGAAAAAGGCCAGCTTGCTGTTCACCTAGGGTTCTCCAAATCCCTTGTCACTGTAACAACACTGCTGTAAATTCTATTATCCTGAGGAATTCACGCTCCACACACCCACAAGAACAGGAGAAAGAACTCCAGATTAGGCAGGCTGTGCCTGAGCTCTGCTGCTAAGAGGTGATTGCATGGGACTGTTTAGGCCTCACTTCAAGTCAACAACTTCCCTGATTCTGCCCCTTTCCTCTTCCTTGCAAACCACTCAGACCTGCCTGGTACAGGGATGTTTCTGCTCGCATGTAGACAGCGAGTAACTCCAGAGTGGGCACAGCATTCTTGATGAGCATGTTAACATCACAGTAAAAATGGCCATGTTGCATCACGTGATATAGGAAGAATGTTTGCTTGAGCTCATGATTTCTTCTTGTTTTCCTTACTAGTCTTAACGTACTTTGCATGTATTTTAATTCTAAAAGTTGCAGTCCATCAAGACCTGTCTTCACTATATCTATTTTTAAAAACCCTTTAAATCCAGTACTGTAAGTAATGTTACTTGACACACAAGCACGTTGCAATACAAAGAAATTACCTAACTGCTTTTTTAAAAATAATTCCAGGTGCCTGGATTTTCACCAGCGCTTTGCGTATAGGAGTAACAAGACACTTGGTGCAAGCAGTCCGAGATCTTGCCCTGGCTAGCACCTCCTCCACACTGAGTGTGATTGCCATAGGAATAACTTCACTCAGGGAAATCCAGCACAGAGAACTCCTGGACAACACCAAGGTACTTCTCTCTTATTCTATTGTTCCCACGTAAGCCGCACCCTTACAAAATTTGTAAGTAGTTGGCAGAACAACTTTGATATAACTTTCAACAAACAAACAAACAAACAGAAGTGAGGTTTAAGCTGTGTTTTGGGAGGAAGCAGAAACAGAGCTCAAGGACTGTTTGATAAGTCCGTGCCCTCCACGCCCAGCGGGTGGCAGCATTAGGCGAGCAGCGAGCAGCACAGGTTGAACGTCAAGAAACTATCCCGGAATAAGGGACTTTTCATGGATTTCTTCCTTGTCCACTCACTGCAGAAGCATATACTCCTAGCTATTACATAAATACTGCAAAAAGCATATTTTATATTATGGGACACCAGACATAAATATTCTAGGACAAATTTTTCTTTAAGTAGGCACTGAATTGGTATTTAATACACAAAAACTTGCTCAATACAACAGGTCAAAAATACCAGCCATGCAGGATTTCACCTAGTTATAGGGAATTCTCAAATTGGGTCAAGGGGATCAAAGTTCTTGGGAAGAAAACAAGAACAAAAACAATGCACCAACAAATAAAAAAAAAAACTCTCACAACAAAACTGTTGCTGAAACTGTTGCTCCTCAATGGACATAGAAGTGGAGAGAAAAAAAAGTAGCATTCCCCTCCTGCCACTGGATATACAGTCTGTCCTAAGTAGAGTATTATTACAATAAAATAGGTGTTTAATGACAATGAATGACAGTTTCTCTGTACTATTTTACTTCCCTGCAGAAGCTACGAAACAAATGACAAAGACAGCCCTCACCTAGTTGTCCTCACACACAGGCCTGAAAGTACCAGCTAGAGGCTGAGAGATTGCCAGACCACACCAGCAATTTATTGTCATTGGTCCTTCCTTTTTTTTTTTTTTTGGCCAATGACAGCTACCTGTGTGCTCTACCAGGTGGGACTCTTTAGCTGGAAGACTTTAACCTGTTTGTGTGACAACTGGGCCAAAAGGGCCTCAAAGGAAAGAATTTGGTTCATCATGTTTGTGAATTTTGTTCAGGAAAGTTTGCAAATGCAAACTATTTCACCTCCCTTCCAGGCTAAGTGATCAAAATGCATCTGGATCTTTCCCTGTCAGCAGCTACAAAACAAGTGCACACTCTATTTTCTCCCCCTCAACTAAAGCCCAAATTTTTTGTCAAGGGATATTTTGCAAAGAGCATTCCTGACCCTATGATTTCTGGCACAGCTTACACTCAAAGATATTTTGGTTTGTAGTCAGTAACATTAAGACAAAGGAACTACAGACAGGGATGTTGATCTAAACCCAACTCTTTATATTTGGCACTAACACAAGCAGATTGTTGCATAAAATAGAGCTAACAACCCACACTAGCAAGGAGAAAAACAAGCCTTGAAATCAATGGATCCCTCCTGTTGCAGTAAAGCAGATGGGATTTAGGTTCTTTATGTAGGAAAAGTTGATTTTTTATTTGCAGAATTCATTTTTATATCGTTTTCACAGATCTTGTGTTCAACTTCAATTGGTTAGTAGGTTTTTTTGCTACTTAATTTATTGGTTAGTAAATGGCATTTTACGTGTTTATCAAATTTCTCTATTCTTGGAGAGTTTACATAATTTTTTACTGATTTTCATGGGACAGATATCTTGTTTTTGTAGGTGTGAACAGTTCTGTTACTAGAATAGTTTGTTTTGTTAACTGACTTTTTATTCCTTTGATTCTTTCTTATGGGAACTTATAGGCTTAGTTGGTAATTGAACAGAACAAAGCCTAATTTTATAAAACCTTTCTTTTATAATATCTTTACTATATACAACACCCATCTCTTCTGTGTTAATGGTGTGCTTTAAACATCATTGAAAGATCACGTCCACATTTTCAGAGAATAGAGAGGAAAATCCCCAAAGGCCTTTTTGAATTGGTTGTTGTGCCTCTGGGTCCTAATCAAAGGCCAGATCTTAGGTGAGGAGGCTTAATGTTACATGGCAGCAGAATAGAGGCACACCCTCTGTCAAAGCAAAATCTGAAGGAAATTATTATGTCAAGAAGCTTTCCCCAAGGAATGAGAGACAGAGAGAAGAAAGTGAAAAAAACATGCAAGTTTGCTGCATTTTAGTGGGAGGAAAATGCAATACACAGTGACAACTGCCAGGCTGATAGTCTGAGCTTAGCCCAGCAGCACTGCAGGAACTGGAAAAGAGGCATAATAGAAGGAAACGCAAATTTTAAACAGTTGTGTTCATCTACCTGCTTGCAGGAGTACAATGATTATGAAAATAAAAAAGAATAATCAGACATTTACAGCCTGGAATGATGTATCAAAGTGGATGGGCAACAGAGAGAAAGAAAGTTGTATTAAGAAAGAAAGGGGAGTTTGAAAGTGTACGTATAGAAGACCATGTGTAGTGCAATATTTAGAACAAATGACTGTAGCAGGGGTTCTGTTTTACTTAGAAGATGAGTTTGTGCAAAAAGAAAACAAATAATAATTATTTAAAGGTATAACACCGCTCACTCAAAATAAAAGAGGATTCCCCTTTCTAAAATCTGTCTGCCACTCTCTTAGAACGCAATTCCCAAACTGAGAATAACCATCAGATTTCATATAACCCTGTCAGTTAAGCTGTGTAAAAATTGACAGACAGGTGGAGCAGGCTAACTCATTCGCTGGCCTAAACATGGACAAAACACTACTGAAATGAATAGTTTGGCCCTCTTTACACCAGCTGAGGCTTCACATCTCCATACACAATTATCAGGTCTCACAGGCCCTTTCCACTTGTCCAATGAACTATTCCAAAACCTGCACTCCATAGATGATGACTGATAGTTTGCAGAGGCCCAGAGGGAAACTTCAGGGACTCCAGCTATCAGTCCTGCCAAATCTGACCACTTCCAGAAGGAACAGATTTTCCATCTTCACCCTTTTTTAAGAGTCTATCAAAGTGTCTCACAGGTGTTGAGCTGTGTCAGGGTACAGACAGCACAGAAAAGGAGAGGAAGGATATTAAAACACAGGCTCTGCTTTGCAGAGAGCACTGACACACTGAGCACTCTCCTCCCTCCAGAGTGAAAGCCTTGTACACTACCAGTCAGATGACAACACTCAAGGCCCACTGTACTCCTTGGATCACAACCACTCCCATTTCATTTTGGTGGACCACACCACGCCGGACGAGCCGGACGGAACCACCAAGCTCCGTTTCACCCTGGAGAAGTACATCTCAGAGCAGCGCACGGGATACGGGGGTAAGCAGGCTCTGTGGGGCCATCCCATCTGAATAATTCTGATAGCCCAGCCTGGCCTTAGCAAAGCCAGCTCCAGGTCTTAAATGGGACACTGGCCTACCTCTCAAGACCAAGCCAACACATTTGTCATCGCATGAGAGGCACAGCGACGGTAACTTCTGAAGTTGAGAAAGCTGCTCTTTGAACCGAAAATCTGGACTTTTATTGCATCTTCTTAAATGTAGCTCAAAGCTGATCTTTAAAGCACAGCTCAAATTGCCTTAAAAGACAACATATGGAAAATAAATCCAGCTTCAAGTACCTTTACCAGTGGTTCCAAGAGATTGATAGTTGTTGTATACTTTTACCCCCTCTCACACACAGGGTCTTGAATTGCTCCCACACTGGAAGAAAAGACTTGTTTGAAAGCCCTCTGAACTATTTTAAGCCATATTTGTTTCAGGATAAAATCTTATCTTGGGTAAACACCATAGCATCTAATGTCCATCTGAATCTGTGATCTTTTTTTATAATAAGAACTGAGTATTGGGCAGGTCTCCTACTGCTATTTGTGGAAAGAACTCAGTTGGCGAGAGATAATACAGTTACTTTTACCTTTGCTTTGTGTCATATGTGCAGTGCTAGCACAGCTGAAACAGGAGGGAGAGCTCACTTGTTCACAGCTGTGTGCATCCATGGAACATCCCAATTACACAGCCCATAGCGTGGTAGCACAGAGGCACCTGAGAGCCCAAACACACCTGAAGAATCCTTGCCTGGTGACTCAGATGGGAACGACCACAGGCAGGCTGTAAAGGTAGCCTGAGGTTGCAGTGATGAGAGTTACAAAGCAGCCTCTTTCTGCTCACCAACCAAATCTGATTGAACAAATCTCAGGGGAACATAATTCTGACAAAGGATGCTGATTCATATGACAAATAGTTTGCTGGAACATACTGAATTCAGTGTTATCGTCTATTAACAAAATCCATGTCATTCATTTAAGCTCATTTATAAACAAGCTAAGCAAACCTATGGGGCTTTACTGAAGTACAACACTTTAATAAGGTCATGTGGAATTTCCTTGTTAAACAGAAACCACCTAGAAGTCTTTAAGAATAGGTTCTTTTATATACTGAATATTTTTTACAATTGAGGACTTTCCAGATTCAAAGCATAAATTCAGAATCCACCTGACCCTCCTCTGGGTAAATTTTAACTAAATCTATGGCAAATGAAGAATATTTGTAGCCTTAACCATACTTGAGGAACCTGTAGTCCCAGAGGTCACTCTTCAAAGAGCATCACGTTAGAGAGGCGTGACAATGCCACGCCATTCACTAAAACAAATTCAGTTTCTTGCCAACCATATCCTGGCTATAGCTCAGTCCAACCTTATCTCTGTAGTCATCTCAAAAGAGAAACAAAAAATAGCAAGTAGAGATCTGTACTGAGTTTTGGGAAATCTACAAAGGGAAACATCAAAAAATTGTTTGAACCAAATGTCTTTTATCTTCCAGCTGAAAGAGGCATTCATCTCTTGATATTACTGTTTTGATTGAGCTCCTTCAGGCCAATCTATAGTCACCTTTGCATTACAAGAATTCAGCATTTACAGTAAAAACCATCCAAAAAAACTCTGTGGGCCCCTGTGGGAGGGTGGCTTTGGACAGGGACCCTGACTTAATTTCTTCCCCCAATACCATGACATGTTAAAATTTCATTAGCATTACTTTCAAAAGTATCAGACTGTGTTATTATTAATCACCACACCAGGCTGTGCTGAATGAAACTTGAAGCTGTTTAATCAGAGTAATAAATACATGGTTCCTATCAGCTTGTGTCTGACTAATCTCATCCTACCCAGCCTATACAGTCAGCCTCTTCATATTCTTAAATCCTGCTTTCATAAGGCTTTTGTCCTGGATTCCAGTCCCCCTTTCAGCACACACTAGGCACATGCTTAACACCAGGACAAGCTGAGAGCTTTTCACCTCTGACTGTGTCTGACTGATAGATGCCTCTCTGGAAACCCACCAGCCTTGTGCTGCACCCTAATGCAGCTCCACTGCTCCCCAGCCTGACAACCCTGCAGTAAATAAATAACTTAAAAAGCCAGCAGTGGCATGACACACAGAGGTGGCAACATCCATATTTTACAGCTGAGGTCAAAACAGCCTGGACTGCTTGCCTGGAATCACACAAAATTTCCAAGGCAAAGGTGCCTTTGTCCTGAATCCTAGGCCAGGACCCCTCTGTTAGGTCAGTGTTATTCTCTTCCTTTGCCACATCCTTCTGCAGGTTCATATAGAGACCAAAACAGCACATAAGAGAAGAAATATTTTCTAGGGGTCAGCAAAACAGCAGTAGTTTTGTGAAAGCTGTTACTTTTTAAAAATTCAACCATCTATTTCACAGGAACAGGTAGCATCGAGATCCCTGTGCTTTGCTTACTGGTAAATGGAGGACCAGGCACACTTGAGGTAAGAATCTGTTTTCAGCTTTAGAAAAATAAATTAGCTGGTGCCAAGTAATTAATGGAAAATTTGGCTGGATGACAAGCACATCTATGGGTACTTCACATAAAGTCAAATTTCACATCTATACACCATTAAGAAACGAGTTCTGTTAATATTAAATTTGACAGTATTTGTTTGGGAGAAATATTTACTTTTGAATAGGTACCAGCTGATCATTAAAACTTCCACTGCCAGCTTGTCCAGTGGGAAGAAAGAATACAAACCCAAAACAAACCCACAGAAACTATCTCCAGATCTAGGGAAACAGAAATATTCTGTTATAACTTGAGAACACACACAAAAAAAAGAGAAGAGGAACCTTTCAGTGCTGTTCAGCAACAATGACACAACTGTCTGTCTCAGAGCACAGAGGAAGACGAGCAGGTTTGCTGGACATGCCATTTAAAATGGGAGTGTCCTGGTTCCACTGAGCAAAAGTACATTGTAGGACTGAAGACTGGAGTGTTATCTGATAATAATCCCAAATCTTCTTCAGCAAAGGATCAGTTTTGATTTTTTCCTGACTGGTTCTACAACTTAAAGAACCCGTTAACAAGGAGATAGAAAGGCAAAATAGAATAAAAATCAAAGACTTTTTTATAACACTCTCAGTCTAAAAAACCTTTAGAGACATAATTTAACTATAATTTAAGGTTTCCAAGTGATGAGACTGAGACATGCAAGCTGGTAACCCCTTTCCAGAATAATAACTCTTTTCTGGGGATGTTTTCTAGTTTCAGTTTCTTGTATCTTGTCATAACTTTTGTCAGCTGGACTAAAACACACACTAATATTAGAAATCTCACTGCTTAAACAAAGATTATGTCACTTCAGGAGCTTGCCTTCTTTCTTTCATGAGAAGGTAAATATTGCAGCATTTTTTATATCTTTGGTTTAGAAAAATCCCATGTTATGACATGTAAATCCTCTTTTCAAAGTTTTACAGAACACTGGCTGGAGTTGCTCTAAACTGACATGTGCTGGAAATGGGTGACTGGCCACACTTTTTTAGAATATCAATTTCTTAAACTGATTTCTTAAAATGGATAATACACACCAGAGACTACGAACAGTTTTAAAAACCTCAATACCTAAACTAAAGAAAAAAACCCCTGCACCACAATTGAATCAATGCAGTCTTGTATAACTCCAGAGGAAGAAACAGGCTGGCAGCAAATAGACATTTTTGCAATTATGATGCCATAGCCTCTGCTTTCCTCTCTCAACAACCTGCCTGACTCATTCTAATTGCACAAGCAATAGAATTAGTAGCCTTTAACTCTTGTAGTTGCTATGATTCAGTGTTTTTTTTCCCGTAGCTCAATGTCATATTCCCACAGGCAAATTCATGAATGATTTTCAGAACATATTGCCAGGTTTAGCAGACAGGAAAAAAAAGAAAAAAACATACACAAAAAAAGCCTGCTGATCATTTCTGTACAGAGTTACTCTTGCTATGACTATGCTGAAACAGAGACTTCAGGAAAAAAAAATGTCAGGGTCAAAGAAATTTTATGCATTGTTTGTCCAAATCAGGTTGCTTAGCTACTCAGCAGATGTGTCATGAAAAGAAGCATAGTCAGAGGCATATACATGGATGACCTGCTACAGAATTCAAAAAATCCTAATAGCTTAGAGGAGTCTGGACTGATTCCATAGTGAATCTGACTTAGGCACACATTTATTCCTGGTTTGCTAGAAGTCCTTCTTTTGAATTAACATTTTCTTTCCACTTATGAATTCTAAAAACGTCCTATTTTCAACTACAGAGAATTTGCAGCGGGTTGGAAAATTCTGCTCCCTGGCTTATCTTAGCAGGGTCTGGAGGTACAGCTGACATCTTAGCTGCATTCATGAATGACCCACAGCTTATCATGCCAGAAGCTGTTGAAAAGCAATTTAAGGAGAAATTCCCTGCAGAAAACTTCTCGTGGAAGGACATTCTGCAGTGGACGGTGACAGTGAGTTCGTGTGTTTGATGAGCCATCATGTTCACAAAACCATCTCCTAACACTTGTAGCTTTGGTAGCCCCTTCAGTACAGGTTTGGCAAGAAGCCACTCAGAAGTTTTGGGAACTCCAGTGCTTTGATACTAGTGTCACAGAATGCCTCTCTAGCATTAAAAATCAAGCAGTCATTTGATCATGCAAACTACTTTGTTGCCCCAGTAATTCAGCTGAACACTTAGGGCTCTGTCCTTCCTCAAGTAACAGCCAGCACCAAGGAACCTGACAGTCCTTCTGTAGGACACGAAGCATTATTTATATCCACAGCTGTGGAACTTGTGCAGCTGTGACAGAAGAGACCTAATTCATGATCTACAGCTGTTAAATGGAACCCTCGTTGTGGATAAGCATGAATAAATTAAGTAGAATGAAGCGTGTTTAGAAATTATCCTATCTATTGTCAGTTACTTGTTCTTTAAGTATCATTGTTCTTAAAACAGAAAGACAAAACAGATTCAGAGATCTTCTTTACTCTTTGTATTGGGGTACACTCACATAACAAATACCCACTGAGACTTTCCTCGTGTGAAGACCGAACAGTCTCTCACTGGGTGCCTCTGAGATAAACCAAGTCCACCTGACCTGGCCCACTACTTATTCTTTGCATTCCCTGCAATAATCCTCAGCTTTAAAAGTTCCACATACTAATTCCATTAGGAAGAACTTTACCAAATCACTAACAAAAGGGAATGAAAGGCATCTGGAAGCAATATTGCCACAGGCTCACAAAGTCTCAGCGCAGCTGTACTGCGAGAAAGAAAACTCAGTAAATAGAGAAGCAGAAGGAAAGATAAGAGTAGTGTATATATATCAATATTTGAGGACTTTTACTCAGAGTTAGAGACTATGCATTTAAATTAACAATTCAGAGAGCAAAACTTATATGTCAAAGCAGGATGAGGTAAAATGAAGCTAGTGGTATGCTGGCTATAATGTGGCTTTGAATGAAATAAGAATGCAAGTTAAGGAATGATCTTTTAATTAAAGCACTGCTCTGGTTCTCAGAATATCCAAGTTCTGTTCCTGCTATCCTGGTAGGTCACTTGGAAAAGGCAGTAACTCCCTCATTGCCTAAGGAGTTATTTATATATGGGAAACTAATAATATTTGCCTTCTTGCCAAACCTCAGCTTTCCAACTAGAACATAAATTTTTGGGAAATACTATATGGGTGATCTCCACTGGGCATTTGGGCAGTAATGTGCATCCAAAGGACAATGTATAAAATTACTTTTGTTTCTACTCCAAATAGATTCGGAACATTATTTCACACCAGCATCTTCTAACTCTGCACAATTTTGAGCAAGATGGTTCAGAAGAACTAGACACAGTCATTTTAAAAGCCTTAGTAAAAGGTAAGATACGATAAGCAACTATTGTAATGTTTGTCTTATTTGACTTCTATGCCATAAATATATTTCCTCTTTTTCCAGTGCAAGTTCAGTTGACTGCTGGATCAGATTTCATTTCTGATGCACTGTTCTTTTGTTTGTTTATTGACAAATTAACTGTGGCAGTTACTGTAGCTCTTGTAAGCTTCCTTTAAACTAGTGTTTGCTTTTTAATCTCATGCTATTGTATGGTGCTATTTTAGCCACTCCTTTATTTCACTACTTGCTTTTCTTAATAAAGAGGCTATAAAAGAACTGAAATATACTGGAGCAGTATATTATTCCAATTAAACTATTAAAAAAATTCCATGAAAGCAAAACCAAAACGCACAAGTAGACCAAAACTGCATTTGTTTCAGAAACAATCCATTTCTCCTATAAGAAATCTCCACTATATCTTCTGAAAGAAGATACTACTTGTGCTGCTATTTATTTCAGTTTCTGTTAACTTAATGGTTTGTGTTAGCTTAAACTTAGCATGGGGGGGGAAAAGAAAGACATTCTGCTCCTAATGTGCTAATTGACACAAGGCAAAACCAACAGCCAGTCCTGTCCCCTGCTTTCTGCAGGCCACTGTCCCTCTTAACATCCAACAGCCATTTAAACTTAATGCTTTTAATAGAGCTCATCTAGAAAAAAATAACATTTTTGAATATTAATGTTTCTTAATTTAGGAAAAAATTGCTGTGAAGGGTTTCTGGTTAAGCAACCCACAGATCTGTGATAGCTGAAGGAGAACTTGCATCGCTAATCCAAGTACCAATACTATATTAAATTAAACAGAACTGTAAAGTACTGACTTTATCTGCATTTCCTATTTTTTCCAGCCTGTAAAAGTCAGAGTCAGGAGGCTAAGGAATATCTGGATGAGCTGAAACTGGCAGTGGCCTGGAATAGGGTCGACATTGCTAAAAGCGAAATATTCAACGGTGACGTGGAGTGGAAGGTACCAGGTTTTTTTGCCTTAGAGGACACTCAGTGTATATTCCAATGTGTACATGGAGCATCCCAAAAGATGGCTTCCGTTTTTACCACTACTTGCACACTCCACTGAGAGACTGGGCAGGGGTATTCTACTTCCTGAGGCTATTTGTCTTTCTGGCCCCCATATGATAATGGCTAAAGACAGAGGAATAACTGATAAGAACTCAGTGGTCATCATCCCTTTCTTGAGCTGTTTGAGAGCAACCATCTTTCTCCCCTTCTGTATATACCTTTAAAGCAAGCAAACCAAAGTTTACAAAGCACAAGAAGCAGGCAGATATTACTGTTAGAAGGTGGCATGAAGACTGTCACTGTTTTCAACTGCTGTATAAATACCCAGTGTGGTAGGTACCTCACATCAGTCCTACAGCACACAATTTATGTTGACGTTTTAACATTAACGCTGACATAGACATTTTGTCAGAGAAAAATGGAGAGAGTTCCACCTCCTTCTCATTGTACTCACTGTTGACTGGTGGAAGACAAAATGTGCATGTCTTCTTGTTAAATCTAACCTCTCTCATCATCCATCCATGATTACCTCCCAAAATTTCCTTTTTTGGTTTTTTTCCTCTTTCATCAATCTAGTCCTGTGACCTGGAGGAAGTGATGATGGATGCTCTAGTCAACAACAAACCAGAATTCGTCAAGTTATTTATTGACAATGGGGCTAACATATATGAATTCCTGACCTACAGTCGTCTGCAGAGACTCTACTGTTCCATTTCTCAGAAATGTCTCCTCTACGAACTCCTCCTGAAGAAACATGAAGAAGGCAAACTGACCTTAGCAGGGATCACTGGTCAGCAGCAAAATGAGCAGAAGGAGATCTGCCCCCTCTTCACTCTCAGTGAGGTCTCTAGAGTTCTCAAGGATTTTCTTCATGATGCATGCAAAGGTTTCTATCAAGACCTCAGACACGGAGGCAAGAAGAAATCTGTGAGTCACAACTTGGCATCATTGCTCCCCTCTAGTTCAGAATTTGTACAATTTTAACTAGGTCTAGTCTTTGGGGTGGGGCAGGGAACAGATTTAGTTAAAGATGTATGGGGAATACAAATAAGATTTACATTTACTAAGGAATAAGTAGACATAAAAATAGTGGTCTGCTTTTCTCATACAGAACTTCAAGAAGTAGTACTGAAAAGGCAAGTTTTTTAGGAGAAAGAAAAGCAAGCAATGGAGATTTTCAATCCCAGGTCTGAAAATGGTCATCTTTGTACACTAAACTATTCTCAGATTTATACTCTGTACGAGCAGACTGTATCAGATATTGATATTCAATAATATCCAGTATTTGATATTTGCCTTTAGATCATTTTAATCTTTTTATGGAGTGCCAGAACCCAGAGCAAGAAATAGAACAGTTGTGTGACATGGCCCTGGCAAGTCTGCCGGCCAACATATGACAAAGATAATATGTGATGGGGGTACCAATGTGGAATGTCCATAATCCACAGTGGTGCAATAGATGCATCATCATTTTTGCATTTTGACAGTGTATTTATCATTAAAATGCCTAAGTACCAAAGTGCTTGCAAAAGCATTGAAAATAAGTTTGGGTGCAAGGTTTCAAAACAGAGATGGATAAAGAAATTTCATTAGGGTTCAGTTTCAGACAAACTAAACAATTAAGCCTTTTGGTATTTGCCAAGTTCTAATCACACCTAAAAAAACCTGTTAAAACTAGAAACTAATTTTTAAAAAATCTTATTTGAGATCTTAAATCACTTTTGCTTTAGTGAAGCCTAGCTAAATTAATTCGTAGTATGAAAAGTTAAGTTTGAATCTACTCAGCATTTCTTCATTCACAAGTATGAACAACTTGAGACAATATGAAGTCTGAGCTAAGCATACTCCAGACTTACAAATTTGCCAGAAATAAAAATTTGCCCCCAAAGCCTCACTTAACCTTTCTGGCATTTGGCAGCAAGTGAGCTAAAGCCCCGTGCTGTAGATAAGGCCCAATTCAGAGATCAGCTCCTGCTGCCTACTAGCTTTTTCCCTTTTAAAGCTTCTTCCCATGGCTGAATCCCATTATCTCTGGCAACAGAAAGAGCATCACAGTACTGGGAAACCAGCGTCACTGCTGCCAAATTGTGTGCCTTTTTTCAAGTTAGGAACTAGTGGTTACAAAAACAGATGAGACTTTTATGACATCTTTGTCTCCTCCAAGGCTTTCAATGCAATTTAGTTGATTCAATAGCTCACTACAAACTGAAGAAACACTCCCCCACATCCCCCAAAAGTACCATTAAAATGAATTTGAACAGAATCCCATAATTTAAATTATTAAAAAATATATTCTCACAAAATCCTGTTGAATTAAAAATAAATACACCCTGGCAGCTTCTAACCACCACAACAGATAAAAAGGTAGTTTTTAAATATACTTAAAACTCAGAACTTGACCTAAGTGGCTACACTTCCTGTAGACAACTTTTTTATCAAGTGCTAAAGGAATAAGCAGTGTTCTACTTAAACTGCTCTCTGCATGAGGGAAAGGTTTCTCAAAGGAAAGACTAAAAAGGGGTATTGACGTATTCTATTCTTGTCCTGTACAGGGCCTTTGCAAGATTTATTTCTGATGAAATAAAATGCCTTTTGTTCCGTTTTCTCTGAAGCCCTGTCCTCTGCGGCAGCAGAGCAGAGTCTGATATAATTGAAGGCAAGCTCAGATTAGTTAATCACAGGTTTGTCCTGTCTGATATTACACACCAGTGTTGAAACCCCGGCCTCAATAGAGTCAATGAAAACTTCAGCATTGGCTTCAATGGAGTCACCATTCCATCCAGAACGTTCTCACACATATTGAGTTCTATCGGGGACACAAGGATTCTTTAACTCAGTACAGAACGAGCTAATTACTTTTTGGTCCTACTGAAAAGTCAAAGAAATATGAAGCAGGCAGCGAGGCTGAGAGCATCTCAGATCGTGTCATTTGCATGGCGCGAGACTGTGAATCAGGTTTTAAGTTCTTCAAACCATATTTCAGGACAAAACGAACACAAAGCGATTACCTGGGCCCTTGGACATGAACCAGAAAAGTGAAAATCCTTGGAGGGATTTATTTGTATGGGCAGTACTTCAAAACCGGCACAAGATGGCAAACTATTTCTGGGCTATGGTAAGCTCTGAGCCGTAGCTGCTTCAGGTGAAGTATTGGCATATTTCAAGTTTACGAGATGTTTTTTCGCTCAGCCTCGCAGCTCAGATGACAGATAGGTTTGTTTCCAAAACACGAGAGGTGGCATTTATGGGGCCTTTCATCTCTGCGTGGCACCTGCCCGCGGGGGCCAGGGGAGAGCAGGAGCAGGTGTAAATCAGCCGGGCTGAAGCTCCGCTCTGGGCTCCCGATGACTCACAGCTCCCAGGCTTTTGTGCCTCCCACAATCGGCAATTGTCTGGGGCCGGGCGTGACGGGAGGGCAGACGGAGCAACGAAGCAGCTTCAGCTTACGTGCTCGATGCGTAGGGAGCGGCATGACGCTCCCCGAGGCTGAGCTTCGAGCTGGCATAATCGGCTCCTGTTTCACAGCCCAGCCCGGGCCCCCGCATCTGGGGGCCTCCCTGCCCCCACAGAGAGACACAGAGCTCTCAGGCTCCATCCTGACCTCCCAGAGGAGCGCATCTGGCCGGGGGAGCCCCGGGGAGGGACGGGCGGCAGCACGGGCCGTGTGCGGGCGGACACATCAGCGCCTGGCCGGGCCCCGGTTCGTGCAGGCCCGAGCACACAGCACGTCCCTGCTCGGGCCCGGCGCTGTGCCTCTGCCAGCTGTGCTCCCTCCTTTCTCCTACAGCTCTGTCCCAGCACAGCCACGCTGAAGGGATCTCGGCACAGTGAGAATGTGCTGCTCTATTTCCAGAGCATATTATTCTCCTGTCAGCACTTGATTGCTATCCCAAATCAGGGCCCTCTAAGAGCCTGGACCCAGAAGTGTCTAGCCTTACAAGGCACAAGAACTACCAATAAAGAACCATGGAGTAGTTTGGGTTGGAAGTGACCTTAAAAGATCATCCAGCTCCCCAGCAAGGGGCAGGGACATCTCCCACTAGACAGGTTTGGTCAATGCCCCATCCAGCCTGGCTCGAACACTGCCAGGGATGGGGCATCCACAATACGTGGTTTTAATTCTCAAATATCATCAAAACTGTCATTTTGATCATCATTTTCGACTTTCATATCTATATTGGAAGGAAGATTTTTCTTAAAAGGCATGAACTTTTGCTGTTCGATGTGCTGCATAGCGGAGTCTTCCCCATTCAGAAATGCCCTCCAGTGGAGGGTGGCAGCAGCGCCCCTTTCAATTCCACAGGGTCAGGAGGGTGTAGCTTCAGCTCTGGCAGCCTGCAAGATCCTGAAAGAGATGTCCCGCCTGGAAACAGAGACCAAAGCAGCCTGCATAATGAAAGAGGCCAAGTATGAGCAGCTCGCTGTTGGTGAGTAATGGCACTTTTTGAATGCCATTGAAAATTTATGAAGGAACTGCCATTGGAAGGCAAGCAAGTGACAAAAAAATACCGTTTCAGTTGTAAAAGGTCAACTGTCATGAATAATTTAACAGCCTTGCAGTACAAGCTGTCCCAAACATCCAGATACAGAGGAAAGATTTAAAACCCACTCATTTTGGAAAAATCTGTGTTCCAAGACAGGCCCCCTGGGATGCACAGATACTCTCCTGCTGCTTGTTGGTATCTTAATTGTCTGATCTTAGTACAAGGTGTGTTACAGTGATGTGAAAGATAGAATAACCAAAACACTTCCAGGCTCACAGCAGCCTGCTCTTCCTGCAATATCAAGCTTGCTCTGTAAGGGCCACTAGAGCAACAAGTTTTAAGTTCTGTCATTGCAGCTAAAAATAATTTGAGATTACCTCACCCAGAAGAGGGCCAAGTGCACTGCAAACTGCAGCGAGGCTCAGGCTGGTTTTGCAGCAGACAAGATGCCCCTCCCTACAGCAGTCAGCTCCAGGCATCCGCAATGCTGGAATGCTGAGCCCTCTCCCCTTTGCTTGCTTTACAAACAGATGTCTGCACACAAGCTTCTCTGCTGGTCTGACTTCAGTCCAATCAATACCTTCACTGCTGGGAGGAGAGGGCTTTAAAATATGCCCCACAGGGAAACAAACACAGAGACTCCTTTTCCTTTGAGATAGTTCATCAAGCAGCTGAAGGCTCATGCAGGCGTTGCTACATTATTTACACAGAGATCACAGTTTCCCTTCTTCTCACAGGGCCATTATTATTTACAAAAATTAAAAATGAGGTTCTCATATAATCACAGGGCTCGAGTAATTTAGTCATGGAATTATGGGGCCTAATCCAATACACAGAACTTGTGCTTCTTGGCTTTGGTAAGTATTAGATCAGATCCTCAGTTTTAATTTCTGGCCTGGATTATGCAAAGCAAACTTTCTTTAAGAATTATAAATACCACATCAACTAGAAAATATGTCTGTATATCATTTTAAGTGCACTTGAGCTTTTTGCCCAGCCACACAGTGTAACAAGGTGTAGGCTAGCTTGGGAGAGGTACTGAGATAATCAAATGAATCAGTAGAATGGGACAGACATGAGAACTCAGATCTTGTCTAATGAAAAGATCTTGATTATTTTTTTTAATTATTATTTAAATTGATCCTGCTTTCAAAGCTCCAGGACCAGTTACTCTGGAAACAATTATCCACAATTATAACACTCCACCAAGTCTAATATTATTTTATGTCAAGTAGCTCTGTCTCAAAATGAAGGATTTGTTGTCTACAAGATGAAGCTGGGCTGCTTGTCTTCTTTAGTCTGTTCAGGAAAGTGAGGACAGCATGACAGCTTATCCTTCAAAGTATAAGAGGATCACCCAAGAGATACATTTTTTGTCTCTGTTCCCTTCATACGACAGAACTGTTTAGTGAATGCTACCACAACAGTGAGGAGAGAGCATTTGCTCTGTTGGTGAGGAAAAATCAGTACTGGAGCAAAACCACATGCCTTCAGCTGGCCACAGAAGCAGATGCAAAGTCTTTCTTTGCTCATGACGGTGTCCAGGTAAGTTTTACACGCCTCCAGGGCCTTAAGCTGGGCACAGGAGAGGGTAGCACAGGAACTGAACAGCCCCAATGAATGTATTCACCTGAGAACCATTATTCAGAGAAGGGACCCTCCTCTCCCCCTAGCAACAGACCAAGAGGACATTATACCATGTCCTTGCCAAAGCAGCACAATTCCTGCTTTCCCCACCCTCTCCTCCAGCTGGCACACAGACCAGTGTGCTGAGGAAAAGGTTTAGCCCTTAATCCATCGTGTGCTTTTTTTCTTTTTATTCCTTTCTTGCTCACAGAGAAGCATCAGAAAAGCACTGTAAATCTGCCTGGGGCATAATGAAGCTGCTCCAAGATGTGAGGTAACTCCTTGTTCAGATTCAAGAGAGAGCTCACTGATAAAAGTTAAATTAAATTACTATTCAGCTTTGCTCTCACAACCTGATTTCCCTCTGCATACACAAAGCTAAATTAAGAGTGATGCTGCTTTTATCTCCCAGTGCCTGACTCAGGCTTCCTTAGTAGTACAGATGTTGCTTAATTCCATTTGGCTTGCTGTTCTTTCCACTGGTCTCCAAATAACTCTCTGCATACTCAACATCTGGAGAAGGACACACAGAGAACCTGTTTGCTCTGAAGTTATGAGGTTTTCAGAGCATTCACTGTCTTAGGAGTCACTGAACGTAAGCGTACTTCATCTGCAACTATTTTTTTGTGATATTAAAGCCATCTCTTCTCTTCTTGATTTTCAGGCCTTCCTGACAAAAATATGGTGGGGAGACATGTCTACAAGCACACAGATCCTCAAGTTAATCTGTGCATTCTGGTGTCCCTTCCTAATCTACACCAATTTAATATCATTCAGGTATAAACATTTGTGTGCAAGAGATAAATAAGTGATGAAAAATAAGCCATAAAAACATTCAGACTCAAAATTTCTCCCTGAAGTGATTAAAACAGTAACATCACCTAATACCACCTAACCAAATCAGTTTTCTATGGGGCTGAGTGATTTGTGTGTCTTGTGCTAGTGTGTATTGCCATACTTAAAAGATCAATGCCGTGGTTTCACAGAGATCATTCTATTTTTCACAGTCCACAAGAAAGCCTATTGGAATTCTGTCAGCTCCAGATTCTACACAGCAATGTGTAGAATATCTGCAGCTGTACCACCATTTGTTTCTAGATTTGAAGATACCTGGCTCAAACCTCAGTATCTTATCCAAGGAAAACAGCCATCACAAAGCAGTGTTATCAGCCACAAGCCTTGATAACCATAAGTCAAGCTTAAAAACACAGGACTGACATTAAATTATCAGTCAATCAAAATCAATTAAGATTTTCAAATTCAGTGCCTTACAATCTTAGGTTTTCTTGAAAAAGAGTCCATGCACTATAAACCCCAACAAAACAAAACACCCCATAACACAAAAACCAACCAACTAAATAAAATTTAAAAAACAGAAAAGAAAAAAAGAGGAGCCAGGCTGCTCAGATGGTCGTAAAAATTGAGGATCTGAAACCTTAGGAAAACCTCATAATGTCCAGAGAATAATATACAAATCATAAGAATTAGCAATATGAAATGACATGTTATTATTAAATACATGTTTCTTAACTCTTAAATTACATAAGAAGCAAGAAGAAAACTTGTTTGGCAGTGCTGACCTAAGATTTGCCTTCTGCCAGTATCACTAAAGATGACCTTCTGGCTGCCAGATCCACAAATTCATTTAATGTGATATTTTGGCAAAGTTTACATGGAAAGGTTTGAATTATTATACATAATCAAAGCGATCCTTTCTAAATTTCCATTTTTTTGCCTCCTTTCCCTGGAAATGCAAGAACTGTCACATGTCCCCTACTGCTTCTGGCATTTCCCTTCTTAATTGCTACTAAGAGTAACTAGGAATGGAGCATTGAGCAATACTCTTCTAAGACTGACTGAGGGGTTTACTTTTGCTCAGATCATAACTAGTCTGAGGAAACTGAGCATCCTGCTCCATTTTTGTGAAGCATGCCAATAATCAGTTCACTGAATCTTGTGGCTGACTTCAGCCTCCTCCTTAAAATAAACAGAATTTGTAAAGATAAAGTTTATGCCCTATTTAATAGCTCCCAGCAGAGCAAGATAAGTACCTGCTAGTAGTTCTGTATCAATGCCAATTCAGTAGTGAAAAATGGCTAAGCATCATCTTTTAACTAATGAGTTTATTTCCTTACAGTGAGGAAAAACAATCAAAGAATGAGCCAGAGCCATTTAGAGAGCTGGACAGTTTGGATTCAGAGAGGACTCTGTTTTTGTCCAAAGAAGAAGATAGGTAAGTTTAAAACCATCAGCTAATGTAACTTTTATGACAGCAGTCAAAGAACAGGACACTTCTTGTGGATTAGTGACCAGTTAATGATGTAAGGAGCAGCTGAAGGGCCAAGAAAGTCATTACTCCTCAGGAAGTGATGTGCCCTTTGATTACTGCTGTTGTTGCTCTCTAAAAGGAATATAGGAAATAAACAGGGATAAAGCACTGGTTTAAGGAGACACCAGTTTAGTTCTTCTGAGCAGGTAATTTCTACAGAACGAGGAATTTACTTGGGAATCAAATAGCATTTCCTGACATTCCCATCAGCTCACGATGACTGATACGCAGTGGATTTTAGGAAGTTATCAGATTACTGAGCTGAGCAGAAAGAATGTTCTCAGCAAAACCTTACATCACTGCATGCTTTCTTACCAAGGTGTGCTTGCACCCATCAGTACCAGGGAATTTTACATTGAGTCAGTTTCTCACACTCTTAATTTATATTTTAACAGATGAGCCCTGAGGAACCTTATGAGTTAGAGGGAGCATCACACAAATGGGTAACTGAACACAAAGGTTTTGTCAGTTGCTTGTGGTCAGTCATAGATCTTTGATTCAGAACAGAATCCCCCCTCCCCCATACCTCTACCACACACTTACCACCAAAACCTGGGAGACCACAAGGACTGAAGTCAGGATAAGTAGATTTTTGATTGGCACAAAGTCCTCTTAATGGCTAAATAGTGCTAAATTGCCACTTAGCTTTTCCATGATTTAAAGAGAACTCCAGAAATATGTGAACAGTGGTAGAGAGGAAGCATCAGCTGCAGTATGAAGTCCTGGACCAAGTCAGAGTTATTAGGTTCTATTTTTACCTCTGGCATTTAACTGCTGGTATATTGGAGAAAATCATTAGTTCTTTTCTCTCCCTCCCTAACCTATAAAATAGGTGTAAAAGCATCTGCCTCTTGGGAGCTATTTGTAAGCAATATCATAAAGCACTTCCATATCCTGAGTGCAGCATGGTTTGGTCATTACATTCCATGTTCCAATTGCTGTTATTCTAGCAATTTATTTTAACAAAGAGGCTCTCTCCGTCCCAGATCTATTTCAGCATCTTACAGTAAAGCTGCAATTATCTGTTTATGATATTAGCCTGTTACCATGGGAATGTATCTCATGATGTCATAAATTGAGAGGTAGTACCAAATCAGGCATATAGAAAAGATTGGCCGCAAAGAAACTTTCTCCTTGTAACAAATGTATTTAATAATTAGCAAGATCATCAGAGGAAATTAAAAACCAGTGAAGAATCATTGTTTATTTTCTGTGAGGTGAAATTGAAAACATAGCCTAGTGTGCACATCCTTTGTTGGAGATCAGACTTCTCAGAGTAAGAATCACAAAATTAAAGGTCCAATAACATCCCTAGCTTACACAGGAGAGCATTTTATGTGGAAACAAATCCTCACACAGAGATCAAATTACTATCAAACTTGTATTTTCTGCACAGAATATTTTCCTTTGCCAATAGATATCACTTCATGTTCCAAAACACAGCAAAACAGCTGTACATGTATAGGTCAAATTTCCCTTCAGTAACCAAAATACTTGCATCATTCCACACCACTCAAAGACTACCTCAATACATATTTTATGAGGTCAACTCTTTTTCTAAAAGGCTTCTATATTGCTTTTTTGCAACTTACTCTAATTTAATCACAAAGGGCAAGATGCCAGTTATGCAAAGGAGGAAGGTATTCTTCAGTAGGTCTATCAGATTCCAGCAAGGATAGTCAAGAAACACAGGCTTAACATGATCCAGCACTTAGAGACCAGGTCAGAAGTTCAAAGTCACAGCAACAACAAGAACTTCCGCAGGCAAATACCACGAGAAAATTTTAAAGCCAAAATAATTAAGAGCTGACTCACAAAAATTCATTGGCCATTTTCTTTTCTTTCCTATTATTTAGGTTTATAAAGACCAATTACCCTTCCCCCTCTCCTTGTGCATTTGCAGTCCACGCAGAACACAATGAAGTTAATAAAATTAATACAACTAAACTGAAATAATAAAAACGTACACGTAATTCTGATGTGACTTTGTTTTTCAAAACCTTCTTTTTGATTTGAAATATTTCCGCTATGATAATATGATTGCTCTGACTTCTACAGCCTTCCCCCTTGGCCAGGCCCACCATCTGCCTGTTACTGTCTTACAAGAAGCTTTATATAGAATAATATTGAGCCTATTCCCATGAACTAATTTTAGGAGATTGTCACCAAGCATGTATTCTTTTTGGTTTGCAGAGGAAATGACACACTGGAAAAACAGAACCCTTCTGCAAACACAGCATGGGCGACGTTCATGTTTACTCGGTGGAGAAAATTCTGGAGTGCCCCTGTAACTGTGTTTATGGGGAATGTTATAATGTACTTTGCTTTTCTCTTTCTGTTTACTTATGTCCTTTTACTGGACTTTAAACCACCTCCACCTCAGGGTCCATCTGTTAAAGAAATTGTACTCTACTTCTGGGTGTTTACCCTTGTCTTGGAAGAGATCCGACAGGTGAGTAACCTGCATCACCTTAGTGCCAACACAGTAAAACCTGCAGCAATATTTTCAAGTGATTTTATATAGATCTGTATAACTGTACAGGCTTGGAGATTTCAAGTGTCAGGTGAACAATACAGAACCTACCTTGTCCTAAACATCTCACCGCTCTCTCCCAGAGCAAGCTCTTCCTCCACCATATAAACCTACATTTCTACCCCTGTTTTTCCATTCTACTGCAGCCTTAGCCAAATCAAGTGGGCTGCCAGCATTCAGATATTCTCTGCTTTGTAAAGTCCCTCTCTGATTTCACTCCACAGAACTAGGTCCTCCCACCACAAATAATGTAAGTTGGAAGTTAGATTCTACACCTGGAAACACAGCAGACAGCTCTACACCCTTTTAGAAGAGTCTTCCCCACTGGGGACTGTTTAAAAAATCACAAGTAAATGAATTCAGATTATTTGTGGCTTTTCCTAAAATGCTTTCCAACTCAAAATATTAGCAGATCTCTTTTGGGCTTGCCTTTCTTAAAAAAGAAAAGAAAAAACAACAACAAAAAAAAGCAACCAAAAACACACACACACAAAAAAAAAAAAACCACAAACAAAACAAAAACAAAACAAAACAAAAAAAAACAAAAGCCAACCAAAAAACAAAACCACCAACTCCCAAAAGCCCTTCTCTGTAGACACAAAAAAAGCAGTTACAATCATTTGCTCTGGAAGAACCAGTAGGTGTTCATTATTTATGCAATAGAGACAGGAACGTTTGTCACAATTTATTTGAAATTATGTAGCAAGGCCGTAACTGGAGGAGGACATGGAAAATACCTGGATCAAAGAACATTTCATTATAAATCCTTAAAAAAATGAAGACTGCCAGGCTAAAACCCAATTAAGAAAGCCAACTCCTTACCTAGATAATGAAGCGTGACTTCACTGACAATTCCAGGACACAAATGCCAAATCTGTTCATGCTGTTTAGATAGCAATGCCTAGAAACTGAACTCTGTCTGGAAGCTGCATTGTTTAACTGCCTTTTTTTTTTTCTCCTTATTACACTCAGAATTTATTTTTGCTCTTTGCAATGAAAGAGGAAAAAGCAACAGGTATTGCGTTAAGACTCAGAAGGAAATTGTGAAAGTAGAAAGAGATCAATACCAATGGTTATTTATCTTTTTCAGAGTTTCTATACAGATGAAGACACAAATTTAATGAAAAAATTTAAACTGTATGTGGAGGATAACTGGAATAAATGTGATATGGTGACCATCTTTCTCTTCATAATTGGGGTAATCTGCAGGTATATATTTACATCAATTGCAAGGGCTGTATACATCAACTGACAGCTGAGTCTCGTGCACGAGAGGACAGGCTCTAACATTCATTTTTACAGGCTTTGAGATGTTTCTGCAGTAGGAGCCTCTAAAATTGATATATTCAAACACATGTACTGAAAAGCTCTGCTTTGTTTGTTTTCTGAAATCCCTTTTACTCAAGGTACCTTATTTTTTATTATTTGTTAACAAATCTCTTTGAAGCCAAGAGGATGAAAAGAGTGTTCTTCCATCTTTTGGTTATTTCTCATCACTGTACAGACATTAGCAGTACTTGCTGAGAGCTGATATTTCATTCCATGTGTTCTGCAGGATGCTGAACTCAACTTTTCAAGCGGGCCGTACAATACTCGCCATTGATTTTATGGTGTTTACACTTAGACTTATCCATATTTTTGCAATTCACAAACAACTTGGACCAAAGATCATAATTGTGGAAAGGATGGTAAGTATGCAGTCTGACTCAGATAAATACTTGTGCCTTCTAAGAAATGGAGAGTAGGAAATCTTGTCTTTAGAAAGAAAATAACTTTATAATCTGCCTTTATTTTTACATTTTTAAGGCCTGTCATTTTGCATATTCCTGCATTTTATTGTAAGATGGAATGTTTGAAGTAGGGCCTTTCAAAGACCTCTGTAGTGCACTAAGCTGGTCCCAATTTACTAATCCTTATATCTTACCTAATAATTTATCCTCAGATCTGGCTAACCAAGAGTCCTGTTTGCCTTATTGCTATTCCTCCTACCTCCTAAGCTGTGTGCATCCAGGGCAAAGACCTCAGGGAGATGACAGGCCCTGCAAAGAAGGGCAAGGATTCCAATAAGTTACTTGGGGAAACAAATTATGTTTTTTTCAGCAAGTGCAGGAAAAAAATAAAACAGTGAAAAAGGATAGTTACAAGTTTCCCACAGGAGTTATTATTACTTGTACTTTTTAGTTCCCCATTACAATGAAAATATATTAGTACTTTGTGAGCAGATGTTGGAAGATGTTGATAAAATATTTTTATTTATTACCGCTCTCCTGCAGGAAATGAGACATTGGGATTACAGTTGCTGTGCTTGGGTATGAATTGGTATGTTGAAATAGCTTTTTATTTAGGCATGTTAATCCTCCAGGTCAATTAACTCATGCTAACTGATTAATAGAGTTCATCTAATCGTAAGTACCATTACAGAATCTCCAAATATTTGATTTGCAACTCACAGCAGAACTCAGTAAAAGCTCTACAGTCTAAACAAGCCTATACATTGAATAAACATAACTACCAAACTATTTGGATTTGTCTACAAATGCAATAACTGGAACTCTAACATGACATTTGGTTGGACTAGCAAAAGGGTAAATGGCAAATAAATATTTGTCCTTGTTCATTATCTAGCTTATGGCATTAGCAGACTTCCATTGTAAGAGAGCAAGTCAGATGTGCAGCTCCTAACCCTTCCTTTGCTGCCTGCCAAGCTAAACCACGGCCTTAGGAACAAGTCCTCCCTGTGCCCACTCTGCTGGCACCTGAACTCCTGCAAGACAACCCTGGGGTTGGGAAGATGCAAACAAGAACATAAACAGCAGCCCAGACAAAACCCTAATAGGGACCTTTCATCTTCGCCCCACCCAAGCCAACACAATGCCTCAGCTTTGGTATTTCAGTGTTGAACCTCACATCAAAGGAAGAAACAGTGAAGGTTACTTCAGAAAATGAAACCTGCATGAAGGGTCCAGGAGGGTTCAAGCAAAATCATCTCCCTTATTTAAGAGAGAAACAATCTCAGATGGTCTCTTCCTGTCTTTCCCCTTTACACCCTTGCTATAGATTTGCTGAAATAGGTCTGGTAACTGCTAAAATTCCAGAACAATACTCATTTCCAGAGAGACTGCATTTTGGAAAAAAATAGTTCCAGACTTGTCACCACTCTCCCATCACCATGATACCATTACAGCCCTGCAGCATTCCTAAATTTTAGATCATCCAGAAAACAAAATAGATTGATGGAAGTCAGACATCAATTCTGTCTTGCCTGGCTTACAGATGATGTTTCTTAATCAGAACTCCAAGTAACATCCTGGAGCTCTGAAATGCCTATGCTTTGGGGTAACTGTACAATCCAATAATCTAATTGAAAGGAATCTACAGTCCCTAATGAACTCTGTCAGATCAGATGGGGAAAGGATGAAGTGTTCCCCTTCCACCAGGGAAAAATTATTGTACTTGATATGCATATTAGATTTTTTTTGTTGTTGTTAAGTAAGTGTTTTAGGATTCAATTACTTCTGCTTCTGTAGAGAAACACAATGTTTAAAAGCAGGAAGCCCTGAAAAGAATCTTTCAGATGCATCACTTAGCTTGAAAACTGAAGACAGAAGGAATCTGATCCTTGCAGCCTTCACTGCCTGCTGTATCAGTAGTTCAGTATTCATCAATGAGCACTGACTGCTACCAGGATTCTCTGCTGCAGCAAAACTCTTGTAATTCACAGTAAAGAGTCCATGGCACTGAGATATCGCACAGAAAATATGCACTTAAAAGATAAAATGTGACAGTCACTTGAAAGATAAAATGTGTTTCATTTTTAAATGTTTGATGATTGGAAAGCAAGATTTTAGTTTAAAATGTGCCTTTATCTAAATGAGCTATCAAAGAAGAATGCTTAGCACAGGCCAATATGGAAACAGCAAGGTCAGACGAGGAATTCTGTGCATGGAACTGCATCCTATTCTACCTCCTTTAACCTAAACAAGCTTGTAAACAAGCTTGTAAAGAAACAGAATTATTTGAGCCATATTCATACAGAGACTACTGTTCCTTGATTATGTTATCATAGTCACTGCCCCTCCTTTTCTCCCCTCCCCCTCTCTTTTGTAGATGAAAGATGTTTTCTTCTTTCTGTTTTTCTTGAGCGTGTGGCTCATTGCCTACGGTGTGACAACCCAAGCTCTGCTTCATCCTGATGACAGCCAAGTGGAATGGATATTCAGAAGGGTTCTTTATCGTCCCTACCTTCAGATATTTGGCCAGATTCCACTGGATGAAATAGACAGTGAGGAAATTTCTCTCCCCCCTAACTTGGCCATTTTTGAATGCGCACGTCTGATTAGAGCATGGAATGCCTTCCAAATATTCCAATGCCTTCCCTTTTTTAAATCTTTATCCTACGGGCCAAAGCTTACACATTACTGTCACACAAATAGCGTATTTGCAAAGAGATACTGGGCATTGTGGAGTTACATTAGAACATAAGGGCTGGCCCTATTTAGATAAACTCTCAGAAATACACAAGGGTTTGCAGTTTTAAAGGCTGGCATACCTGCTTTCACTTCAATCTATTTCCTTTCAGTTTAACCTATACCCAGATAACTCTCTGTAAACTAAAATAATAAATAACAGCTCCTCCACACATTTTGGCAGTAGTTTAATGTGACAGTGGTAAAGCAATACTGCTCTGCCCATAAGCAAACACATGTTTTAGAATACAATTATTCCAGAGCAGTTATTTACTCTGGAGATAAAAGGTGACCAAATCCAATAAAGCTAGTAACTGCTTATGTGCAGCATTGCAAACAAAACAACATAAAAATAATCACAAGACACTGAAATAATTAGACATAAAACTTCAATGGCAACATTTCTGATAGGTAAGCAGGCAAAACACAGAACAGGTCACCCACCTCTCAAAGAAGTCTGCAGTAACACCACAGCATTTAGCCAGTGCTAAATGTCACAGGCAACAATGAAGTGGAATTCAAACTTGGAGTAATATAAAAGAGAACAAACAAACAAAAAAAGCCCCATAGGTATAAGCAAACTAGTAAGCATTCTCTCATGTTCACTGTGCTTAATAAGAATAAGCATGTCCAAGAAAAGCCGAGACACCTGAATGACACAAGAGAAAGTGATTCATGTCTATTTTAAATACCTACAGTGTAAGCATGTACAGCACAATCTGTCACCCTTATTCCCATTAAAGTAATTGGAAAGAAACAAATATTTCTGGAATGTAATTCAACTCATTTGCCAAAAAGTCAGGTGCAGCACTCCCTAGAAAGGTGTGTTTCACTCCACTGAAACTCCAGTGGGTGTCTCTACCTGGGTAAATAATTGGTTAAGAGTAACAGAGGAAAAAAGAACCAATTATATAGGCAACTTCCAGAAGGGATTAATTAATCCTGGGGCTCTCTGGGTCTTATTCTGTTTAACATCTTTATGAAATATATGGAAAGAGAGAGGGGGTAATGAGGAGGACAAAATTTGCTGATGAAACATCACTGGGTAGCAAAGACAAAAACTGACACCTAAGAGAGGCAGAAGAGCCTCATGAGTGCTGAATCATCAAATGAAATTCAGTGTAGATAAGTATAAGCTATTGCCCTTGGTGAAAGAAATCCCAGCTTGGTGAGCTTTGATATAACCACGTGCTCTAATGAATGTAACCAGAGGGTTAGCTGTGGCACTGGAGAAAAGGATTACTAGGAAAAAAAAATAGAGGGAAAAAAAAAGTAAATATTATGTTACTCCAGACTTGTGGATTTAATTCATAGCTGGAGACAGAATACAGCACTAGACCTCTCATCTGATGCAGTAGAACTAGACCTTCTTCCTAACATCAACTGAAAGCTCAGATATACAAAGCACTTGAAATTTAGAATGAGGAACCAACACCCTTCCCAGCTTTTACTGAGTTTTCTCCTCTAACCCACGTGCCAGGCATGAGGACACAAGAATGTGGCAGAACACAAACTCAGAGGAGATTTGATTTTGAGAACCCAAAACTAGCCTAAAAAGGATACAGCCCTTTCAATACAATCCTTTTTTTGATGAACACTACTACAAAGCCAGCTGTGACAGGCATCTTGCCACTAATGAGCAGCCAAGTTGTGGAGGTCTGCAGTGTCCTAGGGCTGCAAATACCTTGCACAACAATGTCTTTTTACATACACAACACGATTATACTTCCACAAAATCAAAGAAAGAAACACTGCATTAGGATTTGTCATAACTATTTGTTTTCTCTCCATCTTCCTCTGCAGCATCACGAACATATCCCAGGAACTGCACGTTTAACCCACTGCAGATCCTGCAGGAGAACATGCCATCCTGCCCTAACAGCTATGCCAACTGGCTCGTCATACTCCTGCTGGTCATATTCCTACTGGTCACAAACGTCCTCCTGATGAACCTCCTGATTGCTATGTTCAGGCAAGAGTGATTACACATTTACTACATCACTGCTGGCTATTCCTTTTAAAACACACTTGTAATTTTCCTAATGAGTGTTACTTGGGATTGATAGGCAGAATCCTGTGATCAGATAGCTCTTAAGTTCTCATCATCCTTACTCTAGTCACATTGGAGACAAGGAGAAAAGAAGCCTCTTTTACTGCTAAAAATTCAATTAAACATGCACAGAAGGGTCTGAGTCCCTGGCTGTGTGGAATCACAAATCTGCAGGTGCACAGCACCCATAAACTTGGCAGACTTTATAGTGGATGATTTGCACATCAGGGAAATGCTTCTTGGCAACACAGCTAATAATGATTCATTTGGTTGAAGAACTGATGGGGCATGTTTGCTGATCTTTCTTGAGCAAAGCAGAATTATCTTGCCAAAAAAAAAAAAAAAACCAAACAAACAAAGCAAAAAAAATGTGAAATGAAACAAATGTATCTTTTGACATTTGAAGATTGCATCTGCAATTACTGTAATACCCAAGAATCAGCACAAACTTTAGATTAAATTAGCACTACTTGCTGACCTTGCTGTTCCTTTCTTTAAGGTAAACACAGGACTAAATTTTGTTATATTCATCTTTAGCTTGTTGTGGTGAAAAGAGTTACACACTTTTATTCCTCCCCCCCCTCCAAATTACAGTTATACTTTTCAAGTTGTCCAGGGCAATACAGACATCTTCTGGAAAGTGCAGCGCTACAACCTGATTGTTGAGTACCATGGCCGGCCTGCCTTAGCACCACCATTTATCATTATCAACCACATTACTCTGGTTCTCAGAAGACTCTTCAACAAAATGGAGCACAAGAAAAAACACTTGGGTGAGTCGTTAACAAGTGTGATCAAGCAACTGTAGAGCCTGACTCTCTCCAAGGACATGGTGCATATACAAAACAGCAGACCCAGCTGGATTTCCTTAAGCCAAGAGTCACAATTTATTTTTAACAAAGAGGGCCAGGAGAATACAAATGAAAAATTAAGGTTTATAATTTAAACTAGAAAGTTTCCCACAGTGCATTTCTTGATGCATCATAGTTATTACAACAAAGGTAGCAATATAAAATGGGTTATAGGGATTTGATTTCTGAAGATTTAACAGTTGATAGGTTTAAGGAATAGTTATTTCATTTGCTCCTGAGTTTTGCAGTTATTAACCCTAAAAACAACCTTCCTTTAGCATATCAACTTTTCACTACTATTATCAGGGAAAAAGAGGTAAAATAGAATTCTTATCTTATTTTTCCTACAGAAAGAGATCTTCCAGTGGGCCTCGATCAAAAAATCATAACATGGGAGCTGGTGCAAAAAGAACATTATCTCGTAAACCTTGAGCAAGATAAGAAAGAAAGCAATGAAGAAAGGCTGAAGGCCACATCTAATAAGTAAGTTATTCTGACCCATGGTAAGAGTAACTTGCAAGCCTTCAGCTTTCAATGAGTTCAGCACTGAAGCTCCTGTAAAGCTTATATAAAGGGTCCAGCTGGAATCCAGTTAGGAAACTCACAGTCCCTGAAAAAATGTGAGAGGCCAGCATCACTACATTAGAGAGTTTGTCACTCTTGAAGCATGTACAATTATAGACCTGCAAGTTCCAGCCAAATCTGTGGCCAAGCTCAATGAAAATCTTATTAAGAAAATGGTGGAAAAACAGTTTGTTTGCTAGACTGCAGCACACATAATTTCATCCCCTGTAGGAATACAACACAGACTTTTGAATGGAAAGTTTAAGATACCTTGAATTAGCCACAGATGCAGAAGAACAAATACATATGCTTTTATGGCATGGGACCGAGTCTCTATTTGTCTGTCTCTCTAGATTTCCCCACTAGGAGCATCACTTGAATTGGTTTAGTCTGATAAAGTACAAGTCCTAAATTATTATTCAGAGGTTTAAACCTTTAAGTGAGACAGAAAGTAGTTATATGCAGGGAGAACAGAAACAACTAAGACAGAAAAACACTTCTTTAAGAAGCTTTTAACACATATTCCAGCTATTTTCTCTTACAATAGAACAGACTTCAAATAGAAGTACAATGAGTGTGAAAGTTACCATAAGAAAGTTCCATGGAAATGCTCCTGTGCTGTCTGCTTTTTTTCAAAATAAACCACCAATTCTCCAACTCACAGAATAGCTGGAGACCAGAACAGCATACTTCCATTCTTGGAAAACACTCCTCTCCCTCTAATTCACATAGACCCTTAATTCATAATAATTTAGAATGATTATATAGGTTTAAACTTTATTCTCATAAGCAGATTACTGACAAACCCTAGGAGTGAGAGCTTAATTGTTGAGACAATGCAATAAATATATGTGCAACTGCTTCCAAACAAAGGGTATTATATCCTTTATATAATAAAGAAGGTACATTGCAGGTGAAGTTACTGGAGGGGAAAAGTAAGAAAACATCTGGCTTCACAATATTTCAGGTATAGCAGATCCAGAGAAAGACTGGAAGAGATTCAGATGAACACCACTACCCTCATGGCTTTATTTTTGCTCTTAGGTGGTGGCAGTGTGGTTTTGAAATCTCAGGAAACCCTGAGGAAGTGATTCTTTGAACTTTGTTTGCACTGAAGCTATCTCAAAACGCATTAGACCCACCTAGCAGCAGGTTTTTCACGTAGATGGGATTGGAATACTGCCAATGAGAGGGAAACTTTGAAACAGAGTAGCCAGGAGAAACCAGAGAGGGATTTGCCGGCCCTGACGAATCAGATGCTAAGAATAAGGAACTGATAGGAGAACAGGTGAAGGATGCACAAAGCTTGGGGATAATTCAGCAATTCGGAGGCACTATATGGAAGTTCCTGAAGCAATCCCTGTGGACTGCATGAAACAAGTGATTTGACTGTCAAGCCAGTTTCCAGAAATGAAATCTTGCATAAATTTTAAGTCGCTTATCTCTGTTGTGGCCTCAGTTCTCACACCAGGATCAGTTTCCATTGGGTACTGATGGCTCCAGGTAGGAAAGACACAAGCCGCTCAAAAGACAGAGCTGCTCCTTTCTGCTGCCCCTAATTTCCACAGTAACTGAGGCTAAGTGGCCCTCACCAGAAGCTGAATAGCTGCCCTGACCTGTCATTTGTGAGTCCCTGGGCAACAGGTGCATGAGAGCGTTCCAGAGATGCTGCTCTGCCCAAAAAAAAACTTCTGTGAACACCTCAAAAGGACAAAACTTTTAGGAGATTGTAGGATGTCTAAGCAGCACAGAACTGCAGTGAAGGGCCATGGGTATAGAAAAGTTACACATGGTTTGTGTTTTATGATTTCTCCTGAAGCCTCTCCTTTTTGCTCAATGTGTTTGCTTTGTTTCTACAGGGTGGATACTTTGTCTAAGTATTTTAGTGGGTTGAAAGAACAAGAAAAACGATTTAAAGTTCTGGAAGCCCAGGTAAGTAGTATTTTATAGGCATTTATATCAGTTTTAGGATTTCATCATCTTTCTCTCTTTTAATGGTGGTTTGGCAGACACTGCTTAGGGATAAAGGGATGGAAAACCAGATCTGTATTATGGTTTCACTTTCCTTATTGCTTTCTTTTCATATAAACATATGAAAAGAAAAAATTCTAAACTCCTGTAGAAAGAAGAAAAGGAAATACAACATTTCTTACTGTCTTTGGTAGTTTACTTGAGAGGGTTTATTTATTTTGTTAAGGATGCTTCTGGAATGAAATGCTTCATCTTCCCCCTTCCATTCTTGTCCTCCTCCTAATCTTTTCTTTTTTTAAATGGCTGCTTGGAAAATACACACATTCTGTCTGATCTTACCTAATCTTCTTGTACATCAGTTTTTAAAGTTGTCTTAAGATACCAGGTACCAACATCTCAAAAGGGAAGTGTCCAGCATACAATTATGAAATCCAAATAATAGCAGGAAATTCTGTCTTGAGCTTTTGATGACAAACCCTTGCAATATAAACAAACAACATTTCTTACACAGTCTGAAAACATTAAACCACCTGCTATGTAGCACAACTCTTATTGTTTTCTTTATCTCTACAACTCTCCTGTATAATTTTGGCCTCACTGAAAATTCTTTATCTTAATACTCCTGCTACAGTTTCCTGCTCCCTTCTTATCCCTTTTATGGCTTCCTGAAAAAAGTCAGGCTATACAGGTCCAACAGAAACACACAATGAATGCTTTAGTAAGTTTGTGCCAGCTTGAGGTATTGCAATATACTCACAAAAAAAGGGCAGATATTTAATCACTACCTATTTTGTAGATTTGCTACTGTACAGCTGTTATCTCCTCCATGGCAGAGGTTTTAACCAAAACCAACCTCTTGTGCACTCAGCCAGCTCCAAACTATACATGTAAGTACTGAAAACGATCACAGAAAAGCTAATTAATACAGCTGAACAATGTAGTTAAAAAATGCAAGGCGGAAAAATAAGATTGGAAAATAACCCCATAAGGAGATTCCTAGAGGTAATGGGACTATAAACAGAGAACAGAATATTCTTCGTTCAGAATGAAAAACATACCTTTTGTAAAATACTTTTAAAAGCTTTGGGGCAAGGGCTGTCACTTAGGGTGAGTTAGAAAAATCTCACCCAGTTCAAGCACATAAACAAGTACCTATTTGCAATAGAGGATTGCCTTGGGGTTTTCTTGAGTCCATGAGATAATCCTATAGAAGTATTACAAAAGTATTTAAAATGCATAACAATAATCATTAAAAATAAAAACTGAGCAAGTCTCCTAGTTTGTTTTTTTTTTTAATTAACAGAATTCATTTGCCTTTAGAGCTGCACCTATTTCTTTCAGTTAAGAATCATGTTCTGTGTCCCAGGGTTCCACTGTATGGAGTTTTAATCATTAGAGACAGGAACAAACTATTTCGCAGCCACTGCAGGATATCCAACACAATAAAGATTTTGGATATCCTTCTTAGTGACCTATTTAAACATCTACCTATTGCTCTCTATTATACAAAATAGCCTCCAAAATCCATAAACTGAGCATATATATACTACATGAAAAAAAGTAAGTGGAAAACTCAGAGTCATGACATGACAGGACCTCAAGTCGCTCAGATTTGAGCTAACCTCAAGCTTTACTTAATTCTGTCAGAAGTTTATAAAACATTTATGTGAGTTGCTTCATTATCAATATTCCAATAAAAAAACTCCATCCCATAGCAGGCTTCCCAAACATTATAATACTGTAACTGCATAAAAATCAGAAATTTAAATAGCTGAAAAGTAATACAATCTACAGTGTCTTTTTTTTCAATATTTTAAAGTTTCTTAAGCAATTACTACTATGCACCCTTTGTCCTAAGACTTTTAAACGAGCACATGACTTTTCCAATCCTATTAGGTGTGAAGAGTGCCAACACGGAAGCACCTTTGCCACAAAGAAGTGAAAGAGAAGAGCGTGCAGATCAGTTTGAGACTGACATCGAATACATTGATAATTAAATTTTATTCTATTTCTTCACATTAAACCTTTTGTCGTACTGAACTACTGAAGATGTAAAATCCTAATCTCTTGAAGAGCAACAAGCTCTCTATGCTAAGCACTATCAGTGCTTGACATTCCTAAGGATTTCCTGGTCTTTCTCCTTCAATTTCCTGGGCTTTCTTTCCTGCTCCCATAGCACTTGGTCCTTTCTCCAAAACCATTCCACAAACAGCATTAAAGCTTTCTCTTCCAGGGTGACTCTACCACCTTATTTTCTAAATCCCATTTGTTCTCCAGATACCACACCCTCAATTCACCACCATCACTGCCAAATTCCACACTTCTCTGTTCAAGGGAGTCTCCCTTTGGAAGGACAATCACACACTTAAAAACAAGCTCCTTCCTTGGCCAAGAAATCAAGCTGGTACTCCTGAGCTGCTTAGAAAAGGAAATCAAGAAATAGTTTCCAAGGAAAGGGCCCAAATACTGAAACGTGACAATCCATACAGGACCTGGAGTTCCTACAACTCTCAAACAATTGCACTCACCAGCTTCTCCTCCCACACTGCCTCCTGTGAGGTATTCCTTTACTGGTATTCCTTCTTAAAGGCTCCTCACTTAACATCAGAGAGTGGAATCACCTGGTTTTTGTTGGGCCCATGCCCCATCACAGCTGCTGCCAGTTTCCTGCTGGAAAGAAGCCTTTGCCTTCATGTGTCACACCACATGGAATACCTCCTCTACATCTAAGCATCGACTTCATTTTTACTTTTCTTTCTCAAGGGTCAGGAGGAAAAAAGAAATCATTTAAGAGACTTTAAAAGCACCAAGAATTATCCTGCAGTCTAAGAATTTGGGCTGTTTGTGGCTTTTTCCATTAAACTGGCTTGTCCATTTTTAGCATACGAAAACTCGCTGGCTTTATTAGAATTTTGCAAGATATACCACTAAAATATCAATACCCTCCTCTAAGAGGAAATTTCTTAGGAATAATATAAACAGCATCAGAAGGGGGAAGTATTGGGCTGTGTCTGACTCTGATACAAACTTCAATTGCATTTCCTCACATGTATAGTATTGTCTCTATGCAATGTAATTGTAGATTGCACAAAAGCTTTCTGTTACCAGAGGTGGAAAAAAAAATAAATCTCAGCTCTGACAAAACCAAGCCTTTTATTAACAGATATTAAGCTTATTATGATGGCTTAATGAAACAGGCATTTGTCCAGTTTATTCAGCTGTGCCCCAGGCCTGTGACTCCATTAGCAGCAATGGAATTTTGATAGTCCTACCTGTTCCTCATCCTGGGCAAGCAGAACTCATAAACCCAGTAAGTTTGTACAACTGAGTTGCATTTTATTTGTTAAAAAATAATAGATATCTCACAACCAGCATTCCCTGCTCTTGGCATCAGCTTCCACTTTGAAATGGCTACTATTTTAATCATGATCAGCACAATAATTATCCTCTGGAACCCAAAATCTATCCATTGGGACTTGCTGTGTGTGTCCACTCACACGCATTGAACAACCAATGTATTTACCCATGACACACTAAGCAGTGTGCATCCAACTGCATACATGAGAAAATACATTCTGCTCTGAAAACTAAAAGTGAGTTTAGAAAAATGGAGCACAACTGCTCCTTTTACACTGTTTTCTGCTTCTTCTGCCAAATGATACATCAGTTGAAACACAAAGCACAAGTGATCTGGGCCTCCCAGTTAATTACTGTTAAGATGGACTCCCCCCCAGAGGAAGTCACCCCCTCAAACACCCTTCAGAATCTGAGCAAGCACAATCTACCAAGAAATATCACAAACTCTTCAGAATTAATTTTTCACTACAGTTACAAATACTACCCTTGGGATTGGTTCATTTAGAATACTGACAAAAAAATTTCATTTCAAAGTGACCTGAACTAATCTGAGTTTCAAATCATGTAACCTTTCAAATAATTTAATCTTTCAACCTTATTTATTAAATTCAATAGCACTGTGGAAAAAACTCACTATATTTGACATTCCTTACAATGTGATTCATTGTATGAGATGACTCATCCTATGAAGGGATTATACATTGTAAAACGATTGAAAATGTTAAGATTGTGAGGTTTAGAATCTATAAGACTTGAGGGAGAAGTTAACAAGATGGCAGAGTTAGAATAACACTTTAAAAGGTTTTCAAGACAGTTTAGAAATCAAATAAAATGTTTGGTAAAACTCCTGAGCTGCATTAGTCAGGGTGCTTCGGAGAAGAAATCAAGTAATAACTGAAAGTTTATTGAATCAAATAGAACAAAAAAGTGTCCAGTTCTGGTATAAATATCTCATTCCCACAAATACCCCAATCCACATACAGAATCAATACGGAAGCAGCACCTCCTGGAAAGGACATACAAAGGTGGAGATCATCACATCATAAAACTGGCCACTATTGTGCTTTCACCCTCAATGGCAATGACAGAAGGATGTTTTCAAACAAAAAAAGTTAAAAGGTTTTCTTTCCTGGGATAGGGCCAGGAGAAATTGCATCCAGTGGAAGACTAGGTTTTATTTTCATTGTTTCAAAATTTCTACATAATAAGCTCATCACCTTTTCTCCAGGATTCCACAGGATTTGGGAACAATTCCAAAACTGGGAGTTACTAGGAAGCCCTGCAACCATTTAGGTAACACTTCTTTTTCTTTGGATACTTCAGCTTTGGAGTATCACATTTTATTCTATCCTGCTAGGATGCAACTATCCTGTGCCCATGGAATTCTCATAAACAAAAAGTCTGGAGTTTATTTTAGGTAGCTTAATTTCTAACAATATAAAACATTCTTGGTGGCTATGATGCAAACTATTGGACAAAAAGCTATCACGTGGTTTTCAGACTAGAAAGAAAAAAAAAAAACAAAAAAGAGAAAAAAATGAACAATAAAGTCCTGTGATGTCTCCAATTCTTCAGGACTCTTCCTCCTCCTCTTCATCATCTACTTTAGGTCGGAAATTTTTCCTGCTTTTCTTCTTACTGCAGTGGAATCCAACTGTTCCCAGTGATGGCTCTTCACCTGCACCACTAAGCCTTGCATCAGGTTTATATTCTGTGTTCTGGTCCCCCTCCATCATGCACTCCTCCTCCTCTGCTGCCTTTCCACTGTCACTGTCTAAGTGCCCCAGCTCAACCTTATCTTCATCCCTCAAGTCATCAGTCTTCTTAAGAGATTTTCCTTTCAGATCTGTCTTCATCTGTTTCTTATCATCCTCCCCTGTTGATGCTTTCTTTTCCAGTCCATCAACACCTCTTTTAGTTGGTTTTGTGAAGACAATCCTCCCAGCTCCACAGCTGGAAGGGTCCTGGTTGAATGATGGGGTGTAGCTATCTTGGGTAGCTGAGCTCTGTTGCTCCACTCTTTTCTTCAAACCACCTAGAAATTCCATGGCCACTGCCCTGTTAGTCTTGTCACTGGACTCTGAAACTCCCTCTAGGCTGTATTTGGTCCAGCGCTCCGGGTGTGCCACATAGTCAGGCACTGCAGGAGAGGTTTTGGGAGCCTGCACTGGTCTGGCTTGCCTTCCCATGTTTTCTGGGACCACGTTACCTGAAACTGTGGTCGGAGGCAATGGACGCTTAAACCTCCCATCAACAACATTATCTTCAGGCATCGAGGGCACAGACAGCTTGGCTGCCTCTTCCAGGCAATCAAAAATGCTCTGGCTACGGAGAGAGAACGTAGAACTCATGCCCTTCAGATGGAATGGCTGGACAGGAGATCTGTGACTGCTGTTTGAAGAGTCAGGTGTCTCTCCTGATTTGAAATCCCCTTCATCTACAGATGGCTCCTCAGGAGATATTGTATCAACTTCTGCTTCACCCGCCAGCCCCAAGTCATCAGAGTCAGAATCGCTGAGCGACACCGTGTCTGAGGGCAGAGCTCCTTCGTAGTCTCTGCCACCATCGGCCACTACCCCCAGAAAAGGTTCACCTGCCTCCTGGTCTCCCATCTTCGAGCTGTCACTCCACTGAGGTCTTTGATGTAGGCCCAGGAACAACTCTAAATACAGTTTTCCAAGTGCCCAGCGAGTTTAATGCCTAGAATACAAAGGAGCATAAAAACTCAACTGTGAAATGAGAACCAAGAATGAGACCATCACTCTGTGTCATGCAAAGTAATTATAACTGCAACATAACAGTTAGCTGTGCTATAGGGATTCCCAAGCAATTTTGCTTCAAATGAAAACATTATTTAAGGAATGAATGCACATTAAAATTAAAGATTTACACAAGAATGAATACAAGAATATGAAGAAATTGAAAGCAGTGCTACCAAATTTCATTACAGGTTACATCAGGTCCAATTACTAAAAGATGAACATAAAGCTTTTGAGTTAATCTCAATCCCCCAAAGCTGTTTTATGCATCTTCCAAGAGACTGCAATGACCTCTGCATATTACACCCTGGGTTTATTCACACTGTAAAAATCCACAAAAACACATAACACATCCAATTTCTCACAGGTTATTTGGCCAGTGCAATCCTTATTGCACTTCCACTGTACCTGCTGTCCCAATAGCCATCATGTTCTGCCTATTACAAAGGACACTATCACTGATTCCCATCACTGACAGAAAACCCACAAAAATATCAGGGCCACTGTTTCAAGTCTGCTTTAATGTGGCACAAAGCACAAGCTCCACTCTTTCCTTTGGTTTTATGCTCTCAAGTCATTACTAGATTCCAGGAATCAGAAAACAAGCCAGCTCGAGGAATCAATCCCATTAGATTAAGAAAACTAATCACACATGCCATGCTCTCACATGGAAACGAGGAGAGACTGCAACCACAGCCCTGCAAGAGCTGGCCCTTCAGTCAGTAAATGACAGCCTGATTTGAAGCCTGACTTTCAGGAGCAGCTGGAATTCCTGACAGTGCCACCCGCTTGAAGGGAACCTCGCTGAATTCAGGCGTCAATGATCAAGCTACCACTTGCTGGGCAATTGGAAACACAGCTGGCACACACACACATTTTGGTTCAGCTCACGTGAATTATGGGAACACATTCTAACATATTATTAGAATAAGCTTAACTACCTAATTATAGGCTCTTCTGAAACGATGCAGTAAACAGACATGGGAAGTCTGTTAGTCACTCACTTTCTCTTGAGACTGAGTCAGCTTCCCCTCCTGAGGGTCAGTTAAAGCCACCAAAGATCTCAGCACTTCCACCCTAGAAAACAAACATTTCCATCACGATACTGGAAATGTAGTTTTAAAAATAATTCTGTCCCCCTGAATCATCCAAAGCTGCAGAACTGGGTTCTAAATCTGATACAAAGTCATGGTGGTATAAAAGTGTGCAGATATTATAGAATTTTTGGCAGAAAAATAGCACACAGCCTAATAAAGCAGGCACCACTATATTTACCCAGTCTCCACATTCACACTGCCAACTTTATCCTGTAAAACGGAAGAGAGGTTTTAAAAAAATTCAAGCTGCAATTTGCATGTGCAGAAAGCCAGTACTAAATGCAGCTAACAAGATACAAAAATAAAAGTTATGCATCGCAAACATTAAGTGCTGCCAAATATTAAGACTATGGGTAACACAGACTTTTGTTTTCAAAGAAAGGTCATGTTCAAAGTTAGGGCTAGACTTTCATGAAGCACAGAGAACCTTCTGAGGAGTGCTATGTTCCATGTGAAGTCTGGCTCTCTTTGACAGAAAGGATCTGACGGCTGCTTTTGAAAACACTGCCCTCCATGCAGTGAGATGCTCCATCCTAAAGAGATGTTTAGCCTTGACAAAGTTAGTGGCCAAACCTGCTGGCCCTTACAGCACACCAGACGAACTCACAGGTTTGTTATGGTGATGTGATCACAGCACGACTCGGGAAGGATGACGTCTCTCCGGATGGGAAGGTTCCCGGTGGGCTCCGCCATCCTGGTGTTGCTCAGACAGACTCTATGCGTCTTCCTGCTGCCTCCTGTGAGGGGGATGGAGACCTCAGTCACCGCAAACCACGGCCTCGGGCCTGCTCTCACGGCGCAGAGAGCACCGCACCAAAGCCCACACAGTCCCTCGGGACAGGGATCCACAGGCCCCCGCTCCAAGGAACAGGGAAGAGGAACAGGGGAAAGAACATGGCCCGCTGGGCACTCGTCCCGCGGAGGACAAGGTCACGGTGCAGCCCCAGCTGTGCTGCCCGTCGGCCCGGCCCTAGCGCCCTTCGCGGCCCGGGATGCTGCTGGATGCGAACTGCCGGCACCACACGCGGCCCTCGCTGGGCCTGCACCCCGGGCACCGCCACCCGCCCGGGCACACAGCGCGAACCGCCGGGGAAGGGAGGGGGAGAAAATGGAAGGGGGAGCCTCCGTACCCCGACACCGCAGAGCTCCAACACCTTGCCTGCCTTGCCCGCCTTTTCCACCTCTGCTCCTCCGCCCACGGCCCGCGGCGCGCCGGGACACCGAGTCCCTGCCAGGCTCCGCCGAGCGGCCACAGCGGCAGCAGGACCACAACTCCCGGCGGGGAGAGCGGCGCGGAAAGGAGCAGCGTCTCCCGCCCGCTCCACCTCGCTTGGGGCTCCTGGGAGTTGTAGGCGGCCGCCTTCCCTCGGCGGAGGACATTTTGCGAGCCGGGGAGCGGGGCGAAGCGCTGCTGAGCGGCGGGACTACGGCTCCCAGGGCGCACCGCAGCGCCGACATTTCGCAGCCTGTGCGGGGCCGTGCCCGGGGCGCAGTGCGGGGCTCGCCCGTGCATCCCGGAGAGCCGCGGTGCCGCCCCGGCGCTGCCCGGCGCCGTGAGGGGCAGGCACGGCACCGCCGCCGCCTTCCGCAGTCGCAGTCTGGGAAAAAACCCCATGTCACAGCTTTTGTTCTCATCGGAAAAGCAGGGCTTGGCCACCACGAACATATCCGAAGTTTTTTGTTTTGTTTTGTTTTGTTTTGTTTTCTCTTACGTGTTTATTCTCAAACCAGAAAACCCCAAGTCACTTGAGGTATAAAACCACCCATCCAAATAAAAGTTTCCATTTTCCGTCCCAGAAGCACATTTTTTGCACGTGTGTCAAGAAGTGGAGCTCTGTCCGAAAATATTTTATTGGCGCTGGCCAAAGAGGCTCGATTTTTTGTTTTTCCCCTTATTTCAGCAAAAAGTTCAAATTTTCAGCGCAAATACATTTCCCAAGAGGCTTCACTGTTCAGCTTGTTTTCCCTATGTTTAGGAAAAGGTTTGCTGTGCCGGGGGAGTTGTGCCAGACAATGTTGTGGCTGCAGAGGCTTCACTGGCTCCCCTCAAGCTGGGCCTCACCGTGACTCACCCGTAATATAAATTACAGCCACTTCATATGCATCCCCAGTTTTTAAATACATACTTTTGCCTGCTGGAGTGTTGCTAATTACAGTAATTCATGACACAAGGTCTGTGTTCTGAATACACTTGGCAGCAGTGATGAGGTTATTGCAAAATGTCTTCTGTCTAGCTGGAGTTATGATGTAGTTTTAGAACAGCTCTAGAGGTGTTTCCCCCTTTGGTGATCCTATTTTTTTTTATGTGTACGCATATGGTAGTACGGTCACAGGCATTCAAATGGGTATCCAGATGGAGGGAGGAAAGGAAAACATGAATCTTGAAGTAGGTGAGCAGGAATAGAAAGGAGGAGAGCAGGAAACAGGCAAACAAAAGGAAGAGTAAACCTGGGTAAAGGCTGCTAGTGCTGTGTAACATGGTCTGGGTGTTGGGGAGACAGCAGGAGAGAGTCTCCGAGCTCAATAAGGAGCAAGCGGAAAAAAAGGATGTGGAGTTAGTGGTGGCATGTCCCATTTCTGGAAGAATGGAGACAGGCAGGGTACAACAGACTGGTGCAGACCATGGCACTATCTTGTTTTGAGCTTTGGTTCTTTGTTAGATGAGGGACTTAAAGAGGCAGGAGAAAGGCAACACCACCTCCAGTGTCTCTGTCACCTGTGGATGGGGGTGCCTTCAGGGACAAGCCCCATGTCTCCATTTCCAGAGCCTACATGTTCTCACTTTTTGCCTGGATGCTGCGTTGACTAAGCAACCTGAATGTACCCTTTTCCTCCTTCCTGGATTTTTATTCATTAAATTAGCTCAGCTGGTTAGAGCATGGTGCTAATAAAACCCAAGGCTGTGGGTTTGATCACCATACAGGCCATTTACTTAAGAGTTGGACTCGATGATCCTTGTGGATCCCTTCCAGCCCAGCCTATTCCATGACAAATCTGTGATATTTAGTATCGCACGCAGCGGAGAACTGAGGCTGAGCTGCTCATTCGCTGGTGGCTGAGGACAAGGCAGCTTGCAGCAGTGGAAATGCTGGTGTGGTGTGTTGGGACTTTTGCTATTGCTTGGCGACAGCTGAAATAAAAATAATGAGTCAGAGTCTGAAGACCAACAGATGGTAAAGTGTTTTCCCCTTGCTGGCCTGAACTGAGGTGGCTTGAAGAGGGGGCTGGAAGGTGGAACTGTGCTGCTGCACAGGCCACCATCCAAATGAGCGGGCTGTATCCAGCATGCAGGCTCCGAGGGGCCGCTCCTTTGGGGGGATGGCTCCGTGTGTCTGCAGGAAGCCCTGTGTGTGGGGGTGGCATGTGAAAATGCACAGCAGCCTCAGCCCCATCACCGGCGCCTCCTACTCCCTTCCTGCAAATAATCTGTCCTTTGGTCCCATCCAGGAACTGTTTCCGCTGCTCCCTGGCAGGCTCCTGCTGCTGCTCCTGCCCACGGAGCCTGGCGTAGGTGCCTGGAGCAGGGACTGCTGGTCCCTCTCCTCACGGCTATAGGAAAGCAGCAGGCTGTTCTCCAGCAGCCACCCAGATCCTGAAAGCCAGATAGAGCAATAGGATTCATTTTTCAACATCTTCTGCATCTGGAAGGAATGTGGAGGTTACTCAGATGTGGCCACATGCAGCCGATGCTGGGGCTCTTGAGGGGAGGTGGGGTGGGAAAGGAATATTTTCCTGGAGGCAAAGAGGAAAAGCGGAGTCATGGCCACCGCAGCCTTCTCTGCTGGGAGAAGGCAGTCACACCAAGCCAGACTGGTACAGCCTGAAGGAAATAAATGAGTTGTCCTCTCCCATTTGCCAGAACGAAATCCTACAAATGGCCTTGAAATCCCTTGTGTGGTGGGTTTTCAGAATTCAGTGCTTGATACCACCTCTCTTCTACATTGAGCTTCACTTACCTGTTTTACTTTGTACTTTCATTTGATCCTGCAAGTAGATTAGATTTATTCCAGTGCTGTTTACCCATGTTGGTGCCATTTTCCCCTAAGGTAACTACATAAAATTAGTTCCTGTGGAGTGAGTTTTAATGCAGGCAGGCTATGAAGGTCTTTATCAACTCTATTCTTCACAATGACAATGTTATTGCCAGCCTATAGAGGACCTGCAGGGAGACACCACAACCCCCCCTTTTTTTTTGTTAGAAACACTGTGTGTGTAGGAGGGAAGTCCTTTATGAGCAAAATTAATACTCTCTGCAATTACACCAGTTGTTTAAAAGAAACAAAAACAGTTGGGGGTGTCTGTTCATTTTGATTTAACTACAGAATATTTGCACCAAGAAAACCCTTCTCCCAGCCTTGCTGCTTCTTCCTTTTTCCTATCTCTGCCCCAAAGTGCCTGATACAAAAAAAAATGCATAAATAAAAGGCTGAAAAAGGTCACTGGAACCAGCTCGTGAAGTTAACATTAACAAAAACCCCCACAGAACCCTAAAACTCCCCAGACCTCTTGCTCCAACAAGACCTATGGGAGTGCCATCAGCCAACACTGAACCTCACATTAGCAGCATGATTCCTTGCTGGAGGAAATCTCAGCAGTTTGCTTGCAGCCAGCAGCCAGGGTGATGTGTGCATGCCATCTCGCCTGGCCCAACACCAGCACCTCTCAGTACTCAGCAGAGCTGTGTCCTGGCAGGAGGGAATGCCCTAGCAAAGCAGGGCCAAGAAACACTTTTTTTTTTTTTTTAAAGTAAAAGGTGTGATTAAACTGTAATTAGAAGTGTTGCTTGAAACCATTAGCACTTGAGCTGGGTCATCTAAATCCAGTGAGAAACACCAGGCAGTCCACAGTAGTTGCAAGGTTTATATACCCTCTAATGTGTCTGCAAGCGTGAAAACAACGTGGGTTTCGGTTATGCAGCAGTTTTAGCAGCTGGGACGTGTTTTCTGTTTGCTCCAGGTCCCTGAGCACTGAAGTGAAAGTGTGATGCTCCCCAGGCTGAAACTGAGGAGTGGTCAGGAAAAATATGCTGCCTCTATTTAGTTCTATTTAGTGGTACCTATGGGACTTGGGGTTTCTAGCCTGTCTCTACCACTTGCTCCAGAGCTGGTCAGGTAGGTAATTGTTTTCCTCTCCCCTTCAGCACCCACTAGTGGCAGATGTTTCCTCTCTCGGGGCTGTAATTCCACTGTCGCCGGCTCCCTGGTGCAGCCACAGTTTCCACAGCCCCAACAGCTGGGCGAGAGTGAATGAGATTGTTGAAATAGTCACCTTTTTAACTTCCTCTAACTGGAAGGGCCGTGCTGTCTTGCCCAGCAAAGGAAACAGTGGTTCAGAGCAGGAATGCGAGTACAGCCACCAACACATCCTTCATCCCTGAGCCCGGCAAGCGGAGCTGGTAGGCAGAGAAGGGTGCGGCCACATCCAGCAGTCAGGATGGTTTCCTATGCAGAAACCTCCACCACCAAAAGCTCTGGCATGGGAGAGCAGCAGGATTTAATCCCTCCTGTGAGAATGTTGCAATTCTTGGTTACAGCTTCGACAGCCTCTGATTAGGAAAAGGCAAAAGCAATTTATGCATGTTCATCACAGCTGTCTTAGTACGAGACAATTAGGCTCATTGCTACTTAGAAAACAAACAGCCCAGAAGAAGCTTACGAAACAGAGCTTGCCGAAGCAAAAAATACCTCCAAAACTTCTTGTTAGAAGCACTCTAGGAGGTTTTACAAAGAAAAAAAAAACAGTTTGGGAGGGAGGAGGAAAAGAATTTCCACTGGAAAAAATCCTGGCATGGTCTAGTTTAGAAAAATTCATGCTTGTATTTTTAATTCCTGAAAAATCTTGTTTCACAAGAAAAAAAAAAGATTCCATAGTCACATTCCTAGGCAGTGGAATTCCACAGTAAGGTCTCCAGTGACTTTCCTTCAGACCTCTGTTGAAAAATGTTAAAGAGAAGTATAAGCCAGGGTTGTCTGTGCAATATGAGCACAAACAAGCTGCAAGCACTCCATCCACCCTTCCCCTCACAGTGGGTTGTCCACGTGGCCTCGCATGCTCCGACATGGCAGGACTGCTGTTTTCCACGGATAACCCGTATCTCCACACAACCTTAAAGGGGCCTGTTTTACCCAGTCCCCTCCCAGTATCATATTCAGCTCATCCGTTTCAAGTACATCAGTGCTCGTACTCAGACCTGAATTGCAAACAAAGGGGACTGCATTTAGCTGGGGAAGGTTTAAGATCCCAGCTATAATTCCAGGCTGAGGTCCCAAGGCACACACCCTGGATGCCAAATACATGCTGTGCTTTGCCAGTTAGTCTCCACTATTGTTTCTCCCCCTCGAACATCAGCCTGGGTCTGACAGTGACTCACATCAACTTAATCCTAGCTCCAGAGGCTGGAATAATTTTATCCCCATCTGGAGCAACAATGCAGTGTCACAATCCAAACGTTTTAAGGCACGAAGCAAAGAGCTTCACATTCATGGGAAACTACCTAGAGGGTCAGTTGAGGACGGTCTTCCCTGAAGCCCAAATTTTGCTTGAATACAAGAATGAGACGTGCCTGTTCCCTTGGAAGACGTGGCAGAAATCAGTATGCAATGGAAGGAAACAAGATCTGACAACACATGATTAAAAATCTACTAACAAGGGGGAATTGCTTTGTTTATTTTTTTATTGTTTTTAAATATCACCTTTTTTTTCTTTCCAGAAGTCATTATGTCCGACTCCATTAACATTCAGGTGAACAAGTCAAAGAACAACAGATGGGCATGATCTCGCAGCACAGGCACAGCTGCTGGGAGCAGGGCTTGCCTTTCTTTGCAGCAGCTAAACGCTGTGTTCTCTCCTTGCCCTCCCTCACCCCACATCCCCTCCCTCTCTGTACCAGCACAGGCGATGGCTGGCAGCCGCCGCAGGACATTCCTGCTCCAAACACAATGCAAAGTCCAGGGCAGGACAGAAGAAGGCAGGCAACTGAGGGATCACAGCATCCAGCCTCCCACCTTGCTCTCAGCCAGGCTTTCCCCTGATAGTGCGGAGGGGCAGGTGGGAGCAGCAACGGTGGCAGTACCAGACCATCCACAGAAAGCAGACCAGCCCAGTCCCCATCCAGATGGCAGCACAGGGCATTTTGGGCCATTTTTGGTCACTTTAGGAAGAGCCTCTCAAGTGTGTGCAGAACTGCCACCACATCCCCCTCCACCACCCCCCCCCCATGCCAAATTTCAGCATAGTCACTCTTTTTGCAATCCACATTAGCTCCCCTACAGCTGTGCCCCCCTTCCCTTGAGGGGGGGCACAACTGCAGCAGCCACCACTTCAGGCAAGCAACCTTTGTGCCTTCCCTCAGCACCAGTCTGGATGCATTCTCAGCCTGCCTGCAGGCCCCCCTCCCAGAGGCCGTAAAATCCCATGCTGTCGAAGCCTGGTTCACAAAGCATCCTGGTGTTAAGGTTAACTGGTTGTAAAATTGCAGCAGTTCATCACACTATGCACACTATGAGAAATGTTTATTAAATTGATTTTTGTTTCATTTCTTTAAAAAAAAAAAAGCAGAAAGAAGTTAAACACACTGCTTTGTGGCATGCTCCACAGTATGAAAAAACCCCAAGCATTCAGTTAAGCTGTCAGCGGCTCTGTTTGACCTTTCGATGCGGTCTTTGAACTCAGACCTGGACAGTTTACACTCCTCATCCCCACCTCAGCTCACAGCCATTTTCTCAGCTGCCACTAGCTCCAGGAGGGATGTTTCCATGAAGAGGCAGGGGTTTGTATTTACAGCCTGCAATTCCATCCTTTTCTTGCCTAGGGATGTGGAGAGGAGCAGTACAGGGTGCCATGTTGCACACACACAGGCACAGGTATGCAGGAGAGGCGCTGGGGCAGAGCAGGGGTCCTGCCTAGTGGCTTTTCCCCCTTCACCTCAGCCAGGTTTGGGACTGACCAACTGGCAGAGGAGCTCTGTCCTTTTGGATCCTGAGAGCTTGCAATGGGGCGAATCCCCTCAGCCCTTCACAGCTCCCTTTCTAGTCTGTGTTAACTCAGGTCCAGCTTCACAGGAGACCCAAGTGGGTAGTTTTTTTCAGAGAGGGTTTCTCAACTACTTCATTGTTCTTAAGCATGATGGTTCCTCTCTGTCCCTGTTCTCCCAGGGCTGACTCCTCCAGCTAAGGACCATTCCATCAAGTGTGGGGAGTCGGCTGGTAACTAAAGAAAGTGTTGTCCCCTATGCCAACATCCTTCTGTCCCTGCTCCCACGACCCTCCTCTAGCTGTTTCCCTCCTTGAGCACCTTTCCTGCAGCAGCCACAGAAATAGGAGATGGCCCAAGAAGCTGCCTCTGGAACTCCCCACAATGGCAAGCCACCTCTGAAATGAGCCAGAGGGTGAACTGCACCCCCTGTGGGACACAGTCTGAGCAAACTTCCTGCTCCTCCTCCTCTCACAGCTCTCAGATTCCCTCTCCAAGTACCACTTTCTCCCAATTGCTCCTGCCTGGGACAACTCAAACCCTTAAAGTACAATGCCTGAGGACACACCTGACCTGCATCGAGACCCCAGTCTGTCTTCAAACAGAGCTCCAGCTATGTAGACAGCATCAACTGAATACTGAACAATATCAAAAATACGGCATAAGGAAAAGAAAACAGAATTGAAATGCTTAATGGCGTATTTATACACATTTACCAACAGTCAACAAAAAAGGTGGCAAGTTACACATCCATTCTGTATGCTGACAGTCTTGATGCACATAGATGCAAACACACATGCTTGGATGATGCATATACATATGGACACATAACAGAGTAGATGACCTGAAGGAGCTACGCTGGGGAGCAGGGGAAGGGGTTACCTACTGCAAAACCTCGTCTCATTCTCAATGTGCACAACATGGACATTCAGGGCAGTGTTGCTTTAAGGCTATTTCTAAGGCTGAATCTTTTCTTGTCCAACCCCTCAATATGAAGATCCGTTGAAGCACTTCCTCCTCTTTACCCAGCACAACTTGATATATATATATATCTATATATATTTACCTATATACTTTTTAAAGGCCCTATATACTAAAAGGCAGGAAGAGGAAAGGGGGGAGTAGAAGGGCAGAAAAACTTCTGAGTAGATCAATTTGCCCCAGTGCAGGAATCTTCTATCCTGTAATGGCAACAGCCATGACAGCCACATGCAGTGGACAAGGTACTAGTTTTAAAATGATTGATGATCACAAGCCTCCCTCCCTATTAGATCTGAAGCTCTTTGTTGCGACAAAGGGGGAGAGTGAAATACTTTAAGAAACAGAAATACTCCTGAAGTGGGGAAAGTGATCACTAATTTAAACTCCTCCCCTTACCTGCTTCAAGGTGGCAAAAGAGCTGAGATACTGTAATTTCCAGCTCAAGTGCCCGTACGGCTAAGGAAAAGGCTTTGCTTAAAAATATATATCTGTAGAACTATACATATAGATCATCTTTTTAGTGACACTCTGATTTTATTACATAGCTCCTGGGTCACTCTCCCCCTCTATCTACATGGTGACAGAGTGGCATATAAAGGAAGCCACAGACATCAAAGTGATAACCAAAGTTACCAGATCACAAGAATGTGTTTCAACTGATGCGATCTAACATGCTAAATTACCTTGATTTTATAAGCTGATCTGCTGTTAACATAACTGGAAGGTCTTAAAAATAACCTTTTTTTTCCATAATCAGATTGTGACGATTTTTCAGCAATATTATAGTGTGTGACAATATGCTATAATTAAGAGTAATTTCACTGAACAAGAGAGTGATGCAAAGATGAAATTTTAAGCATGTATGCATATGGTTGGGAACACCCAAGCATCATCCAGTAGTACAAAAAAGCAGGATTTCTGAAGTTAAGGATTTTTTAAAATATTTTCTTCTTTTTCCAATATAATTTCTATGTGACCGTTAGCTTAACAGTGGAAACTTGGTATAGAACTAGATTCTCCTTGAAACACATGTCTATAATGAAACACTGAAGGACATTAAAAAAGTAATTTAATTTTCAGTTTGTTGTATTTGAAAAACTGGGACTAAAATTCACCCCCAGCCACTGATCTTTTAATGCAATGAATCAACGGAACTGAGCCAATTTATAAAGCTATAGCCCCAAGGGAAAAAAAAAAAAAATCACAAAACCAAAAACCATTTTTACTCATTAGAGAGTAAAAAAGTTTCAGCATGACTTCTGTTAAGGACTGACCTACCAATGGAAACAGGCTGGAGAGGAACAATGCCTGTGTTTCCCCTGGGATACATTGCATCCAGGTGATGGAGGTTGTATCCTTTCCCCTCCTCTCTCCCAGGCTTTGGACAGTCAGCCAGGCTTCCCTACAGACAGCTTGGAAAAACCAGGAAGCTGGGGTGATGGTTTGAAAAGATGAGTACAAATTAACAAAAATACGGAATTCTGCTTCAGCATCCAATGTAAAAAGTTGGTAAAACCAAGGCAAAGTTTTCTGAGACCAGGCTGCACCCTTCTCCTCCACACATATGTTACTTCTGAATCACTGAGGGTGGGGAAGGGGGAGGAAGGACTTGATCTCCTGCTACAGCAGCTTTCCCCTCACACAAAACTGATGTGTAACTAACTCAGCCACAAAGATACGGGAAAGTTTTATTTATTAAAAAAAAAAGTACTTCAAAATAAAAACGATAAGTACTGTATGGCAATATTGGAAGCATTTATATACATAATTTTCTTTGTCTGTTGTTGAAATGTGTCCTGGTCACTCGGTGGCACTTGGGGTCCCCTCTAGCGCCGTCCGCCCTGATCCCCCCTTCCCCTGCCCGGCTCTCACGGCTCAGTAGACGGAGCTGTTCCTTATGCCACAGCACAGCACCATGCTCAGGATCATCTCAAAGATCTGTTGAGAGACACAGGGCACCAGTGAGGCAACAACCAGTGTGATGCAGGAGCTCCCCCCATCCCAAGGTCCTCCACTCTACACAAACACTCTCATGCCAGAGGTAGGGGCAGGGATGCTACATCTTTGCTGTTTTCATATGGAGTCGGCCAATTTGAGATAAGGCGCTGTCCTCCCATCTCTCACTGGCAGCAGTGGTGGTACCTGACAAGCTTTTTAGCTGCCAGCTACACAGCAAACGCCTCAAGATCCCTCCAGCACTACAGCCCAGCCTTTGCACAGATGCCATGTTACACCCCCACAGCACCCCGCCCTCGCTAGGGAGCAGACCCAATGTAGTAAAGCAAGCAAATCCCTTCCCACTGCAGACCCCAGAAACAAAATATGGCAGCCTGTAGAATAAGTGGTTTTGGAGGAGGTTTCAGTGGTGCTCTGCCCTTTCAGCTGGGCTTACAGGTGTTCCTGCTCTACTGAGCTTGCCAGGTGCCTCCCCTAACATCCCAACTCCCCAGAGGGATGATGAAGCCCCCTTGGTCTCGCCATGTTCCAGAGTTCTGTGGTGCATAGGGCTGGTGCTGCTTGCAGAGTTGCAGGGGCATCCAGAGGAGAGGGACAGATCCAGCCCAGCTGGAAGAGGACCAGGGTGCCCCGAGGTGGCTTTTCCCTGTCCCACCAGGCTGTCATACTTACCATGATCACAGCAACCACGACAGCAGCGATACCAATCAGGTAGAGCTTCCCGGAGAAGAGCTCATCGATTTTTTTGTGGCAGTTCGTGTTCTGAGGCAGAGAAGCACACCAGTCAGACAGCCTGCTTTCCCCTCACCCATCCCCAGCACAAAGAAAGGCAGGTCAGCTTCCCCTGGTCCCACTTATGTCCCCAGCTCCTGGCCCCAGGACTTCCAACCGGACTTTACATCCCTCTGCACCTGTCAGTCCCCTCAAGCAGGAACAGCAAAGGAAGAGCCAAATGGGAACCTTTAACACACTTCTACACCATCCCCAAATAAATGAAATCTCTGCCCTTTATCTATTTCCCAGTAAATCCCCAAATTTCCTTGGCAGCCAAGGTTTCCTGAAGCAGCTGTGCTGACTGAAGAGCTACCTCAAAAAAGCTTTTCAGGGAGTCCTTTCGGCAGAGGTCGTCCTTCCACAAAGGAGTGAAAGTCGATGTGACGATATCGGAACCACAGCAGTCCAGCTACATGGAGAGAGGAAAAAAGAAACAAGGGAAAGCCAAGATTAGCAGACAGCAAACACATAATGCTATCCCCACCATTACACATTCTTGAAGTCACCCAAGATTGAGGAGGCATCTTGGAGAGGGAAACAAGGGTGGGGGATAAGTCACCAAACTAACTTTTTTCTTTCCATGCAATGCAGCTGCTTCCTACAATAGTCCCAGACAGATCTGGCATAGATTTGCTGGAGGGGAGTGAACCCAACTCTCTCCAGGGGTTTTGTTTCCTTCTGAATGGACCAAGTATCAGGATTAATTCCTCAGAGCTACATTCTTATTCTATTGAATTTTAATTAAATCAGGGGTGCCAAGGTAAATGAAAGGCAACTTAATCAGAGTTTGGTCCAGACTTCCCAGCACTGTGTGATGGAGAGAATACTGAAGAGAGCACAACTCTGCTTCTTAAAATGTAACAACAACAACAAACTTGATAGGCTAAGACCTGCACGTAGTGTCATCTCCTTTAGACTCTGCTTTTCCCATCCATTTTCCTGACCTCCATTATTCATTCTCCAGCACAACCACCACCATCTTACCGTTTCATGAAAGGTCTTCACCACAGCTTTGGCATTGTTTGCATCTGACTCTCCCATCAGCGCTTGTTGAAGCGCTTGATCGTAGAACTGCTTCACATCTTTGGCTATCTAGGAAAGACACAGGAAAAACTCCTTTTCAGCCAGAGGAGGAAGAGGAGGAAACCGATCCAGCAGATGTGGCTGAAGGACAGGTTCCCTCTAATGGCACTTGGAGTAGGATGAGCAGTTTTTAAGTAAATTTGGACTCCATTTGTTTGCACATGAAAAAAGGCCTGTCTTTCATAGGGCTCCAGACCCTCCAGCTGTTGCAAATATTAAGAACCCCATCCACCAGCCAGTAGATTTCAGAAAATACTATCCAACGGCTCCACAGGCTCTGTCTAGGAGATAAGGACAGCCAAGGCCTGGAGGGTGGTAAGCCACAAGCTGAGATAGCCTTCAGCCCACGTGGATGTGCTGCTGGGCTCAGGAATGCAGAAACTGCTCATTTTGACCCACACACAGATGAAGCAGGCAGGCAACACATTTCCCACTGAGGCTGCAGAGGCTGGACACACTAGAAAAGTCAGCAGAAGGTGGGGTGGACAGCCAAGGCTTTTTGTAAATATAGGCACCTCAGCTTACTGAATGGCTCGGAGGAGATGGCAGGAATTTGGGAGAGATTGCACACTACAGCCTGATGAGACAGCTCATTTGGGTCAGGAAGCTTAGGTGCATTTAGATGGATTTAAAACCCTGACTGGGTCCCTACAGACATCGCTGTCCTGTAAGTGGTTATGTGAGACACCTTATCCATACTCTAACCCTGCCACCTGGCTGGTGAACTGCAGCCACCCATGAGGGCCTGCTCCACAGTGCAGAAATCTTTTAGGGGAACTGGCCCTGTGACTTCTCCTCTAACACCTTTCAATAATTTGAGAGAGAGAGAGAGAGATAGAGATGAAAGAAAGCCATACAAGAGAAGCAAAAGAAAAACATAAAAGCAAGAAAGGGAAAATGCTTTCTAGAACATCTGCTCTTGGCAGCACAGGCTGGATTAGCATACGAAAAATGAAACTGCAGCAAGATGATGCATGATTTCAATCAATTATCCCAGAACTCCTTCATCACTACTCAAAAAAGCTTGCTTTGGAGGATGATATTCTCCAAGCAAACCCTTTCATTCTGGTACATAAAAATTAAAAAAAAATTAAAATCTATTTATTGCCTCCCCATTCTGAATTTACAGCATCTCCAAGAAGGCAAGCTGAGGGAGAGACTGCCTCCAGCTTTGACAAAAAGTGTCCCTTCTGGAAGCATCTCTTGATTGCTGGGATCATCAATGCTTCCCTCCCAGCCTGAGCTGCTCCCAACCAAGGCAGGGAGAAGCAAACTTGCCTTGTGAGCAGGGACTTCAAAATAGCCCATTCATCATCAAGGCTGCAAAACTAGCTGATGCCAACAGACAGCCACCCTTCATTTTAAACTGGAAAATTAATTTTAGGGGCTGAGGTCATCACTTCTCTATTGGGAAATGCTACATTTCTCAGCTTTATGCTCTAGTGGCCAAGCACTTTCTCCCAGGATGGGACACAACAGCCACGGGGTCCCTCCTTATTCAGCCTTCACTTTTTTTTGCTGTCAGTTGCAGTTGCACATCTCGGACTCTTCAGGATTCACAAACTAACATCTACAGGAGGCACAGCCACTCTGCAGAGGTTAATTAGTTCACTAAAGTTGCTAGGAAACAGCACTGTGCCTGCACAATAATGTTTAGCCACAGAAGAGTTTATTCCAATGAAGTCGTGCTCTCTCCTGAATGACTACAAGGGTGTTCCCATCCAGGCCGAGCCTTTGAGCCATTGCTCACATGCATGAGAAAGCTGAGCAGGCCAGCACCTACTTACACAGCTGGCTAACGTCTCTTAGGAAAGTAAACACATTTCCTGCTCTGCAGAGAGTCTAACCTTGGCTTTGAGCACAAGCAGTCCCTTTCTCTCCTCCAAACCCCTGAGGCCCAGTGATCAGCACCCAGCCCGCTGCTTGCTGCAGCACAGCCGTGGTTCCCGTACACGGGCAGTTCTGCATTTTGAGACCAAACCTGTGTGTGCGAGCACACGTGACCATAGTGAAGCAGAAACAGAAGGTGAAAAGCTGCAATTTCCAGTTCTACCCTTCAGCTCCTCCAGCCAGGAAACTGATGCCTCAGGTTTTAGCTTTTATATTTTTCAGATTCTGTGCTGCTTTAGTGTGTGGGTCTGAGCTTCATACTAGGGGATAGTAAGCTCTCTTCACAGAGTAGGGAGACAAAACAATTCCTTCTCTAGCTGGGGACCAAGGACAACCCATCCAGATCTCAGGCCCAAGAGCATAAACAACAGTGGACTGAAGAGAGAAAAACAAGAAGGACGGGACTTCAAGGGCTGGAGCTGTAATCAGACAATTAGCTCCAATATTCAAATGGACCAGAACTTACAAAAGTGTGAGACCCCATGACCGGCCGTCCATTTTTGTTACCATTTTGGGTTCACCTGGGGTGTAGCCGTGGCTAGGCTCTTGTACTGGCCAAGGTGGATCTCTTGAGGCCTCCTAATAAATACCTACTTTATTCTTTAGCTCCATCTAGTCTCTGTTCTAGGTCAGCCTTCACAGGGCATCAAAACCTTATCTGAGCAGTCCCTAGGCAGGGTGCCTGGGACAGACACAGGACCTACACCCCTCATGTGTGCACAGAACGTGGATCACAGTTGGCAGACAAATGGCCTGAAGCAGGTGATATGACACTGCAGAAGAGCAGGAAGCACCAAGCAATCCCGTTAATGCAGGCTGTCCCTGAACGCTATTCCCGCCCTTTGGCACTACCCGGCTGGGTTCGCTCCTCGTTCCCTGGCACCGAGGGCGTGCAGATGGCTTTCCTTCACAACTTCATGCATGAATCCACTCCCTCTGTGACTGACAGCGTGGCAGCAGGAGGAGACCCAAGCAGACAGGCTATTTTTATTCGAGACATCACTACATACCCTAAGGGGCAGCTGCTACCTTCAAGTGCTCACATTTAAAGTTCTTCAGCTGGCTGAGAGGAGGGAGGTGGCCTACCCAGGTCACACCACTAATCCGAGCCCCGTTACTCAGTCTGGGAGCAGTTTGTGAGCAAAACAGCTTATGCTGGGATCTGCTGCAGTTCTGCCCCAACCTCCCAGTCCCACAAACACAAGTGTTAGAGCCTTACTTGGTCTTTGTTGACAAAACCCCAAATTCCAGCTGCAACTTCGCAGGCAAACAGGATCACCAGGCAAGTGAAGAACTGCAAAGACAAATCAAGAGAGGGATCCTTAACATATCTGCAGCAATTAGGTGGGGAGAGGTGTGGAGCAGCACTTCCACTGACAAAATCAGAGCAATGTGTCATCTGACTTCAAACTATTTTCCCTCTCATATGTGCACTGAGCCCAAACACATTTTCCTGTAACTTGTCACATGCCACCCCGTGTCCAGATTGTTGAGCAGGGATTAGCAAAACCTTTCCCACAAAGGGATTGGAAGGGATGAAGATGCCCTGTGTAGCACAAGATACATTGCTCTGCTTCATGCACCTGCAGGACCATCCAGACAAGGTTTCTGCTCTGCCACAAATGCTCTGAGGACTGGAATTGCCAGTGCAGGGTTAAAAGCACATTTCAGCTGCTGAGGAGCTGGAGATGTCAGGGTGTGATTTATGGCCAGCTCTCTGGCATCCACAGCCTGCAAGGCTACTGCAATTTTTTGCATAAACACCAACACTGACGTTTTCCCACAGTCCCACCCTGTTTGTGCAATTCCAGCAGTCCTCCCTGCCATCCTCCCTTTCTGTTCAGATCCCGGGAACACATTGTGAAGGTTGGTCTGTTGGACTGGGAATGGGAAGCTGAAAACTCGTACACCAGGGTCACAGGAGAAGGCACAGAGAGGCATGCTCCATATGCAGCCAACTTCACCTCTGTGACAACATCACTCAGTGACTTCTTCCTGGGAAAAGCCCCAAAGTGGGAGAAGTTGCCATGAAAGTCAAGAAGCAGAAGAGGTAAATGCAGTCAAGGAAAGACAAAATTACAGTATAGGGTGGGAAAACAGCCCCTTGCTCCCGAGCAGTCTCTGTTCAAAATACAGTCAGGACATTTTCCCCAACAACAGATGAAACAGAAGTTTCCAGAATGATGCCATGACCTGGCTCTCACATGCAAAAGTAAAGGGTTATCAGCAAAATGGAAACAAGACTATTAACCTGACAGCAGGAAAGGACTTCCAACATCCTTGTCCAGTTCCTGAACAATCAACTCCTATGTGAACATCTATCTATTCTTAATTTTGTAGGAACATCTTTGAAAGACTAGGTCTCACATCTCCTCTAAGGACTCACATCACCCTAAACTGTGGGTGCAGTGCCATTCTAAGTCTGGTTAAGCACTAGGGCTCACTCTTGCAGTGGTTACCCTTCATTTATTCCAGATGTGGAGGTACAACTTCCTGCAGATTCAGTTCTTCTGTAAACTGGCTGCAGAGCACCAGGAGATGCAGCTTGATGCTATGGGAACATAGTGGTGGTCCTGGCCAGGCAGCTGGCTGTGTCCCAGCCTCTCTCCAGGGAGCAGAGCCTGCTCCATGCCAAGTGGCTCCCTCCTGTCTTCCTTAGGTCTTGCTGCTCAGCTTCCATGCCACCTGTGGCACAGGATTTTAATAGCATGGAGCTTCCTGGTACTTTTCCCCATTGCAGTAAGCCCAAAGTCACTCCTCAGCTAGGTGGAAGAAAGGAGAGCACGACTGCTTTCATAAAACACCCCAAGGATGCTGCCTGTAAATGTGGAACACAGTGGGAGCCTTGGCCAGTGGAAAGAGTCCTCATGGGGCATCTCCAGACTTTTCTTGGCAGCCAAGGTGTGAGCAAACAGGAGCAGTGCATAGCAGCTAGAGCTGCTAATTTCAGCCAGAGCAGTCGGTTTCCCTGTTGGACCTCGAGTACATTGTGCCATCTGCCCTTCTAATCCTCTAACTTCAGGAGGGAGTGAGAGGTAGTTCAGGGTCTGCAATCACTTGCATTAACAAAACAAAATAAAAACCCAAAGCTCCCAAACTGTGCTCCAACACCCCTTGTCAGATTTGAGTGCAGGCTCCTTGTATTCCCAGCAGCTGGGATAATGCCTGTGAACTCCTACTGGAGCTCCCATCCACTACGTTCAGAAGTGCTTTATCAACACTTGGGAAAAACATCCCCTTATTATTGGGAATCAGCAGCAACCAGAGGTCAAGTCCTCTGCAAGAGTGAGGCAAAGCAGCTCCATTTCCCTCTGTCCCAGTGGAGCCCACACCCATGAGTTGCTACACTGCCACCAAGAATCCTCCAGTCCAATGAAGCCGAGTGCTGGAAAGTAATTCTAATGAAAAAAAAAATTGTTTTACCCTTCCAGTTTTATTTTTTATGCATCAAGTTTAAACTGAACCACATGTGAGAACTTGCTTTAAATAAATGGGTCTCCCTTGCTCCCAAGGTAAAGGCTTTTGGTGTGGCTACAGTTTATCCAATTAAGCTCATCCAGTGCCAGGAATCCTAAGTTGCTGCTGCCTCACATCAAGGACGCCTGTAGCACTTCAGTAATGGATTTTCCAGGATGTACCTAGATGTTCTCACTAAGAAATTATGCAAAGTCTTTGCTGTTTCCTTGTCCAAACAGATAAAAATAGTAGATGAGTCCTTAAAAGAATTAGAATTGCTACAGGCAGCCTTAAAACAGAGTGAGAGGAGATGGTATAGGAGATACCAGGTAAGAAAGAGGGTTTAGTGGGTGCTTGGTAAGACAGCCAGACTATGGTGGGAAAAAAGGAAGGTGGCGGTTCATGTATAAGAGAAAGTCTCTAGGAATCCTGCTGATCTCACCCCATCTGCCCTGCAGCCAGGCACAGGCAGGACATTGCAGCATGCCTGCCAGCTCAGCCAGAGCACCAGGCTGGGCAGAGATTCCCTCAGCCACGCAGCACTGCCTTGCTCCTTGCAAAGGTCACCTAGCTCCCACCTTTGTGCTCACACATCCTCCCAGCCCTGCTTGTTGGGAAAGACCCCAGCAGGGGAAGCACAGCCATGTGCCATCCACCAGGGAAATCAGGGTGCCAAGTGACTTGCAAAGCTTTGTGTCTCTTACCGTTCCCAGAAGACACTGAGACTCCTGGATAGCGCCGTAGCATCCCAGGAATCCCACGAACATCATGACAGCTCCCACTGCGATCAGGATGTAGATTCCTGCAAGGCACAGTGAGAGGCAGATGTGTTACTGCACAGCTTTGTCCCTCATGTCTGGCTGGACAGTCTAGCTCCTGGGGCAGATAATTATGGGCGTGCAGAATTAAGGCTCAGGAGGTGTGATGGCAGCAGACACAGTAGAACACAACATGCACAAGTTGGGTCTCAAAGTGTTTGAAGCTGCCAAACTGCAGCTTTAATAACTCCATCACCTCCAAAATGAGAGGAAACACTGAGAATAGCACTAGGCAGAGGATGTAGGAGGCATGACAAGGGCTCTGTAGCATCCTCACAGCTGTAGCATGGAGCTACCCTGGCATGCTGTTTTAAATATTTAAGTAGAAATGGAAATTATTAGTTAGCATATCTTGTAAAATAAGCAGTAAGGCACGTGGATTATTTATATTAAACATCATACAAATATTTATCTGGCTAACATTTTAAAGGCAGACGAACCACAAAACCAAGGGGACAGTACTGCTTAAACATCTCACTTAAAATCTGGTGCCCTTTTTTTTGTTATAGGTTCTTCCACAGAGAATACAACATCTTTAACTTATTGAATTTGCACAGGCAACTTGTACCATAACTAGTTCAAAGCTTGAAATGAGGCATCGGGAGTGGTTCAGAATACAGAGGAATAAAAGTTTATTCATTCAGGAAACAAGAGCTTAGCTCAGGGCTCAAGTCTGCTGCCGTGAGTAATCACCATGGTCTCAGCAACCACGAGACTGGTGAAGCCATAGTGATTACTCAGCCAAACACTACCAGCTCAGTTAAATTTGACACAGCTTTTTGCTGGTGTATCCCTTATATTTAGTGCATTTTTGGTTAACTAATATTCTCAAGTATTGTGGTTCTACTATTAAGTGAATCTTATTTCCCTTTCAAAATCAATTTGATACATGCAAAAAAAAAAAATCAGGCAAGACTGCAGTCACTATTTCTAATGAACAGTGAAAAAAACCAAAAAAAAAGAATCACGATGAGGATAAAAGAACATGGGGCATCACAGAGGTACCAGCAACACAGTGACTCTTACTAGTGGTTGGGAGACACATCCCTACAATGAAATGTTTTCTTCTGCTATGAGTGAAAATGTTTTAAAGTTATTAATCAGACTGTCAGCTCTCCTTTAGGAACAGCCCTAACATATAAACAGAGCTCAAGATTAAAACTATTTGTACATGCTTGTGATGTTTAAGGTTTTTCTTATCTCTGTAGCTTTTAAACAATCTTCTGATAATTAAAGTGCAAAGTCTAAAGGCCACGCACTGAGAGCGGAGTCAAGTCAAGTAAACCCTTCTCTAAAACACCAGAGACACAATAACGGTCTCCACTTGTTTAACACTGCCTTACAGATTCTTCAAACTTGGGAAAGGCTGTACTTTGGCTCCCACTTCTTCCCTCTGAAACAAAACTCACCAACATGCCAGAAGCACAAGCACAGATGCAAGGGCTGACTTGGCGAGTGGCAGCGGCGGAAACGCCGCCCCAGCGGCTCTGGCGCTGGGATTCTCCGGTGTTTCTCAGCAGCACCGTGCTCACTCTATTTTTAGGCACTGCAGGAGGGAGGAAGCCAGCTGCAGGGGAAGTGCCACAATGGAGCATGCTGACCCCACAGGAAGCCCCTCTTCACAAAACCTGACGGGAGCCATGGCCGGAGACACCAACATCCTTGCGGCAACACTGTCAGCACCGGGGCCGGAGGTGCGAGCTGCACCTCCCAAGGTGTTCTGGAGGAGTTTCAGTAGCACCTGGAGCCATGAAAACCCAACAGGCCAAAAGCTCCCCAAGTGGGGATGAGACACCTCCTTAGGTGAAGGCGTGCAAAGAAAGGGAAAACAAGCAAAAGAAACCTCCAATAAGAGTTTCTCGGAAAGGACAGGCCAGCAGACTAAGTTCTGTAGGCCTGCCTGAAGTAGAAGGAGGTGGTTTTGTCCCAATGGCTGGGGATAACATGAGGTGGAGCATCTGGTTAGGGAGACAGGATGGCAAACAGTGGGCTGGTCTGTGTGCAGGACAGAGGGGCCCCAAAGGCTTGGATGTGGTAGGAAGGCATTAATAAACCCTGTACAATGAAGGCTTCTGCTGGACACCTGCCAAGTCCCAGAGAGATTGATGGAGACTGTCAGATGCTGCATAACTGCTGTCTCACCAAGAACAACATACCAGTAGTGGTGTCCCAAAACACAGTCTGCTCACTGTCACCAGAAGCTGCTCATGCCCAAGAACCAGCCCTCACCACTCCAGCTTGTACCAGTGACGCTGCTGGCCTGGGTTTGCAACCCAAACCACCATAGCAGATTTTTCTGTTTCAAGTACTTGGCAGTTCAACTGACGAGTCTTCATCACAAGTCAGAAAATCTACTTTCCTCATCCCTGAGTGCAGCAGTTTCTGACTTCTTCTCCCATGAGGACAGGAGAGAGAAGACAAAGCTGTGCTAGAGGCAAGTCATTTCCACATCTGACAAGTCACTATCCATGCCAACCACCCAGTATATATGGGTAACAAACAGATGCAGCACATTTGAAGACCAAGCAGCATGATGCTGGGACCTCAACAACCAGGTCACCACAGACAGAAGGTTTTGGTCTATTTTTTGCAAAATAAAGACTGAAGGCACCTTCTGGGCTGAACAAATATTGCCAGGAGATGACAGTCACAGAGCAGCTGAGGTTGAAGTGACCTCAAATGATCCAACCTTTCATGAGACTAGGAACCTTAGGAGAGACTATGCAGAACTCTGCCCAATTATATATTGAAAACCTCCAATGAGAGAGACTCTATTGTGTCCCTGGGGAGGTTTTTCCAGTGAATGATTGCTCTCACTGTAAAAGATGTTTTTCTGATATTGAGATCATCAGGAAAACAGAGGACCCACTGGTGACCAGGAAAGTTTGGTCTGAAAACAAGGAAATGAAAGCCCACTGAGACCCTCAACTGATGGAGGAGACTAAGAGGAAACACAGACATTTGCTGTTTTAGAGAAGTTTTCCAGTGACCTCTGTACTTGCTTCTTGCTGGGATTTCTGGCAGCTTGAAAAAAACCAAAACCAATCCTGACCCGATGAACTCCCACCCCAGGCAGGCTGTGCAGACCTTGGACTGTCAAGTGAGGTCCCGGCTTCCCGCTTCTCTCCCTGCTCTCACTTCCCCAGCCCCTCATCAGAGCCAGCACCGCTATCAAGTGAGGAAACAGCCAGAAGGAAAGGAGGGGAGGGAAGATGTGCACCACGTGCAGCTTCCTGAGCAGAGCCCAGCGGATGCGAGTGGTGTGGAGGGAGCAGCAGGAATGCGCAGCCAGGCGGGGGAGAGGGCAGCACTGACCAGCCTGAGCTCAGCAAACCACAAAAAAGCCCTGGAAGGATTCTGGAATAAAGGCCAGCTTCATTCCCAGGCAGAAACAAGCGGCTGTTATGGAGTTGCCTTTTGTTACAGAGGGCCAGAGCACAACAGCCTCTCCCAGGAGGCAGCAGAGCAGGACTCTGCGCCGGAGTTTATTTAAAAACAAGCACAAAATATTTACTGCAAAAATAGCATGTGCAGTGAGGAATGCCAGTGGTGTTTCTCCATAGAAATGCCATGCTGAAGGCTGAGAAAGCAAAGGAAGGCAATCCAAGTGCCCAATCACATGCTTTGAGTGGTGTTTGTTTTCCCACACCCATCCTTCCCCTCAAGGAATGGATCTGGTGGGGGGGTCTCCACTTTCAGACAGGGTGCCAGGCAGCTGGGGGACTATTTCACAGCAATCACAGTACAGACTGGAACGACCAAGCCCTTTTCCCAGAAAGCAGCCTGACACATCTTAGCTTTCATTCCTGGCACACAGGGACGATGACGCCTAGTGTGGTTCTGGGCTCCGTGTCTGTGAGCAAGGCACCTGTCATCCCCATCCTGAATAGAACATTATCCTCCTCAAAGTCAGAGGAGACTCCTCACAAGCCTCCCCCTCTTCTGTGTAAGCATCAGAGACTGGTTAACCCCTAAAATCCTCTCCTGTGTGAGGAACTCTTGACTGAAATGGTTATTTGCTCCTTCAGGCACAATTTGGCATGAGCAAGCTCCATCTGCCTTTCACATGGCACTTCCCAGCTCATTTTTATTGCAGCTTTCTCTGGGGTTTTACACCAAGCAGCGCTGTTTGCTGTAAACAAAAAGTGAAATGAGAGGTATAAACTGCAATCTGCAGTGCCTGCAGCCATGCTGCCCCCTCACACAGCAGCAGAATGTAAGAGAACAGCTGCAGCTGCAGCCACAGTCAAGTACAGGTGTTCATGGTACCAAGGCACCTCCACATCCTTCAGCAGCACTACACTGTGATTTCTAACCCTATGGCATGATTCTCTGATAAGGCAGCAGCAAGAAAGATTGCCACAACTGCCACACATAACCAGCCACACACCAAAGCAAGCTGTGAGCCTCAGGACCTGTACCTGAGAGTTGGAGAAGTCAGAGGAGTGGTGTCAATACTGCCTGGAGTCCTCTATCTCCTTTTGAGATGGAGCCTTAGAGCAGAAAGCTTTAGGAAAGAGACCAACCACTCTCAGCTTCACCTCCTCCTCTGAACTCAAAGCAGGAGCACAGGAACCATGCTATGATCTCCTCCCTCAAGAGCACCATGACTGGGACATGATGACCAGAAAAAGCAGCAGCAGTGACCAAACATCATCTCTCTTTCCCCAATACAACCAGGGCATGTGCTGCTTTAGGCCACAGGGACCTGGTAAAGCTTTAGGAACACCCCCAAACATCAGAGACAGGAAACTGATAGTAATGGAGCACTTCTCTTGGTTTGATGCTAGGTGGGAAAGAGGAAAAAAAAGCAGCCAAGAGGCCAGCTTAGCTCCCAGCTCAGGCAGCTGATGCCTCCACAGAGGGCCCTTGACCTGCAGGCCAGGTAGGAAGCAGGATGCTCAGTTCTGGGAGCAGGGGAGCAAAAAAGGCAGTATTCAGTGTCAGTACTTGCTTTGGCATTAAAGCAGCATAGCTGGTGCCTGCAGGGTTGTAAAACCCATGTCCTGTCCCTGCTGAGAAATAAAGAAAACAGGAAGAAATAAACAGTCTTAAAAAAAGGACACGATGAAAAAACAAACAAAAGAAGGAACAAGCACCGGAGTGTCCCTCTAAAACAAGCAGGGAGCAGGCCAGCCCTGGCTAGCTCTCCTCCCATGCCCCACCACGGCCATCAGAGATGTTGTGCAGCTCCAGGCATGGGCATTCCTGGACAGCACCCTACTTCTCCCTTCATTTCAATCCTCTCCCAGCATCCTTAACTCATTAGCTAAATGGAAGCCAGCCACTGCCTCCAGGTCACCATGGCACTATTTACAAAAGACAAAAAAGAAATCAAGTAAGAAATTCCCCCCCCCCCCGCCCCCAGCACAACAACATGCTTCCTGGGAAGGCCAGGCAGCTCTCCAAGCTGCTCCTGTCCTCCCCATGGGATGGGCTTTAAAAAGGGGCTGAGAACAGACAAAAGAGAGATATTTATTCTCCCAACAGGCTCCTGCGGGGAGACTCAGCACATTCAAGAGTTTTGCAAGCCTCTGAGGAAAGGAGGGAGGCTTCAGTGCCACCCTGCTGTTGCTCCTGGCCTGGAGATGCTGAACTTCACCACTGGGCTCATCACCACTGCTGCTGCAGGGAAGGGTGGAACCATCAGACAATGGCAGGGAGACTCCCTCCTACCCCACACCACTCATTGTGGAAGAACACTCTTCCCAGCAGCCAAAGAAATAACCATGATGTTCTTCCTGGCAGCTCGGGGGCAAGATGCAGCAGAGAATGGAAAGTCCCTCCAGGACAGGGTTGAGGCAGGAAAAAAATGGCTGTGCAAGCCAGCCAGCAAAGCAGGATCTCCCAGACATTTTTGTCCAGTTGCCTGGTGGAATTGGCCCACTAGAGCTGGCAGTGCTTTCTTCAAAGTGGGGTGAGAGAGAGGGGGCTGGAAAAAGAGAGGGTTTGCTGGAAGATGACAAGTGGGAAGCCCCTCCATTCCTCTCCACCCCTTTTCCCAAGGAAAACATTGCTGCTCTGTAGCTGCTAATGACTTCCAGATGGAGCAACAGGGTCACAAAGCATGGAGAGCTCTCATGGGGAGATGAAAGCCTGGACATGCTGCCCCCATCTGCAAGAACAAGGCAAGGAGAAGCCACGAGCACCTCTCTGTCACAAACACAGAGGGGTGGTGGGGAAATCCCCAAAGAATGTCCTCATGTGCACACACTTGTACCCAAATCCACTCCACACAGATGCCACAGAGAGGTTTCTTCTCCTTTGCCTACCCAGGGAACACTGGAAGGAGGCTCAAGTTTTGTCAATTCAGCGCACCTGCAAAAGCTGTGAGGAAGTCTATGGCACATCTCCAGGACTGCAATGGACAATGGTGGCACAGCACAGGTGAGCCAGGCTGGAATATGCTGGCCCATCCTCTGCTGCCCCAGCCTACAGCACTTCTGGGCATTTCTATGGGCCCTGGGATCTCACCAGGAAAAAAGCACAAATCCCACTGGAGGACTCCTTGTAGGTTTTGCATGCTGCAAACACAGTGCAGGTTTTCATGCTGCAAACACAGTGCAGGTAGCTGTCAAAGCTACGGGTTTAAACAAAGCTCCTGAAAAGCAAGGAGCCACCTCTGGCACAGGTCCAGGGCAGCAAAGCCAATGGGAGGGGACAAAGGAAAACAACTACATTAGCTGTAGTTGGATAGCTCTGAACCCAAAATAACCTGACGGTACCCATGTATTTTTAAAGACATAACCAGTTTTAGTCTGCAGAGTAAATGAGGCACAGGGGTTGGTCACGACCAAGGCAGAATGAATTACAATTAAATGTAAATTAAATGGAAATGCAATGAAATAACATGTTGCTTTCTTAATAGAAATTTAATTCTGTGACAAGAATACAAAAAAAAAAACAAAAAACAAACCTATACGGTCAGATACATGGTTTAAGCCAGAAAAGAAAGCACTACGAAAGTGTTTTGCCTTAAAACTACTACTTTAAAAATAATTCCAGTATTATTGAAGGAGTTGATCTGATGGCAATTAGAGGAAAATCCAGAACAAGTAAAACTCAGCTTTTGGTTTTTTTCCCTTTAAGGGACTAAATAATTAAATTGTCCTTAACTGTAAGTAAGTTTATTTCCAAGACAGAAAAATGCATGTACTTCTATTTTTAAAAATCCACATATATTATTTTTTAAATAATCCATTTTGCTCAGAGTGGTCCAAGGCCAAATGCAAACCTTGGTTTCCGCTGCCAAGCACGCAAACCTGGCCACAGCTCACATGTCTGGTGGAAAATCTCCAACACAGGGGGCCTTGACAAAGTAAAGCACAAATGGGTGAGAGAAGAAACCAGCCCTGAAGCAGCTGTGTGCATCCACAGGGATCCCTGCAGCGCCTCATTCCAAGACTGAAGGTGGTTTTTGACTGCTGTTTGTTACAGAACCTACAGACCAGGAGCCTCAGGCTCTTCTCCAGCCTTTCACAACAAGTCTAGCAAAAGATGTGCTGTTGAGTCTAACCCCACCATGTATAGAAGTTGGCACTAGCTCTAGAAGATGCCTAACATTTCCAGAGGGATGGGGACAAGGACGGGAGTGGGAACAGAAACCAAGACCTCCTCATTGCTCATGGTGGGTCCACAGCCATTGTAGCACTGCTGATGTCTAAAACCTTTGCAACACACTGGAGCTCTGCTGAGCCCCCTCTGCAATGAAAATCTCCCAGAAATCACTGCTTTTCATCTAAAGCAGTCCTGAAAAGGCTAATTAAGCTAAATTAGCTGAAAAAGCTAATTAAGTTATGGATGGAAGGGATAGCTCCTCCACAACCACTTAGCCAACACAAGTCTGTCTGGAATGTTCTGCACTGCTGGTCACATCTGGGACCCATGGCAAGAGTGGCCACGGCATCCTCATGTGCTGTAAGGACAATAGGCAAACCTGGGGAAAGCTCAGGGAGATGTCCCCATCCCTACCTTACGCACTGCCACTCAGCAGTCCCTCCTCTCTGCAAGGGTCAGAATTCCCGGAGCCCAGCAAAATCTCATGACACGACTTCCAAAATCCTGAAGACACCCATGAAAGCTTGCAAGCAGCTGCAGTTCAACTCAGATATGTACTCATTTGTAAGAAACATTTCAAAGGCTCCCTCTGCTTTCTGGCCCATTTATTCCAGACCAGTCTGCATGAAAAGCAGCTTGAATTTGTTTCCAGGGCAGAAATCATTATCTTGGATTGTATTTGTTTCGAGGAGGATGGTGAAGACAGTCTGATTCACCCTAAGGAAGCCTGTGTTCCCATTAGCCCATGTCCCTTCCACACCTCAGCAGCACTCACAGGCACATTCATCACCTTAGTCCCAAGCCATTGCTGCCCTCAGCTGCCCCCCTCAGGATTTGCTCCCTGACTGGCTTGGGAGGCAGATAAACATTACCTAGGGAACTCCTCCTCCAAAAAAAAACCCCCCTTGCCTGTTGGGACAGTGACACCCACCAGGATGACCAAGGAGAGAGGCAGCAGTGGCAGCAGCCTCGATGGCCAGGTTTACCCCACCACTGTATGCCTGTCCAAAACCTCACACTCCCACCCTGTGCCACCACACTCCAGGGAGGAGACACTGCCCAGCCGAGGATTTACTAATAAAACACACAAAACCTAGATCGCGGCAAAGCAAACTCCTTCCTCACCCTAAAGCCACGTGGAAAACCGCACCCAGCTCAGGACACTTCTGCACTCTTCACGGCGGCTGGCCCCGCTCCCAGGGCCCAGCTAATTAGAGGCACAGGTCGTGCTGCCCTGTCACTTGCCGTCAGCAGCTGGAGGCAGATTTCCTATTTTGGCTCTGGCAGGAGAGAGACCATGCGGCTGCTGTGCTCCATTCCTTGCTGGGCAGCTTGAGGGAAAGCACAGGAAGGGCAGAAGCAGGACCAGCACCCAGTGATGCTCCCAGCACACAGGCAGCCCAGCAAGGGGGAGGCGTGAAATCCTGGGGTGTGGATTTAAGGCAAACAAGAGCTGAGGTTTTTGTTCCTGCCCTCCTCAAAGCATTTCATCCACAACAGCCATCTCCAGGCATCACATAACCAAATCTTTGAAGGATGGGGAACCTGGCTTTTTCCTTCCACTGTCATACCACCAAGAAAGGGCAAAAGTAGTTAAGTCCAGAGTCACTTGCCTCTTCAAGATACCCAGCGGCTCTTAAATGCAGTGACGCCACAGCACTAATTTATTGTGGAGAGATTAGAACTGTTCCAATTTGTACTGGTATCTGCAGAGAGAGACCAGCTCAGCCTTCTACGGGCTCTCCTAACACCCTGAATCACAGTTCTGTTATTTGTTTGGGTTTTTTTTCAATGGTACTTTATGTGTAGGATCAGTAAATATCTGAGAAGTGGTTAGCCAGTTGTTAGCAACTTATCAATGCCTCTAGCTATCCTGAAGGATGTTTCCGGCCTTGTGACTAACATCTTCCCAGCCTCCAGACTGACAAAGCATTCCAGACACAGTATTATCCAACAGCAAGAAGGATTTTGGTTTCTGAACTTCAAATAAAGCAAATAAATGCCTATGAGACCATAAGCCAAGCTCAGATGAAGAACAAGTATTTTCCTTTATAGTTATGAAAGCATGGAACTAAGGTGCTCCAGCTATCCCCATCCTGGTACTGCTTGGTCATAACAGTGCTGAAGCAGTTAAAGCATTTGCTAGAGCATTGGATCCAGAGCCAAAATGGAAGTGTCAAAAGCCAAGACTGCAACAAGTGGTTAGGGGATCAGATGGTTTGCACGCTGTGCTGAGGAAAAGCCCATGAACAAGGGCCCATTTAATAACCTCCAGGCCAGCCCACAAGACAACTTGTGCACGCAGTGCCAAAGTGCTGGGGAGGAGGGGCAGCACTTGTGGGAAACCCCAGCCCGCAGGAGCCCCTTCCCTGGGCTGGAAAGGCGAGCAGGGGAACAGCTGCCTGTGCCCTGGGGGCTCAGAGGTGGCTGCTGTGATGTTCTGGTCTGGGAGCTCAGGGCAAGGACTGCTCCTTTCCTCCTGCAGCCTGAAGTACCATGCCTGGCACTCTGTAGCTTTGCCGTTCCCCACAGCTTCTTTCTCCCACTTCCCCGTTGCCCTCAAATCCATTATTTTTCCTCTCCCATAACACACAGACACCCTGGAAAAATAGCCTTCAACAAACAGCTCCATCTCTGGGATAGGGAAAAGGACACACAAAGAAACCAGGAGACACCAAATCCCTGCTTTCCTACTTCCCCTTCTCGCTCAGTACACACCCTAGGATGGAAGTTTTCCTCCTAGGAAAACTCTCCTCCAGTGTTTATTGTTTCCCCCTGTCCTGCAGCACCACAGCAAAGCCTGGCTGGCCTTTAAAAGCCTCCTGACAAATCCCGGGACCAGCGCCCTGTGCCAGACACCAAAAAGTGGTTTGCAAAGGAAGAAAAAAACAACAGAGCTCTGGAGGCCAAGCCCAAAGAGGTTCCCGTTCCCAAAAGCAGGAACATTGTGTGCATGTGTATGTTGCATGTCATAGAAGAAAAAGGAAGGCGTATCAGTTGTAAGAGAGAGGAAAAATGGGGGGGAGCAAGGGTGGGGGGGAAGCAAAAAGAAATCTCAGCCTTGAGACCCCAGAGGTCTGGCTGGGAAAGGCAGCAACTGAAAGAAATTCTCTGCTGTTATTACTGCATGGAAATTACAGCTGCCAGAAGGAATCCAGGCCAATCTGTTGCTGAATATAACTTTAAAAAGACAGCCAGCCTCAAATCACAGGCTGCTTACGGGTGTCGGAAAGTCAGTGTGGTGGTGGGACCCACAGTCCTTCCCCAATGCCTTCTAAACAGCAAAGGCTGAGGACAAAGACAAAATAAGGGTGGAAGAGTAAAAGATGCTCAACAGGCAGGAGGGAAGGACTCTGCGCCATGCTCCAGGTCCCCCAGGTTTGGGGAGAAAGCGTTAACTATGGAGGTACAGTTGTTAGCCCCCCAAAAGGAGGAGAGGTTTGGACTGGTTCCTGGAAAGCAGAGAGTTTAACTTCTTGTGAGCTCCCTTTTCTGTTTTTAAAAATGAGATCTACAAAGGGGAAACGCTGCAAATAGAGCTCTGGGTGTGAGGCAGGAGAAGAGAGACAGCAAGAGAGAAAAACCCACAGCTATTTACAGCAGGAGCATCTTCTGTAACCAGGGACAGAGCTCAGGCATGCTGTTTCATGGGCAAGCAGGGAAATGCAAAGGAAAACCCTTTCCAGAAAGTAATTTTAGCTACAGGTGAGAACAGGACATTGGATCAGACGATGTTCCCAGCCCTGTCAGCTTGTGCTCCAAGCCAGCTCCTGACTGGCAGCCAGCCCCTCCTGCAAGCTTCTCGCCCTCACCTGTGAGGGATCATTGGAGAGCCGGGGAAAACCAGGGGCTTTCAGCTTCCAGCACGCCAGCATGCTGTCAAATTAACAAAAGTCATGCTAAGCTTAGCCATGGTGCACAGAGGCTCCACCTGCCCCTCCTGGAGCACATGAGTCACACGCTCACCAAGCCCCACGTTCCACTGCCAGCCGCTCTGCCGCCGCTTTTACTCCCTCTGCACAGGAAACAACACATGCTTCCAAGAACTCTCCCCTCTTCCCAAATGTGCTCTGGAGAGAAGCCACTACACCACAACACGTCTTTCTGCATCTTTAGCTGATGTGGATTTGGACTCTGCACTTGAGTCACAGCCAATCTTTATCAAAGGCTTTGGCTGGCACAGCAGGGGATATTTTGGAGAGGGCAAGGGCAGCAGGAGATATTTTTACTGTGACCTCCTTGTTGCTCACCTGGAGCTTTCTAACCCTGTAGCCTACTCTGAGGCACACCCCCATGCAGCAACAGCAGCACCCCCACAGCTACTCACCAACGTAGAAGGTGTTGGGGGCCTGCTTGTCCCCCAGCTGCAGGTAGAGGATGTTCGTTGTCTGCGAGTCATGGCGGAGCCACAGGGCCACTCCCAGGATGATGCCTCCAGCCAGCTGGGGAGAAAACAGAGGGAAGCAAGGGTTATCCACTGCTCCAGTCACATCAGGCCCAGACTGGCAGTTTTCAGCCAGGAGCAGAAGACTTGCTTTTCATTTTCCCACAAATGTACAAGACCATCCATTCTAACCATCATCCCTGCAACATGCTTTGTGCCCCATAGTTCATGAGCCATATGATCTCCCCTGCTTTATGAGAAGACCCCTCATTCTGGGGATGTGCAAAGCCCTTTCCAGTTCTTGCAGGAGATTTCTTCCCCAAGAGGTGTTTTATTAATCTTTATTATTATTTTCAATGGAAGGCTCCACCTTACTCAAGCAGGAAGAGATGTGCCACTAAGGTTTTTAGGAGAGCTTTTCAACAGAAGTTACAAATCAGCCCCAGTTACCAGTGGGCTATTATCACGTCATTTCATTTCTCTGTGAGGTATAAACAGATAGTGGGAGAACTATCCATTTTTCCCCTCTGCCCCCAAGTCTTGCATGCACACTACTTCCCATCCAGGGTCAGGCTTCCAGCCGAACACACTTAGTGCTCCTCAAGCACACAGAGCTTTCCTTAATGTCCTAATACAGGAACTGAAGTGGTGCAAGGCCTGGGGTCAGGCCAAAGCACCACCACACCACTTTTGGGGGCCTCCAGGCCGAGACTGCTGCCTTGCCCATGCTGTCAAACAGCAGAAGAGCAGCACACCCACACCCATGTGTGCACACTGACCCGCAGGACTGACCACAAGGACAAAAACACACTCCAGATGTGGGAGGAGACGTTCTGCACATGAGATATCAACTCAGCCACTGGGATATTTATGTGCACACAATGGGAAGTTTTATGACTGACTTCCTCATCGTTTTCTCTTTCAGGGAGGGGCTGGGAATGGCCATGGAAGATGGGAGCAGATATGGGGCACTACAGCAGGGAAGGTGTCACTGAGAGGAACTCAATGCAGAGCTTTTCCAGCAGGACTCACCGTGTACTCTATGACATCCCCTTCCATTCAAAAGTATAAGCAAGAAGGGAAAAATATAAACATCTGGAAAAAACCCAAACCCTTAAGAATTCCAGTATCACTGCTGTGAAATGCTGCAATTGCCTGTTCAAATGCCAGTTTAGTTTTGAGTGTCCTAAATCCTTGAAGCCATTCATCTTAAAAAAGGGAAGAAAACTACCAAAGATTGTGGAAGTGGAAACATGCTACTTCTGAAAGAGTCTGAATTGGGTCAGCTACAGGCATGATAGGCACCATGAAAGTCACATTAAAACAAAATAAAGAAAAAAAAGCAGGGCTTTTTCAGGAAAGGTGCAAAGTTTCCAGTTGTGCAAGCACAAAAGGAGCTCAGGAGGACGGGGATCTGCAACACCGGCTGTCCATGGGAGCTTGGCTTTCCCCCTTGGGAGCTCAGCTGGTGGTTTCCTCCTTGCTCATTTCTGCAAATCCCAGCCACAAGATTTTTACAGGAATGCCACAGAAGCTGAGGCAAACCCACACCATTTCCATACTCAGAGGGCAAACTGCTCTTGGGGCTTTTCCACTATCAGAGGGAGAAAATCCCCACCAGCTCCTGGAGAGGAAGGGAAATCTTTGCTTTTCCCCAGTCTGCCAAAGTAATCAGCTTTTAACACTTCTCCCACAACAACCAATGCAGCTTCCCTGCTGGCACAGTCCCTCATCCCTTCTGCACTGAGGCCAGCCTGAGGTTCTCCAAACACTGGCTATGGAGAAAAGTCACGAAAGCCAGTCTGTGCTCGAGTCCAGTTCCAAATAAGGCAGGTTGTGGCTTCGCACAAAGTTACCCAAATCCAGCCTGGCGTGGCTCCTTCATTGTCTGAGGGCATAGCAAAGTTTGTGTTTTTACTCTCAGAGAAAGAGTATGTCCTCTAATTAATGTCCCCTAATTAATCCATGCCACTCAAAGTAAAGCTCTCTTGGTAGCTTCTAGGAGAGAAGACATCCCGAGGAAGGTTTGGATTTCTGTGCTGGCTGGAAGACGTAAAGAAAAAAGACTGAAGCCTTTTTGGTTTTTTTTCTCCCTGCAAGAACACATTGCTCTGCCCTGACAGGCTGGCCCCCACACTCAGCAGTGCCACCCCAGCACACTCTGTCACCCATGGCAAGGCTGGGGTGACACCAGCAGCTCCTTTCCAACCAAATTTGCCTTAAAATGCCTGACAGAACCGAAAGCAGGCTGCAAGAGGTCCTCAAGATATTTTTTAATCACTGGGGAGCCCCAGCTAGAGGGATGGAGCCTCTTCTAATGCACCAAACCTATCCCACCAGTGAGGTCTGCCTAAGACAGCCAGCTGAACCAACTCCAGATGTTCCTGGTTTCATCCTGAATGTGCCCCAGGAACATCACACACCCCTCCCGCACTGCCTGACTCCATTTGCATTTTTAACAGAGCATGGAAGACCTCTGAATGGAAGCTTTAATCCAATAGCAGCTGTATTTCTTAAGAGAAAATGACATTCATTTACTAATGAAAACAGCGTTTGGGCTACAATGAGTAACTTTTTCCATGAAAACCATACATCCTCCCACCACCAAGAAGCCCAAAATGGAATTCAGGCTCTTTCTTCCCAAAACAAAGAAAGCAAGAGGGAGAAAACACTGTCAGCTTGCCACAGCAACTCTGCCTTCCACTGTACCTTGCTTGGGATAATCTCATTTTTATTAGAACAACTTGTTCCAGATAAAAGCTTGATCTTTTCTCCCCCTTCCTCCCTAAAACTGCTGTTTGCCAACATGAGAAGAGCTCCAACCATTGACAGCAGCATCACGCTCATCTCTAGGCTGCACATCCTCATCCATACCACTGGCTTTTTCTGCTGTGGATATCTGTAATCTCACACAGGTTATCCCACTGATCTTTGTGCTCCCAGCTTGTCAGACAGCAGTGTTGCAGAGGCTGAGGCCATCACTTGGCATGATATGGTCTGAGTGCCCAGCACATTTAAATTTTTGGGGACTGCAATAATCTAAAAGCTTCAACAACTTCAGCAACACCAGCAGTGCGTTGGACTTTGATCTGCTTTCCAAAAGCCAACTCCCCAGCCTGCTGTTCTGCTGCCAGCCCCATGGCACTCATAGAAGGCACATCAGTGGTGCTCCCCAGGATAGGGCTGGCCCCGGAGCTCACGCCCTGAGCAGCTTCCCAGCACAGCAGAGGCGGTGTTGCAGGCTCTGACATTTCCTCTTTACTGCTATTTTCCAGCTTCCAGAGATTTATTGCTTCTTCCACAGACAGCTAGACTTTTCCAGCTGGATCCTGCCTGCCCAAGGCTTGCTTCTTCAGGAATGCTGTTCCTCGTTGACACAGAGAGGGAAGGTCCCCATCAAATGCTGCCTAGAGGCAGGAAAAGGCAGGCCCTGTGTCCCCAAGAGGTGATGGTCACCCACGTGAGGAGGTATCACGAGATGAGTACCATGATGAAAGCAGGTGTGCAGTCCTGGTTTGCTGCCCAATCCACGGTGCACACAGTGAGGCTCCTTCCTGGACTAAGCCTCACCAATGGACATGCTGCTCACCCTAAAATTTCCCGATCCAGCTGTGGGGCAAGGGAACAAGCCCATTTTTCACAGCTTAGTCACTCCTCTCCATAAAAAATTCTTATGAATTAGGGATGCAAGGAATGACCCCCTTACCCTTTTAATGTGGTGTATGCCACTTCTGAGTTGCCCCCACCTTAACCTGTTGCTCCCTAAAACTCACATATGCCAGGATGTGCATCACATCCCTGATCCCTTCTGCTGCTCCCACCCTTTTTCCTCCTGCTCCCTTCACTCCACCCTTCTTTGAAACAGATTTCTTGGAAGGGAGGAGGAGGAGAAGAAAGCAGTTCTGGCTATAGGGCAGCTTGCTGGGCATGCCAAAGCAAAGCAGACAGACATCCTGTAGCTCCAGTCAGCAAAGGAGGCAAGTGGAGGTGCCAGCAGTTTCAGAATGCCGTATTTTAGCAGTGCCACTTCCCACAGCTATGGCTGGTCCTGCTTCCAAGTCCTGCTTCTCAACCTGTGAGAGCCCAAGGGCTAGGAGAGGCTCTCGCCGTGCTGGAAAAACGCTGCCGGCAGAACTGACACCACGATGCCTGGGAAATACCACAGTTACTAACAAGAGGCAGGATGCTGCCAAGAAAGCTCAATGAATTTTAGCTGGTTTATGATTAAGGTAGACGACTGGAAATTTTTAACAGGTTCTCATGCCACAGAGGTTTGCAATTTCCCTTACACCACCTGGAAGCAGACCCCTTCATGAGGGCAGCACCAAGACCCCACCCAAGAAGCCCAACCAGGGCTCCCGATGGCTCCTCTCCAACGCAACCTGCAAAGCAGCTGAGATGGAGTAACAACAAATGCCCCTCCTTTCAGGTGTGGGGAACCAGGATGCAGAAAAGCCAAACAGCTTGCCAAGGCTGAAATGTCTTCCCATGCAAGAAGCCCCTCATATGACCAGGAACGAACTGCTAATCTGGGGTTGAAAGCTTTGCTTTCAATTTGTGGGTCTCTAGGTGAAGCAGCATGAGTAGAGAAAAAGCAGGAGATAGAGACTTATAACTTGATGGAAGCTACCTTTGAAAGGGCAGTACAAGCCCTTGCAAGATCCATGCTAGCACATTACAGGCCCTGCACTACCAGCCTGAGGACTGAGTCAGGCAAGAGAGGGACGCATGGAATGTGCCCAAATACACCACACCTTCCCACAGCCTGCACCTCGCCACCTGGAAAGCAGAAGATTAATTTCTTTTCTGCTGCAACAGCTGCACCTCATGGAACTGCTGAAAGGGTGTGGGGTGCAGCAAAGGGCTGACAGCTGAATGGTAGCGGCCCAGGAACCTGGGAGCTTGGGTTTATGGTGAGACCATCTCCACGTTACAATGCCAAGTCTTCACACCAAAAAGTCAGTTGAAGTTTTAAGGCGAGACGTGCTAGAGATCACTGTTGTGCTGCACGTTGGGGTGGACTGTGAGATGCCCCGGAGCCCCTTGGGAGGGTGTAAGCAAGGGAAGGAACTTTGTGTAAGACACAGAGCTGCTGTTTGACAGGCACACAACGCAAAAGGTTATCTGGGCACAGGCACTCACAGGCAGGAGGGGCAGATAGGGCTCTGTGACAGCATAGGCGAGGTCCTTCTGCTGCCTTCCACAGCTGTGGTGCTCCACTAAAGGTCAGGCTGAAAGTTTGCAGGCAAGGCCTGGCCCGGAATTGCAGGAAAGGCATTTGGGAAGAGCACCATGCCTTGCAGGCAGGAGGAGAGCAGCCTGCAGCCCTGCTCTGCTCCCAGCAGCACACCTTCCAGCAGCGGCTATTAATAGAGCTGCCAGCCGGAGCCAAATTCCCCACTGGTGCCTATAGTTACCAGCCCTACAACACTGCAGAGCTTTTCAAAACAAGCTCCAGAGGAACACTCCCAGAGGAGCTGCATGCCAGAGGCCAAATAAAACTTGATGGATGGGACGAGAATGGGAATCCTACACCAAAATCCAGGAGCGGGATCCTATGATGGGGAGCACTGTGCCCACAGGCCACTGTCAGCCTGCCCTAGCCTGATCCCTGCTGCAGACAGAAGTACCATTTCCCAGGCTTTAACTGCCCTCAGCAGAGAGGAAAACAATTTCAGATATTGCTTTAAAATTAATTTGGCCCCATATATAAGTATTTAACTACAATGGTGATACAACTGCTTTCCCTTCTCACTAGTACAGTGAAAGGCACTTCCACAGTGCAGGATCAAAGTGTTTCTCACTGTTAATGCTATTGCAGAAGATAAGTATTACGGTGGCTGATAGGAGAATAATGTGAGGGAAACAGAGCAATCCCCTTTCCAGCCAGCAGCACTTCCTCCTTTCAGCTGCAGCCCAGCCCATCAAGTGCAATCGGGTACCCTCATAGGGCAGGGTGCACCCACGTCTTCAAAAAACCTTCTGCACGCAGAAACTTCAGAAGGGGTTTTGTAGGTGATGGAAGGACCGTGTTCACTTGACAGAGTGCCCTAAAACATTCCAGAGAGACATCAGCAACAAAACTTGAGTGTAGGTACTGAGCCTGCTAAGGAAACCTCTCCCTTGCCCTTCAAATACAGGTATTAAGTAGCTGCAGGGTCAAACACACACAAAAATATGCTTGCCTGTACATTGTCCCAGGATAACCAGACAAAATCTGTGGAAGAAGATGCTGGGCCAGCAAGAGGTCCTTGCTGCTCGCCAAGCTCTCTGCAATTCCCAGGGAGAGCAGCAGCCCAACCAGCCAGGCACTACCACCAGTGGCACTGGAGCACTGCTCAGGCCATGCCTACCCCCACAAGATCCAAGCTACTTTGTTAGTCCAGTAATTTCAAACCCGTATTTCAGAGCTACAGGAACCATGAGATCTTCATTCTTCGTTTAAAGCTGTGAGCAGTGGTACACACCCACCCTCCTCATCACAATGGGAGGGTCATGTCCCACTCAGCAAAAGCATTATTTACCATGGGACGGCTGCCACAGAGAGCTGCCACCTCCCCACACTGTCACCTCTCATCACCAAGTGTCTCTGTGCAGGGTTTGCAGACTCCAGGCTACAGTTAACAGATCTTCTGGTGTTGCACAAGAAAATACACAGCTCGTCTACCTCTTCCCTTTCAATCACCCCGTCTAGACGGACTCTCACTTCCACCTTCCCTCTGTTCTTGCCCTTCCTTCCCTTTGCACCAGGCTGTACGGCATCCCCTCAATACACAGAAGAGTTAGACAGTGCCTGGAAAATGGCATTAGGAGCAAGCTCTTCCTTTTAATTAGACACCTCTCTGCTATGGCAGCCAGTGGTGCTCTCAACCTGGAAGGCTGCCACGGGCTGTATTAGCTAATAAGCTTGAGCCATCCTTCTCCAAGCAAGTCAATTCCTCCTTGGTTATGTTTAATTGTATTTTAGAATAGCTCACTGGCTTCCTTCAGCCTCCCCAGGGACTCTTTCCAGCAGTGGTCAGTTCAGCCCCACACACTGAGCTCTGCTATCAGGTTGGGAAAACTCAGGAGAGCGGTCAAAGTCCAGCCATCCCAGCTCTAGGGATGGGATGGAGAAGCAGCTCCACCTCCCAGATGCCCAGCCCTGCCTGGGCTGCCCATCACACCAGACAAACTGCCTAGTGACAGCTACTGCTCCCTCTCACAGGGCAGAGTGTCTATTCGCCATCAGCCACCCCAAGGCTTCAAGACAACTTGGCAGCACAGAAAAACTTTTGTCTTTTCAGCCCCGTATTTTGCTAACCAGGTGAAGCCCACAGGTGCTAACCATGGCCTCCTCCAGCACTTCAGCAGGGGAGACCCTCTCTCCTGGGACAGCCACTCGTTTGTACATGTGATCCATGCAGCAGCCGCTGCTCCCTCAAGAGTCATCTTGGAGAAAGGACAATCTTGGCATCTTCTTCTCAAGAATGCATGCACAAAGGAAAAGCAATCCCAAAAAATCAAATAAAACTGAAACATCTCAGGTACAATGAACAAGGAGCTGGCAGCACGGTCACCTTTTCCTTTTTCAACACAGCAGCTTTGTGAAATTCCCCCTGCGCTGCCTGGGGAAGGCAGGGGGAGGAAGCCAGAGGGGTGTCAGTTTATTTACACTCCAGCAGGATAGCAGGGCTACATTAAAAAGTTATCAGAGTAACTAAAGCTGAGAATTGCTTCCTTCTTCCTCTTGGGCACTAGAACAAGCTCCTGTGCAGCTCAGCATGGTGCCTGCCAAACTTAGGGCTCTGCCTCTGGCTTGTTTTCATCAAGAGCACCCAGCAGCAGCTGCACACAAGGCAAATCATAAGCAAATAAGCACCGGGAGCTCATCAGCCCTGCATAATAACCAGCCGGCGGGACTAAAGGGCTGCAGGTGCCCTGTCTCACACCTCCCTGGGGTTAGAGGTGGTTTCCCAACACAGCCAGCCTGCAGCAAGGGTGCTCAGCCCCACATTCTGTTCTTAAATGTCACCCCCTGAAAAGCATCGTCACACTTCGCTGTTAACCACAGAATCCCTCCCCAGATGGGGGTGCCAGGTTGGCAACTAACCTGCCTTTGTGGTAAACCTAAAATTCCTCTCACCTACTAGTTTTAAAAACAACACAAAAGGGCTTGAGAACTCCAAGATCTGGTATTAAACCACCATTCATCTGGCATCACAAAAAGCATTGTTAATTCTAATGAAGTCCAGGCTCCCAGTCTGTACAGGAGACAGTGCAAGGGGAGCAGCAAGTCCAGCACTGGGAGCTGTTTTGGGGAGCCAGTGGGTCTCAGCTCACAAGCACCCCTCCTGGGGAGGAACTGAAGCATCCACCCCCACTCACAGGGAGCACCCTCCAAAAGCGTAGGGCAAGGCACCAGAAGTCATAACGGGCTAATTAGACAGACTGGCAATTCCTCTTGGAAGCAAAATGCCCCTTATAAGAGATCAGCTCTTTTGCGAGACTTCGAGGTGAACAACTGATCTTGCTGAGAAGTGGTGGCTGTGCAGAGCCCCCAGTATCCTTCCTGCCACCCAGGAGACCCTTCCTCGCAAGCATAGCCGGCAGCTTCTTCGACAAGAATGGCAGGAAATCGGGACCAGAAGGCAAGGAAAAAAACCTGGGATAAGCACGGTAACTCGGAAGGAACAACACTTCACAGACAACCCTACCCGCCTCCATCCGGCCATTTTAAGGGTGGAGGAAAAGGTTAAAAAAAACCAACCCGGAATTATCCCCCATTCACACAGCTGGCAACACATCAGGTATCAATTAACACCCTTGTTATCAGAGCCCGTCATCTCCTCCTTGGTCAGTGTTACACCCAGAAACAAGGCGAACAGGCCTGAAGTGAGCACCCACTTGGTTAAGCCCTACACCGCCCAGGGATGGGGACCCCCCAAAGAGCTACTCCAGGCACCTCCAGGAGTAGTCAGCAAGGAGAGGCTCCGGCCAGGCAGTGCAACTCCAAGTGCCAAAGCAGAGTTTGCTCTGGAAGCCATCGGTCCCCTTCCCACTTCTCCAGCCCCCCTACCTCGCTGCTGTAAGCAAGCATTGAGAGGAAAAAAAAAAAACAAAAAAAAAAACCAAAAACAAA